>JAACJT020000007.1:12862516-12928893 GCA_009936485.2 Gymnarchus niloticus
AACATGCAGGTAGCTGATTTAGAGGAGGATATTATGTTTAAAAGTTCAGATTCTCCTACAGGGGTAAAAGAATCCAGAGTTAGTGGATTACTTCTATCAATTACAGCAGGGCCGAGCAGATTCTGGCAGTAATCTGTGGCTGTGGTACTACTTTGGATTATCTTTCTGATGTTAGTAATTTTATCATTAAAGAAAGCCAAAAAGTCATTTTTTAGCAGAAAGATTTATAGACATAAAACGCCCAGTGATTTCTGGCACGAGCGCCTTGTGGAGATGGGGAGAGAAGTCACACCACAACATAAATACCATACCTAAGGATCACATCAATTACGGCTGTCCATGGCTCTGCCTGACACAACCACTGCCAGATGCCGTACACGGAGCACCTCTCATATGACAAAAATGCAGTACACCCCATACATAACAGCATCCTCATCCATCATACGGGAGAGACTGCCATCACATAAGGGCATTGCACAGCAAGGAGTACACTTACAGAAGTGGAGACACACAGTGTTACATACAACCAAACAGACATTTGCACATATATACACAAGCAAACACATGCATGCATTAGTTTGGACTGTTCCTTGCAGCCACTGATGAAATGAGGATACGGGACACCTTTACTTCATTTAACATCACTCCCCCTTATCATGGGATGGAAGTTATTGTTGCAACTCCCTTCATTGAACATCGCAACAGGATGCAACAGCACATACAGGGGAGATGAAGCGGGACGTGACCAGGCGGGGTCACACAGTCCTGGGAGACAGTCATTCCTCTTGAGAGGTGGCGGTCAATCTCGTCAACACCACTGCCCATCCAGCCCCAGTGGCTTGTCCTGCAGTGGGCCCAAAAATCAGCTTGCCTGCCCCTGGCTTCCTCCTGCTCCTTTATGCTCCAGAGTAGCTAACTGCCAGCGTGTGCTAGCTGCATTCCACATAACACTAGTTATTTGGCATGAAGGGCCCAATTAAGGGAAGTCATGGGCTCTGGCGCTAAGGTTCAGCTGTTCAGGGGGTATTGCACCCCTAGTCATCCGTCTTCAAATTCTTGTTTTCATCTCAAGTTTTTTACTTTTTAAAAATAACTTCTTATAGGAAATATGTTGCAAAGCTCCTAATACAGTGCTAACCTGCACTTTGTTATTGGTCCTTCATTGGAGGCTCAGCCTAGGTGTACTTACATCTTAGGTAGCTCCTCAAATGCTGTATGTTTGTGCTGCATCTGCCTCACTGCATATCGATTTGGACAAATAAAATGTAAATACAAATAATAGATGCTTCATAAGATGCACGTGATCGTTCTTCTGCAGCAGGTGCATGGCCCCTCCTCCCAGGAGATGCTGATATGCAAAAGAATGCAATCAGAGGTCATGCTTTCAATTCCCATCATGTTGAGAGGACACGCCATCCCAGGTTTCAGCTGGCTGTTGCAACTTTGCAATGTGAAACTTTGCTGTTGGATCATAGTCAATGACGGTCACTTATCCGCTTGGCTGTGATGCCTCTCAATACTCAACCTGAAACTGAGAAACAGACTGAGGTGCAACTGACTGCCAACGCCATTTAATCATGCTAATAAGGAGAAAACAGCCCGTTGTCACCTTTGCTTCTATAACAAGCCTATCATGATATACTGGGAGGATGGAAAAGGAGAACCCAATGAGTTTAACTCAATGAGGGTAGAGTAGTCATAAAGATCACATGGCCGCCTGCCCCACTCACATCCTGTGTATAAAAACCAATAGGGTCTCAGGTTAACAGTAATCCAATTGCCGTGAGGACCAAGCACTTAGCCACTGGCTTGTGCACCTGATGATTTTGCACAGAAAGCTGTTTACGATGAATGGTCCTTACTTCAGGCCCACATTCAGACTGAGCGCAAGCCTGTAGAGATGAAAAACTGCATCTTCAATAGCCTGTCTCAAGAAGCACAGGGCATGAGAATCAGGACACCACACACACAGAGTTGTATATTTATAACATTGTGGGGACCTTCCATCCATTTCTGTTGGCCTGTAGAACTATGACAAACCTAACCCTTACCAAGCCCTAATGTTAACAACAAAACACAAGACTATTGACTATTTCAGTTTTTTGACTGTATTTACAGATTTTTTATAAAATTGAGTTTTCCCTTGTGGGGTAATGACAAATGTCCTCATGAGGTAAAAGAACAGGTTTTCATTCCTCCAGGGGACATTGTGTCAAAACAAATATGTACACACACACACACACACACACAGTGGGCAATTTGAAGGTGTCACCTCACCTAACTGCAAATTTTTAGACAGTGGAAGGACAAAGGAGTACCAAAAGGAAACCTGGAGATAAAGAATAAGCAAACTCCAGACACAGACCTGGGGATAGGATTTGAACCCACAACCATGAAGGTGGAGTGCTCGTTAAAAATGATTATTGTAAGCATCTGTCGTAGCCATACTGTAGAGCATTACATTTAAATTTTATTTATTTAGCAGACAGTTTTGTCTAAAGTGATGTTTTGTGAGGCAGATACACACATCACAGAGTGCATGGAGCAGTTTGGGGTTAACGGTCATATTCAAGGGCCCAGTGATGATATGAGGATTTCACTAACCATAGCATTTGAACTACTGACCCTCCAATGCACAGACATCTAGTTTGCAAAGGCACAGATTAGACTATCCAGGGTAGCAAGCATAAAGTGTTGAAGGAAGTTCTGAGTTTTTAAACAGTTTACATGATTTATTATGCAATAAAACCATGAATATCCCCAGTGTCATAGCGTTTGGAAGTTTCCTGATGTGTCTCCTAATGGGGCTCCCACCAATCGGTGTGAAGCGTTTTTCCCAGGACACTTTGAGGTGGTGACACCCCCATGGCGGACGGTCTAAGTCAACAAATACAGACCAGAGTCTGGATCCAATGAGCCACCAAGATGGCCGGATCACACGCAGAGAAAATGGAGGCTACGGTCACTTGAGATCACCATGGGACCTCTGATGCTGGACTTGACTGCATAGTGTAGGTGGTATGTAGAGGAGAGACACCAATCCAGCTTCCAACTCGTTTTTATCAATTCTGGTTATGAAGCGGAATGCTTAAAATCACAACTTTATGAACAGAAGGGGCTGCCCCCCCCCCCCCCAATTAACTGGAAATGGGTGCTGACCACCTGCTCTGGCTGGAGAAAGTGTGATGAGCAGGAGCACAGCTGAAACCGATCACTGCTAACACCAGGCGGCAGGCAATAAAAAAGTCACCCCTAACCGAACCCCCAATGGCTCCAGCCATTGAACTCCAGATCACTTGTGGAAAGGCATCTCCTTTCAGGAATACAAAATAAAGTGTGTTTCTGCTGATCGCAGCCTTTCAAACGAGGGCAGCTATGCGACGGTATTTGATTTCACCTCCCTGGCCTCTGACCCAGCCCCACCAGGCACGTCTCTCCCTGTCGTTTCATCCTTACCTCTCTCTCTGTCCTGAGACTGACCGTGAGGACTTACAAACGAGAGGGGAAAATGCCATCGACATATTTATGGCTCCTGACGCGAATAATGAATGATGGAAAAAAGCTTAACTACGTCTGATCATTATTAGCATGGCGGGAGCGCATTAAAAATGTCCTTGTAGCACAGGGTGGTGGGAGAGGCACGGAACGATTCTGACGGTCCCTGAATGATGGCCTGCAATGAGTGATGGGGGCAGCAGACCACGGTGACGTTCAGCTGTAGGCCTGGGAGTGTCATAAACATCCCACCATCTCCTGGCACCATGCGGGGGGGCGGGGGTGGGATTAACTCGCCCAGCTTCTGCTGGTCGGCTGGTTTCAGGGGCTTTCCTGGTGACATGGTCACCATCTCACTCAGATACAGCAGAGACGTTCACCCATAAACATGAGGTGTAATGAGGGATTCTGGGATGGCACTAATCCACTGCAATTAGGGCAAGTTAGCAAATTTGAGCAGCACCCCTTCATGCCAGAGAGGAGCATTGGCAGAGTGAAAGATGCCCTTTTTACCAGCAGGAATGTGGACGCTGCCACCTCACCATTCTCCACGGCAGCCACTAAGAGCTCTGCGCCTCATGCTCGTGACCTGCACAAACGTCAAGCTGAACTACTCGTGATGTGTGGGCAGCCTCAAAATGGCTGACAGGGGGCTTTTCCTTCTAGACTTGCTCAAATTCATCATTTCGAGTACAGAAAAAAATAAATTTAACTGACATTGGGTATAGCGGCTGTTCCCCCGCGACATCAAGCCCAGCTAGATGACCGCTCAGGCCCCCGATACACATTTTTACTGCCTGTAAGCTTCCACCTTCATTAAACATCCAACCCAGCCGGGAAAAGTAATAATACATTCCGGGTGACCTTTCACAGAGGTGTCAAGCCAAGCTAAACGTCACCTGGCATTTCACGCAGTAGCACACAAACAACGCTCAGTCCGGCCATGAAAACACAGAATAATCAGTGATGCGTTGTGCATGGTCTTCATTGAAAAACCCCGGTGAGCTACCAGAGACTGGGGGATCTTTGGTTTTTTGAAGATAAGCGCTCCAGTGGGGCAGGAAACCCGGCGAGGACAGGGAATGAAATCTGCTGGCAAGGACGGCAAGGAATAATCAGAACTTGGGAATTTTGATGAGGGTACTCATTGTGATGGTGGTGAAGCAGGTAACCAGGCTGTGGGGTGGGATGTAGCCCCTCAACAGCAACATTGACTCTGAACCCCACCATGGAGACCTATAAGGAATGGGCTATTAAATGGGAAGGGGTGGGCGAGAACCGAGACTGTCTTGTTTATGGAGGATGATTCAGACTCATGGGCGTTTCCAACAGCTGTCAAACTGGGGGGACGGCAGAGAGGGGTGATGAGGAGACACTGGAGAAGACAGAAGAAGGTATCTTAGCGACTTCGTTAATAGAGGAATATCTGCATATAGGCACACGTATACACACACATCCATGTGAAACACAGACACACTCAGACACATACAGGCAGGATGAGAGTAATAAATGCTGAAAGCCGGAAAGGCCGCTGGTTCTCACAGGCTGGCCGGTGAGAGAGATGATGAGGGAAGCAGAGCAGCAGCACTGTGGTGCCGGGTCTCCTCAAGGACAGACCGAGGCTCCCTGCCGCAATCCGTGACAAGGTCTCCAACGCACAGATTCAATTCATTTTAGGAGAGCAGAGGTATCGACCTGAGTGTGGGTTATGTGTGTGGGTATGAATGGTACCCCTTAAAGTACAGGATAGTAATCCTCTGGTACTAATCTGCTCCATTTCTGACACATACCGATGTAGACATTGACCCATTCATTACTTAAATAGCATACTCTTTGCATATTTCAACCCAACAAAGTAATCTTTTTCATTTTTGTTTTTAATCTCTGAGCTTTCCTTTATTGGCTGAGACTGAATGTGATTTATGTTTCACATTTCTGCTGTTTTCAGACTTCCGTCGCACTGTTTACATGTTGATAACTTGCACATATGAGTACAAAAAACGCAGGCTCTCAAAAAGCCGACTTCACCGAGAGGCTAATGTTGTGTTAAGCGCAAGGGTCCAGGGATGCGATTTCACAGTGTTGTTTCAGTGACCTTTACGACAAGCATTCACACGCTTGACACGTACACATGCTGAATGTGAGAGCACAAACCCATGTCATACACCGTCACCTCCCCCTGCAGAAGACAGGAGAAGGACAAAGTCATGGAGGTTCACAGCGGACCACCTTTGGGCAAACACACAGGGGGCGCTGTGGTCCCAGCCCAGACACATAAGGGACGCTGCCCCAGACAGATGACTCCGTGTGGCAAAGAGCAGGACATAGATGAGTATGTGTGTGTGTGTGAGAGAGAGAGAGAGAGAGTGTGCCTTAAATAGGACTGCTGTCTCATCTAGGATATTCCCCAGGATGGATGAATACAGGTATTATCCCTACTGCATTGGCTACAGTGGTGTTGTACAACACATTATATCATTTCAAAAATACTGTATTAACCTAAAAGCAGTCAAAGTCATCGCATTCATTTGAAAAAGGCCATGCAGATCAGAATGCCAGTAATTGTCACTGAACATGCAAAGAAAGCATACCTGTATACCATCCAGAAACGTGCCATGCACTGCCACTCCAGATGGTTTCCCACAATGCAGCTGGGGTCTGCCAGACCTGACGGAAGACAGGCCTAAAACAATTGACCACTTTCAGCCCTATTCAGTTTCATGTTGAGCACATTTTAAATACATCATTTGCTACCAGTAGCATTTATACCAAGACAGAAATGTCAAATCGGCAAAATAACACCGAAAATGAACGAAATGATTCATGTCTCCAAAAACAACATTATTTACAAGAAAAACTTCTGCTGAGTCTTTACATTCCTGTATATAACATCAAAATGATCACAGTAAATTATACAGCAAAGTTTACTTACATCACTTGACTACAAGTGTACTCATCCTAATACGCTGCCAGTGATTATGCAACCTTTTAACTGTGTCCTAATGAGGTCTAGACTCTTGTGCCAGGGACTGCAGAGACACTAAGTTTGGCATATTTCCAAACATTCATTGCAAAGCAAATCTTCACATGTTGGCAAAACATGGAACTGAAAGGCAATTAGTGGTTGTCAGTGTTCCCTTTTCTATACACTGAAATATATTTTTGTGTGGCTGTGTGATATCCAAATGTTTTTAACTTTGGAAAGACCAGGAAGCCTGTACCGCCTTGACTGAGATGAATTCTTCACATGTTAAAAGGAAACACACACACACCCACCCGGTGAATAACAAACTGTCTATCCAGGGCCTTTAAGCACTGATATACTGTGCTTGTGTCTAACTGCATATGGCATGCTACTCATATATAAACTCACCGACATGCAGGAGCCACAGCTGAATGCAAGACTGGCCTTAAAGCCAGACGCACTGAACCACAGCAAGAGTTGAGAGGCTACTTCTCCTGTCCGCAATTTGCTCTGATAAGGAAACACACATCAGAGAGGACCGTATGACCATCTGCACACCAAGTGACATATTACCATGGTAGTCTCCCTTGCCACAGGGCTAACCTTGGGGGTGTGCATGACCTTGTTAGTGGGAGTATTGCAGGGATAAAGTGACTGATGGCTCCCACCGCCCCAGCGTATTAAAAATGCTCGCACACATGCATACACTCCGCTTTCCCTTCTGTATTTGCAGAGTTAAGGATTGCTTTAATAATTTACACAGTTAATTTCCTGAACTGAATCCCTGGTGTGCTACAGTCCTGTTCAAACACACGTGTGTTATTCCAGATCTGTGCCGCAGTGGGGCCTTTGTTTGGAAAGAGGACCTGTGGTGACCACACTGAAGGGTGTGCGTGTGATTTTAGACAAGCCGTCACACTAACCAGCAGGGGATGGGGGAGGAACGGGGGTGGCGGGACCGGGGGCTTTTGTACGCCATGTACCAGGGGTCGAGTAAAACCTCGCTGACGGAGCTGTCACAGCCATCCACTACACGTCATTCTGACTCCCTCACACCGAGTGAGAACCTGAAAGAAGGGCGAGCAGCTCGTTCATGTTCAAGAGCGATCACCGTTTCATGGCAACCATCGCCACGGGCACTGGCGGCCGGTGTCTGGAGCAGTGGGGAAAAAAAACACATGGGGACTCGATGAGGAATTCTTCACAGCATGCCTTACGTTGGGGAAATTTTGAAGTTCATGAAGAATGCCACCAGGAGAGCCCACCCTTGATCGAACCCTGGGCCCTAGGGCATATGGACCTGGAGAATACAGTGGAGAGCTGTGTCCACAAGCGAAGTGGTATTCGGCGTCTCTGGGCAACGTGGGTGATGTGGCGAGCAGTGGCTGGGTCGCCAAGCATCACAGCAGGCACAGGAGTTACAGGGTACTCATAATGATGATGATAATTACAGTCCTAATCAGACACAGAAGCCGTTGTGGGCTAGGAAACATATGGGGGTGCTATGTTGGGGGGGGAGTAAGCTTTCCTTGGTGGCGGAGTACCAGGTTCGACTGACATGCGTTGGAGAGGCTGCAAATCAAAGTGAGCTCTTTTGATGAATATAAAGCAGAGGACCGCATCGAGCGTTGCCCCCCCCCACTCCCTGCCTAACCATCAGCTGCCGTGGCAACAACTGCGGTAGCCCCCGCCCGCACCCACGCCGCCTCACGCCAAATGAAAGGAGAGTGGAAATTGCCGAGAAGGGAGAGCGAGCGCTCAGACAATCACAACAAGGACCGGCTTTGAATAGTAATAAACCTGTGTTCTCGAGAGGCACGATGGGATGGGGGGGTTTGCTAGAGGACAATACACACACTTCAGCACTATGCAAAAGGAAATGCGCCTTTATTCTGGCTCCTGTAAAAAAAATGGACCAAATAAATGACAAACAATTCGAGACATAAAATGTCTCACCATGATACAAGGCACGGCAACACACAGATTTTGCATAACTTGTAGAATAAACTTATATGAAGATGCAAGCGATTTAATGCTCTGTTTCCATGTCAGAACTTTCAGGCTTATCAAGTTTCAACGGGGTTTGCTTTCTTACATGATGGTACGCTTCTGTTTCACATTGTACGTCCTCAACCTCTCAACTGGGGTTAGAAGAACAACAGCCCTCCAGCGTGAAGTGTGTGCATGACCCTCCTCAGGGCCAACTGAGAGAAGCATCCTCCTATGGGTTTTCATGGCTGGCCTCGCTCTCTCCGCCCACACTCGCCTCCTGTTTCACCGCCACCTCCCCCAAGTATAAAGCCCATCTGAACACTGACGGGCTACGCGACACGTCCGGCGGGGACTGTTTCCTCAGACGGCCCAATCTGGAGATCCAAGCTGACCAGATTACCCCCACCCACCCTGGGGCCTGTTTTTGAGCTCCACTGTTGCCCCACTTTCTCTGCTTACCGCTCCATGAGTGTTGCCCATCTTGGACACGAAAGCCCTTAACTGCCAGTCCAGTCCCATGTCTGAATAGTGACACATGAGAAAGGGGGCCATCGGCATGTCACCTCCTGCCCGCTGAAGTATGGGCTAATTTCCACTGAGCGTCTACATGGTGGGAACGAGAGGGGTGTAGGTGCAAGCGGAACGCAGTGTTCTCGTTGATAGTGTCACACAAGAGTAATGGCTGCCTATGCCTACCACCACCGCTCTGTTAATACTGTGTGACTTTGGCTCTCCTTCTTGATGCAGTTCTGAAGTGCCAAGGGGAAAGACAGAATGGGGGAAGAAGAAAGGTAAGAAGGATGAAGTGGGATGTAGGAAGGAGTCTAATGCAGGGGAGGGGGAGGACAGGAATCATCACACCTCTTTGGAGTTTCTTTACAGTTTCACCACTAAGGTCATAGAGTTTAAATCAGGGGCCCACCTCCCACTACCCACAAGCCTCTGAATGTCAGTGAGGATCCCGGGTTCTCAACAGTTGCATCCTCCATGAGAGTGCTGCCTTCTTGCAGTGTCCTGCAACCACATAGACCAATGAAATCAACAGGAAGTGAAAAACGGGCACCGTGACAAAACCGGCCCACATGGTAACTGTCCCAGACCCCAGATTTAATCTGAGTCATTCTGTCGTCATTTCAGTGCAGGAAGGAAGGGATCCTGAAAACTGCAAACCCGAACAGCTTTCCCCTTGAACTCCAACCTCTTAGCCCCCACAAGCAATTACAATCTAACCCTTTCCTGGAATTATAATATAATTATACACAATTACCCCTGATTGAAACTGCACAATTCATTATAGCAAATTGACTCCCACCATCCCTGGGCTGAATGCCAGACACTCGTCCATGTCAAGAGACAGTTGGCTTATTTTTGGGGGGTGGATGATGGTTCTCACTTCAGAACCAGGGGAAGCAGCTTACCGCAACTCTGATCCCATCCTCAAACTCCAGGTCTCCAGTTCTTACACCTCAACCACGGCCACCATAAGCATAGTCTATAATGTAAAGCAACACACATAGGTCTACAGCAAGAGGAAGGCTGAAGGGTCCAATAACAGTCTGAGGAGCTAGGAAAACATATTTTGATGGGTCTCAGGTTGTGGTTTGAATAGCCATAACCTGGCACTAGCCTTTCGGTTGGATATAAACCTGCTCGCACTCGCTCAGTTAAACGTTATATCCACTGACACCTGTGGTCAACCCCATGACTCCTCAGAGATGCAAGCCTGCATCAAAGGCCACCACATGGGCCTCCGATCCCTCAAGGCTACCAGGTTTAAGGTTTAAATGTGGCTCAGCCCCACGCTGATCAAGGTGAAGGCATTCTGAATGGAACACAATGGGGCACGAATCTGCAGCCAACATATCGCAGGCATTTCTCCTATTTTTTACTTTAACGTGTGTTGCTTGTTCCATTCCTTGAAGATTTTCTCTGAAAGTTCAGTGAGCACCCTGAGAAAATTAAAGTCTGGTATGGCATTTATTATTCTGTCACTCATAGCCAAACCATTGTATCTGGTCATTATGGCATGATGAAGTACAGAAAGTACAGAAGAGCACTCTCCACATGCTTGCCGACTCTAAGCAGACTCTATCATACCTCCAGTAGGACGGATTCGGAGGGACCTGGGTGCAAACTTCCACCTCCACCACAGCATTCATTCACAGCTGCAGACGAAACATCATCAACAGGCACATGCTCCGGGCTGCCACCATCTCATTTTCAGCACATTATTCATGCTCACTGGGTGCTGGGGACCATTTAACATGGCACACATGAATGAGTCCGAATTCCAGCAAAACAACATGCTTAAAAGTGCATGCTTCAACCTAGCTAGAGCAAAACTACAAAATATGAGTGCTCTTACACAAATGTTGATATCCATCTAGAAAAACTGTATTACTGTCAGCCAGTCACAGTCAATGGTGTTTGTGTAGTTATGTGTGTGTGTGTGTTTTTTTAAAGATAACCAGGTAAATTTAATAATTAAAATCTGAATTGATGTTTCCTGAAGAACTTGTAGAGACAACAGCAGACAAAACTTCAATCACACCGACCTTCTTTATGAAATCAGATTTGGTGATACTGCAGATCAGCTGTTATTATTTCAGTTCCGTTCAGAATAACATGATAAATCTTGCAAATTGATCTTAATGTACTTTAACCTGCTGATTCATTTCCAGGGTAGAGGAAAGTTTGCAGTAATCTTATCTATTTACATATATTTTCCTCTATTTGTTATTCGTATGTTTGTGGGTTGAAAAGCTATTTGAAGGACGTTTCAATCTGACGCCTACAAAAGTACATAAATTATATGTGATATAAGTGAAACAGCTGTGCAACTAACAATATGAAAGGCTACTGTAAACCCAGTATTATTTGATTCAGTCTGTATATTATTATCCTGCATCCACGAAACGGCCTGAAAACCATTCTACTAGTGATATCAATAGCAAGATTTGTGCGGGTGGGGACTCGTTTCTCTCAGTAACAGTCCGTCCATATACATATGTACACGGCGGCCAATGCTGTTCTGTGACCCGGGTTTGTCAGGAAAGCGCCGGGATCGTTTTAATCAGGTGTGTATTGCTAAATTGGCCATCGAAATCGCAGGTCGCAATTTAAAGAGAGAGAGAGGTCAAGCACGCAAGAGAGTCTGTGTCAGGAAACAATGGGGTTTACCGATAGATCCGCGCAAAATGCATTAGCGGCTACTTGAGTCCAAACAGCGGCTGGAAAGCACAATACCCTTAACAGCAAAGGCGCAGCACACTTGGTGTGTGTTGGCAAGTGAAAGCTAGGATATATTTTAAATAAAAATGCAGTAAACACCACCATATCATAAAAATGACCATTTTTAAAAGCCTCTGTAACTCAGTGGTAAATGGATGCACAAATTTTACAAAATAGCATAATAAGCTAAAAAAAAAAAAAAAAATCAAATGTCTAATTCTGCTAAATTACATGTTTCATAAACCGAAGGATTTTCATGATTTTCAAGTGATTTTTCATTTGGATTCCGACAGTGGGAAGGACTATTAAACACGATTAGTATTTCCGTTTGTTTCTCTTTGTACCCATATTAATTGTTTTTTTTTTTTCAACTCTTTCAATTTCATAGTTGAAATACGTCTGCTGTGCCTCCGTATATGAAAGAAAGAGAGTGCAAACGTATAGAACGGAGTAATTATTATCTTTAAAATGTTATGTAAAGAATTATGGACAATAAGCTGATCAGGCACACGACGAGGGGTGAAACACTGATGCCTTTTGAAATGCACCGGTGGGGTGCCACTGCGGGACCCCTGTAGCAACGGTGAGGGCGCTCGCGCACCGCCACACATGTAGCCCTGCCGCACGTCCTACCCCGTCCAATTCCACTGGTGCATTTAAATGATAGTCACGTACGGCCCACGTTTTCTCTATATAAACCTTGCTGTTTTTCAAGAAAATACACACCGTGTGACACGCTGTTGTGGTCCCTATTCACATGCCACAAACGTGAGATTTTTTTCTTTTTTTTTTTCAATCAGATACACAATGGGAATTATGTCGATATAAAATCGGCCCGATCTGCTCGTATTATAAAAATATGTCCGGTCTCCGGTGGTGATGTTATTTGTCCCTGCATTTAAATCTGCTGGAACCATCTCTAATTCGAAAATTGAATAGTTCTGTAGAAATAAATTACATATATAGGGCACAAGGGGTAGGGGCCTATACGGCCACGCTGCAAGACTGCCGCATTGTAAGCAGTCCCTATAATATGGCAGGGAGCTGGTACTTGAGGTGTTCTGCTACGCAAAGTAGGACCATCGGTTAAAGCGAACAGAAAACACTGGCAAATAATCAAGAACGTCAAAACTGACGTAAAAACAAAAGATAACATCAGCGTTGATGTATTGAAAACATTTCTGTAAAATGACAATTACACCATTGTATGTTTTGTGATGGTATGCAGCTTGGTTGAGTATATTAACAGTATAAAAGCACGTACCGTGAACTCCAATACTACGTTGCAACTTTTCTAATGTACATGCATTACACCAGGTAACTAGGAAGAGTCTTACTTTTTGACACACATGTATATATACATATATATACCATGTGTAGCACCTTTTAGCACTTTTAGGCCGGACAACTTATTAGTTTTTTAGCTAACACGGTGTTGATGTTATTTATTGAATGCTGCCATTGCATATAACATTCATATCTGACTGTTTCGATTAATACATAATATACATGATACATAACATTTAAAAATACACGTCTGCCAAGACTTTGACTAATCCTAATGTTACATTCATACAAGTAGTATTTCCAAGATTACTTGCAACAAGTCTGCGCTATAAGACACTGTGTTTTACAACACTCTTTTTATGTAACCATGTATGCTCTGGCCATAGACGGCTTACACTACTCGGGGTGCCTCTATTCAGCTGTTAGCACCGTAGCTCTCCACTGTTCGCCATGGTTGCCCACGTCCTGCACAGAATAAGGTTTCTAATAACGGATGTTAAGGCCTTATTAGAGTGTTAATTAAGGTCGTTCCCCGAACACTCCGTTTTTACCCCGTGTTAATTAAAACGCAATGTATTGCGAAATAGATGCACCAAGAGGTTTGTTGCAGAATGAATATTCATTGTTAACATTTTTATTGGAAATGGGTCTATTTGCAGTGTGAAGTACTTCAACTTCACACCGACAAGACGTCTACTGAAGGCATTTAAATCCTTTCCCCTGAAATAATTTTTAACATGGTGGTAGGTTTGGCTTGAAAGTACACAGGGGACCAAACAACTGCTTTAATTATACCTGTATAAAAGTTGCTAGGGGAATGTTCCTACTCATGCCTATAAATTGCTTTTAATATTTATATGTTGGGCGAATCACTGGACAACATCATGGCATTCAGGTACCCAGGAAATATTCCTAACCCAAAACAATATTTTTAAATCCAATGGAAAAAACATACTAGAAATGCCTCGTGCACCCGAGAAAGCGAGTCGGTCTGAAATACCGCCACAGACCTCTGCTTTGGCGGGAACGTTATTCCGGATCGGGTCGGCGAACAGAAACACGTGACGAGCAGGTCTTTTACCACATTGAATACGAATAACCAGGTATGGGTCAAAAGCTCCTGGCTTCAAAACCCTCACCAGCTCTGACTGGTCCCACCTATCACGGATTTTGAAGCCTCATTTGTTCCATCGCTACGAATAACTCCGCAGTAAGGGCTCACGTCCACGATTCTTGCAGAAACACACCCCTCACATTAAATAGTCTTTTACAACAAACGTATATGAAATATACCATATCAACCAGTGTTTCGCACTCCTGCAATGTGAAACCCATTGCTAGAAAAAAAAATTACGTACATATGAGCAATCAGAAGGTGGAATTCCACAATTTAAGCTTGATCGCAATATTTTCACAGATTTTTCCAAAACCAGCATACTGAAATGCACCACACTTCGGCGGATTTTATTTTGATGCACTGCCTGCGTTCTTAGCCTCCCAATAGATGTACCCAAATACGGAATGGCCACTTTCCACGTTAAAATTATTTGAATATGGACAGAAATCCAAAGCGCATTATCACCGCTACGGGAAGGAAGCTTGAGCTGTTTACAAAACGCATTGATACTTTTTACCCGGATACGTTACCGGTATACGTAACATCATTTTGTACAAAATCTTCATCTACTGTAGCAACCGTAAATAACTGAAAATCAATTTATTTTAATGGCAACATCGAGCTATGAAGCGATTCCTTCTGCCGTTTTTTATCATTACCCGAAAATGTAAAATAGGTTTTACTGTTTGTCAAAAGGCTATATCCCCAGGTCTACATAAGGTGGTCATATTTGCATTTTTACTAAAATGGTCGTAGTATTCAATAAAAATCGCAAGATGGAAAATATATTTTCATGTGTAGCGCTAAATTGTGGTCATTTAAATACTGTTTTCCTGCGACGTTGTCCAAGATGGGCTTTTGGAAGACGGATGCATCCATCCTTTTCTTAGAGCTGAATGTATGTAGATAATTAGATTTGGTTTGGCCTGGAAACGTTGCGTTAGCCATTTTAAAAGGCTTGCATTATCCATAAGGTGAAGAATTAAAAGACATCCTTTCACTTCAAACTGAGGTAGATCCCGATTCAAAATGTTGCATTTTCAGATACAAATTGAACTCTTTGATATTACAGACGGGAATTTTCTGCAATTAAGTGCATACATTCATCATGCTTGCTCTATCACAAAACATGCTTGGACACAGGAAAAATATGGAGCTTCTTGCACCATCCAAAGCCTCAGGCTTTTTAGGGTGCAGTGCACGGGCCAGGTCACTTGGTGGGCCCTGACCCCACTTTGGGCATGTATGCCTTCTGGGTGTCTGAGGGCCGCTGCTTACCCCTGCCAGTAAAGGAGAGCAAGAAGGCATCTTTATGATGAGTGGGCCTCCTGGCATTTTCTGCACAAGCGCTTTGAACACAAATAGAATCATTCTCCCCTTTAAGAGCCCTCTCCTTGCCCCCTGATAGCGGTCACCTTTAAACCCATTCGTTTGTTCAGCTCAGACCACGGAATCAATGTACACTTGTTACTTACTCATCCCCAAAGCACGTGTCTTTTTGTCCAAGGCACAGACAGGCCAGTGAGTGCCAGTATTGATGTGTGCTGAATTATATTTAGCATATACTGTACATATTAAGTATGATTATTATTCTTAAAAAGGTGTTTGGGCATTTTCTTCCCCGCAAAGCTACAGAATGGAGATTCTAATCCCACACACTGGACACAATTGTCTCGTCCAATCTGGGAAGAGGTTTCACACCTCGGGGATGCTGACTACCAGATTCAGCAGCGATTTCTTTACCCAAGCCTTCTGCATCACCAATCACTAAAGGACACTATCAATAACAGTCCAAAACAGTCTCTACCTCTGACATCTGCACATTATTGTATTGCTGCACTGTGAAGAATTACATGCCATTGTGGTAATTCCTTTTGTCATCGTAGTATGTTTTGTTTTCCTTGCTTGCTCTATGCTTTTTTTCACCTTTTTAAATGCTGTGTTTGCTGAGTGAAAGCTGAACGCGTAAGCATTCCAACGCATGTCTTGCGCATGGTGAATAAAGCAGCTCGAACCCAGAATTGAATCTTGCATGCATGCAATATGTCAAGCGGCAAGGAGAATGAATATATAACTGTCATGAGTTTGTAACAAAATTTAAGCAGCATTAAAAAGAGTGATTCTTGAACAAGCTTTCCACATAACCACTAGAGCTGTACATATTAGAATTAAAGTAAAAAAAAGATTATTTCTAATGACTCCCTGTTTCATATGTATGTTCAGATAAGGTGCTGGCTTGATTATTAAATCTGTAATTACCATTTTGGCTGTAACCTCACAGAATGCCATAAAACCCAGCACCCTCTCTTTTAGAGCCTTTGCGTCTCTCTGTCTAAGAAGAAAAATAGGCTATTTGTGATGGACGGTACGTCTCCCCTGCGGTTACCTCTCCATCGAGGTGGAGTCAGTGGGAGGCCTGGCCGGATGTGAGAGTCCACGCCTGCTGGTCTCAAGCTGCTGACCAGCCGCGAACACTCAAGTCCCATTCTCCTGCCGGCTCCGTAATGGCAGAACAGAAGACTGAACATCCCTCACATACAAGTCTGTCCTGTTTCTCATTCCCTAAGCATCATGTCCACTGCTAGCTTTAAAGGAGCAGCATGTTACAATTACGGCCATTAAAGGATTTACAAAATGTACAAAAAAGTCCGGCAAACATCCTCATCTGACAGGCATATATCTTAAATATATGTCAGCTTAGTGAAGAATATGGCTATTGAACCACTGAAGGAGAGCGAATGAAAGATTTTTTTGTATATTGCAAGGTGTACAGCACAGGATTGGTTATGTGCTTTGTTGCAGGGGAGGAGTGTAAATAAAACTGGCTCACTCTTAAGCAGGATGGGAGTGATTTTCATCAGCAAGGACCTTTTCTTATGACATATTTTTCACTAGGATAGACACCTCCCCCCCAAGCCCAACCATGGTTATAGCAGTGGGTTTAATGTCAATAAGCCATATCTGCCTGTACACCCCCACCTTCAGATAAATGCCAGAGGTCACTCTTTTCATTCAGCAGGAAATCAAAATGATAATGACTCCTTATTAAAAATTCTATTTGGGAGTGCACACACGCTACATCAAAAGGTGCTGATGCTGAGGGAAGGCGGGTCTTACTGATAACCCACATCAAAGCAAACCGTGTGTGTGACTGGGCGTGTGTGTGTACAGGGGAAGCGGTTTGTTGGGTTGGCGCAGGATTGATAATAGAAACAAATCCAGTGCAATTTGGATAATGCATCAAGGTTTAAACACAGGCTATTTGCGACAAAAATGCAGACCCCGCTTTTATGAGGCTAGCCTAAATTTAGTTGACACGGTAGCTCAGAGCATTACAAATGGCAGCCTGGGTGAAAAACATGCAGGGGAAATAGAAAGAATTAAATAATGAAGTGGAACCTCTAGTGGACCATTAATGAGTGTGCGGCACAGATGTGCACTTGAGGAAATAATCATCTGGGAGATTACCTGAAAATAGGGAGGGCCGCTCGGTAGATACCATCTTACAGCGGATGCCGTCGGTCTTTTAATGCCACGCTGTTATCTAATGTCCTACCACGAACCAATCGGCCGCTTCCCCTGTTTAAAAAAACTACCCACACCCAGCTCTCGTGCATGTATCCATTACGGCCATTTTCAGTGTCCCATTCATCCGGTGAGGATTATTCATGGCAGAACGTGCATCATGCACCATATAATGGAGGCACAATAAGATGACAGTACTGGGGCTTTAACCACCAGCATGTAGCCATGACTCGTGTAAAGCCAGTCCACCGCCGTATGAAGAAAAAAAAAACACATCAGGTGTGTGAAGCTCTGGATGTATACCATAACGCTTGTTATGGCCTTACCAACAGCAAGATCCCCTGCAGAGTTAAGTTTGAGCCTCCTGATTCCATGGGTTGTGTACTTCTGTGTCAGTACACCTGGCACCTGCAAATGGTTGAAAGCCAGCACAGGCCTTGATGCAGTCAGTATCTCTCAGTTATCAGCCAGAAAATGCAGCCCAACGCCATTGTATTACTAATGATACGTGACCCAGCCCTGGGATGCTTAGCATGATGAATTCCACGCAACACACAACAGAAAACTGCCTGGAGAAAGCGTGATTCTTCATTGAGTTCTGCTCATCAGTTAGCTATCCTTTGAATTTCCTGTTAGAATGGTAGGGGAAAAGACAAAGTTATAAGCATCTCATTTAATTCTATAAAGGCAGTTGGTGGGTAAGAATTCTTCACACTCACACGGCACCATCAAATATCTCTGAAAGAAGTAGGGCACCATCAGGAAAGATTTGAAGTTTAATCCCTACCTTAAGTGCCATTTCATCAAAAATATAACTGTGATTAACCCAATGTCCTGGCTCCGGTCCACAACACCGTGCCCGAGGGTGGACGACTAAAGCATTGTCTCACATCCTCCTCTGCATGTTTGTTCACCTTTTTCTCCCCTTTCACTGCCTGGTTGATGAGTCTGGTAGTTTAATGTTATTCCACATCCTGGAACAAACCCCTCCACTCTGGATTATTAATGCATTTCAAAGTAGACATCATTATTTTTGGAGACGATTTAATTTTTTTTTCCAGAAAGCCTTTTTTTGTGAGTCCCCGAGGAGCGATGGGGAGGGGCTTCCTCCCCCATGTGATCTTATTAGCATTGTCTCCAGGAGCCTGCCGAACAGAATGCATTGCTCTGCACTTTCCGACCT
This sequence comes from Gymnarchus niloticus, assembly GCA_009936485.2. Classification (NCBI taxonomy): domain Eukaryota; kingdom Metazoa; phylum Chordata; class Actinopteri; order Osteoglossiformes; family Gymnarchidae; genus Gymnarchus; species Gymnarchus niloticus. Next base: position 12,881,312 of record JAACJT020000007.1, read on the forward strand.
CTCTATGGATTAAATTAATTTGGTCATTCCTTCTTTCCTTGTTTTTTTTTTTTTTCCTTTCTTTACACTGGCTCATTTTTAAAAGCAAGCGGAAGTGCTGTGAGGAACATTTATTAAACACAAACAAAATTACATAAAATGTTCATAAAAAGGCTTATTGGAAAAAGCAGGATAAATATTCATATACACTTATATAGATAGTGAGCAAGAGTGCAAGACGTGGCCACAGAATATCCGTATGTTAACTGCAACATTAAAACTGAAACCTCAATGTAAATAAACTTGCATTCTGTCACATGAATCATATTCACTTTCAAGTGCTGATTCATCCTCAGATCATTAATTAGTGGCACAAATGATGGTTAAACAATCATTATGTGGTGGAGAGGGATAACTCAAGCATATTCTCAGTGAGTCATTTATTTTGGAGGTCCTGAGACATTTAAGATTGTTATACTATTGAAAGAGTGAGTTGGTTAACCTCCGTCAGTTTTCTATTAAAAGATTCCACTCCAGTTGGACCCTAACCTTAGTGTCCCAGGTAGGCAGTACACCTAAATTTTACCCCAACACCTTCATACTCATATTGTCGAATGGTGCAAAATACATCTGTTATAATGGACCAGTATTGTGTCCCACACTACACATTACTATGGATGTTGCCACTGGGAGTGCTGTGGTTGGCATGGCGATCCACAGGTACACCAAATGAACATTCAGCTGTTGCTGTGGGCAACCCTACCTTTGCTTTCAGTTGCAAAAAAACAAGCACTCATGCACACTAACCATGGACAGTTAATGCAGATGGCTTGCATTTCACTGGCAAAGACATAAGGAGTAAGTGATGCACAATTCTTCTGACAGGTCTGTGCCATCAAACAATTTTTGGGGCTTGATTTGCATGGACTCCCAGGTTATCTCTGGAGAGCCTGGTTTCAGTGATGGGGCCCTATCACAGCTCCTGAGTCACAGGGCAGAGCAGGAGCTCTTGATGAGGTAGGTCTGGCTGAATGATATACAGTGGCAGGCAGAGAAAAGGGCTGCCCATTAGTTACAGAGTCCCTGTAATGTTCTACTTCACTACATTATTTTCAAATGCATCAGTCAGCTTCATGCAGCACAGATAAATTCTAATGCCCAAGATCTGTAATGCACACTCTCGCTGCTGCAATATTACACGCTGGGTTAGGAGGGCAGCGAAAGGTGGAGGGGGGACCGTAATTTATTTTTCATTGCGGCCAGTATTCTTCCCATTAGCTTCAAACATGAGATAAGTTATTGCTTTTAATGAGCACCTCCAGTTGCTGGAGTGAGCTGCATGCTGCACAGTGCAAAGGCAGGGCGGGGAAAACAGGTAGGTGGACTGCAGCGGGCAGTGAGCTCTGGAGTGAGGCAAGTCCTCACTCCTTCTGAACCGCTGTGGATGGTGCATTAACACCGAACAAGAGTGCCATATGGTGCATCAGAGCTCATGCAAACACATTTTCAGTAAAAGCACTTTCCATTGCAAAGTGCCACAGGAGAACAGTGCAAATACTGTATGCGCATAAAAATCATGTTATAAACGCTTAAATGGCTGCCTGCATCGAGGTTCACATCAAAGCAAAGACTTGATTCCAGAGGAGCAAATATTATACATCTCCACAGCCTTGAAGTGGCATGAGACAAATTGCCCTGTCCGATTCGCAGAGAGCTTCTCACATCAGCTAATCAAACGCCAGGGCCGGCAGAACCGTAGGAACAGCACACAGACCCAGTGCTAGTGTGCAATGCAGCTGCATGTGCAGACAGGAAGAATATGCTGTACAATCTCTAGCACTGGATGAAGAAGTCCAGCTATTGGAACACTGTCTGTTAAATCACTTATTCTGTCTGAGACGCTCATGGCAGAAGCTGGATAATGACCCAGATCACTAGGCCACACTATTACATATACAGAAACACCATGCTAGACTGTGGTATAGTTGTGCATTGACAAGGAACACTCACAGTTATCCCTGCTCCCGAGCTGAATACCTCCATTCGACATAAACAGTATATCCTCATGTTCAACTAGAAGAAATAAAAAAGTACAGAGATCTGAAATCCAGCAAATAAATATGTCTCCTAACTAGGCTCACCCCAATCCTATAAAAGGCCACACAAGCATAACTGCCCATATCAGTTACAGGCTGTTCCTAAAGTGGGTGGAGTAGTTGTGGTACCCGTTTTCCTTCATCTGACTTCCACCTACCCACCACTTCAGTCGTCACTGGGCAAAAACAAGTAATGTCAGGTTGCTTTACGGACCATCTCATCATGTGCCATTCTCATTTACTGTGGAAAAATGATCCAGGACAGATCACCAGTAACTCTGCAAATCATTGTATTTAATTTGAATTAAAACTCTTATCCTGTACATCCTGACCAAATATATGTGGAAATGCTATTGGAATGCAACATAATTCCATGCATCCTGTGTACCTCTCTGTTTAAATCATTTGCTTCATATGCATGGAGACCATCCACTTGAGCAAGCAATGCACTTCAGATAAAACATGAAGAGAGTGGAGGCATTTCTAGAACCACACCTAAAAGGTTTCGGGTTAACAGGTGTATATTTCAGCAGACTGTCAGGACAGACATGCTGTGAGGGGTCAGCACTAGGTAGAGACCAACCTGGGGGATGGTATATCATGTACTGGAAGAGAAAATATCACACCATTCCAGGCTGGGATATCCTACCAGGCAGGGGTGTGAATGAATGGAGAATGTAATAAAATTATTCCATCAATTATCTCTAAGCATGCGGAAGGTAGAAACCAGGAGTAACAAAACAAAAATGTGGGGGAACCCTGACTGTGCTACATAAATATTCCCCATGACGGTCATTAAGCTTAGCTGGTCAGTTTGAATGATCTCTAGTACAACCATATACATACCAAGTTCGGAGGTTTGCTTAATATAAATGATGTGCCATCAAATATGAATTAATACCCAACTTACTTACACAACCGGAACCTAACAAAATCCCCAGAGAACTTACATCACGTCACCATTTTAACTGTAGATTAAAAGATTGGCCGTCACTTCTTTTCCATGCAAATCTGCAGCTAAATCCTGTACAGTCCTCACCATCGTTATTCACAAAGTTAAGGAAAATTTTCTTCCATTTTCCATAAATCACACATGCAGTATGGGGTCAGGATAAGCCTGGAGTCCATGGGAATCGCCAGGTATGAGGAAGAAGAACAACAGGGTTAGGATGCCAGTACATCGCAGGATAGGGCATGTGCTCATTCCCTACAGACAACAGAGACACGAGTCCAGAGAGCTGTCTAGAGAGCTGCCTGAGTCTGGACCGCATGAGGAAACCAGAGTACCCAGGCAAACACAGGAGAGAACACGCTAACTTCGCTTGAAGCCAAAGCCTGAGGTATGAAGCAACAGTGCCAGCAGCAGCCTCACTGACACAACCAGAAAATAGTCTGTGGAAAAAATAGGTCCATTGTTCCCAAAGGCTACAGATGGCCACGCGCATTCATGTTTAGAATGTAATTAACGCTGTCAAGGTGTGTCATCAGTGTACGCGGTGGTACTACGTGGGGTGTTACTTTAGGTAAAAGACTCTTTGGGTCTTTGTAATTTCAGACACTCATCCTCATTGTCATCCATCCTTCACGCAATTCAAGATGACTTGCGGTCTTATATTGCAGCATCTCATCCGGCAAACACAGGAGCCAAGGCAGATGATGAAACAATGGCTGACCTTTCCAGAAGATTCGCACACTGCCACGGTCCATCATGCATCCGCATACAAGGAGGCCGAGCAGAGAAGCAGCATGCCACAAAACGAACAAGTGCCCACGCTCAGATGGTGCAGAGACGTGTGACTGTACCTCCGCACTGTAGGATGACCGTCGCAGTCAATACAGCGAAACACAGGCAAAAAACTGTATTGTAGAACAGGTACCCTGATATCCATGACATACGGATGTGATTTTAATTATTTAGATGTTATCAGCTTCCATTCTGTATTTTCATTCCTCTCGAAAAAGGAAAATTATTAATTTGTTTTCCAAACTGCTTATTCTGCGCAGGGTCATAAGGGTGTCTAGAGTCTATCCCAAGCAATATTGGGCACAAGACCGGGGTACAACTTAGAGTGCCAATGCAGGGCACAGGCACACAAGCACTCACGTTCAGGCAATTACATGCTATTCAGTCTAAATTGCAAGTCTTTGGACCGAGGGAGGATGCAAGGTCCATACAGAGAGGAGAGGTGGGATTTGAACAACATTGCTAAGCACTGAGCCGCTGTGCCCCAACAAAAAGAAAACTAAATACATTTAAATATTCTGAGACTATTTAATATAAAAAAAATGCTAAAATGTTTAGCGTTACACAGAGTGGACACAGTAACAAAACTGGATACACATCTTTAAATAAATAGTAACCCCACATGAACATGGTCCACATTGAGTTAAAAACACATACTCAGCCATTTAGTAAAAAACTGAAACGTCATACTTTCTGAAAACCTTTCAGCATCCTCACACTCTAAGTGCACCAACCACTTTAGTAGAGTAAAATCAGATAAATCAGCTAATAAACTTTATCTATCACTTGTCAGAAAGGGTGCTGTTATTTGTGATATGGGAGGGAATTAAAAAAAGAACAGAATAAAAATCCAAAATGCCAATACCAGCAAAAAATAAAAATGAATCCCCAGCTCCTTGAAATCAGGTGAATGAAAAGCATTCCAGGAAAACACAGTGAAAGTAAAACATTGAAAGATGCAATTTTAAACAATATATAAATGATAGATGTGAATAAGGAATGGGAGTTAGGTGACCCAGCCGATGGCAGCAAAGCCCCTGGGATGTGCGTTCCTTAACTACACCAATACAGGGCCAGTTGATGGTCTCTTAGCCCAAAGACAGATAATATTAGTGCCCTAATTCAAACATGATATCTTTGCTAATGAACACTAATTGTATAAGAGTTAATTCTATCGCATATCTGAGTCTTTGTTGCAGTCTCAGGTGTAGCACATTCTTTTGAGTTGTCTGTTTTTATTTTTCTTAACATGCCCTGAAAATACATAGGTCCGTCTGTCCATCCATCCTGAGCAGGACTGCTGGGGAGTCCTGATCTAATCTGACTGCACAGATCATAAGGCTGAGATACACCCCAGATGGGATGCCAGCACATTATAAATACCCGGCACCAGTGACCATATGTTCGCACACAGTGCCTCAAACAATCATCTGTGTACAGAAACGTGCCTCAGGTAGCTAAAATAGCTTTATTAATGCACTTCTTATTCAACGCCTTTCCAGTTGACATCCACGGTGACAGGCTCACTCCGAAGAACTTCCTAGTGGTCAATAATAAAACAGTCTTCCTCTTTTTAAACTACATTTAAACTGCTGAGGCTCACTTGAAGCTTGATGTTCCACTTTTATATAAAACTTGCACTTGCTGTTGTCAGGAACTGCGTGCAGTAGTCTTGTTACATAAATTATGAGCTGTTTTTTTCCCTTCAAAGTAAACACTCAAAAGAAATCATCTTGAAACTTTCTTATAATGCAGCACTAAACTATAATTCTCGGCATAAAAAAATAATTCCACAAACTTAAAATGACTTTTAAAAAAATTGCATATAAGCTGCTAAGAGCGGCTAATATGTAAACACCCTATAATAAATACAGCTGCATTTATTATTTTTAATTATTGCCTATGAATACAGCAAGTGTGGTTACAAAACCACACAAGCAGAACTAAAATCTAACTACTGAAGCTATGTAAACAATCATTACCTGTCTGACAAAGTTTTTTTTTCTATCTACCCGCAGATACAAAAAGACAAAGTGTTTCTATTTTGGAAGTTTAGCCAAAAAATCCAGGAATCCTAAACTTATTGTGCTTATAGTGTTACTGTTTCTGTTTCACCATAGGATATTGGTAGAACTTATCATGAGTATGAACTTATTAATTATTGAGAAATGATAAAGGGAGGTCTAAGCTGCATAACTGTAGCTTGTATGTAACTGTAAATTTATGCGTCAGCATGTGGACTCAATCGAAACTGCTCCAAAAAATGCTGTGTCTTTCATCACTTAGCAAAGGCACAAAAACATTATAGAAAAAATATGATAATGACTCTGATGCTAGTGTTTGGAAAGATGTATCTGCATAACAGATATATCCAGGCTCCTTTCTGCTGCCTTAATCTTATGGAACACAGGTGAGCGTGGTGTTATTGTAAGCCCCCAGCTATGGGGAACACAACTTTCTGCTACTTGGGCATTTAAATAAAACCCCTTTCCTTTAATCTACAAATTAAGTGCAAAACTCACATTTGTGTAACCAAAAGCAACTAATGCCAGCAAAGTGCTGCATAATTTTTTTATAAAACCACAATCTTGTAAAACATCATAACCCCTTCTAAAAAGATCATATGTGATAGCATATTACTGAAAGTTTTCATGAAGTTGTATAATATATCCTATACTACCAGTTATGTAAACCAAGGTGCTTTTTTCTTGAGTCACTTAAAGTTGATTTTGAAAAATAAAATTTTAAATGAAAAAATAACACAAATAAAATCAACTCAACTTCACTCATACAAACCTGTCATAAAAAGTACATCATATCTTTGCTACACGTTTGATGCATATACAATTTTTTAAACAAAAAAGCGAACATGTAAATTACTTTTTAGAAGTTATTATTTTGACTGAAAAAACGTTTAAATTTAATCAGCAGGATGTTTCATAAAAGCTATTTCTTTGTTGATCAAACCCATGACCTTCTGGTTCCAAATCTGGGAGCTGAACAACCATGCTACTTGCTTTCCAAACTCAGACACAGCAAAGCACTCACAAGTACTGAGCACAGTCCTTACGTTCAACAGTGCAACATTCTTGTGTAGAGTGCTGGCCATCCTCCACAGATTTAAAGATCTTTGATCGGTCCACCTGCTGCGAAACCACAAATGCAATCATCAAGAGATGTCTCTGTCCCTGAGTGTGTGTGGTGTGTGGATGTACTGTCGGTGGACCATGTAGAAAGGAGTGGACAGGTATAGAGAAATACCAGCCCTAATCCACTGACAAAAAGGAATATGTTCCTAGATGGCAGCATAAAACCAAATGTTCATTGTATATGCACAGCACAGCGTTTCTGCGCCTGAAAAATCATCTTTATGTTTCTTACCCTTTTAAACCGAATATGTAATTTCAACACTTCAATCTCACAGCCTTGATAAAAACAAGCAAATGTGCTAGACTACCTGTAATACAATTTTAGCAGGTTACTAATATTACATTAAACTTCAAACCGTGTTCATTTTTCAGAATGCAAGATGTAATTCTGAACGAACATTTTTAGGAAAAAAACTATTCTGTTTAAATTAATGATGGAATATAATATGCAATTTCAAAAGAACAACAGCTTGCAAACAAAACCATTATGAGTTCATATAACTTTTCAAAAGAAAAAAAATGAAGGCGATTACCATGCAAACAACATTTTTAAAATCTCCTATTAAAAATTAATACTGTGACAAAGTACACCCAAAACTCAACTGGAATTTTTGTTAATTTTATATTTTTTCATTAAAATACTTATATATACCTTTTAAAAATTACACATAAATACATTCTGAGGTAGAGCTGAGGTTTTGACTACAATTGCAGTTGACCTAAGAGGTAACCTTAAAATTTCTGAAAGCAAAACCTTTCGACCTCATTTATAAATATATATAAGAATATTTAAAATACAATTTCGTTGCTAAAAAAACATAAATTCAGGTAATCATTATGTAAAATAACTTCAACCTCTTTTAATGTGTACGCTCGTGTATTTCAGGGATATTCCCCTTTTTCAAAAAAGTAATATTGAGCATATTTACATATAAATGGAAAATAGTCTGATCCGCTACATAATTACACATAATTAATTGACGATTAAAAGTGAAATCTCCAGCGAATGCAAAAGACCCTGTGACACCTGAAAAACAAAGACTCCACATTTTAGAGATCAGCCAACGTGCATGCAAACGCAGACGTTCCGGCGATACTGGACGAGGATTCGGCATTGCGGTTTGGCCAGCCGATCTACGGCTGCTAATTAACGCCAGCTCCGGCTGGAACCCAGCATAGACGGGCCCGTCTCTCCAAGGGAAAGCCGATCGCTGTGTCGAACCCTGAGCCCTGGGCATGGAGACTGGAGCCCCAAGGCTTAGCCACCGTTCTCATGATGCCCCCTGGTCGCTGCCCCCAAGTGTGTGGCAGATCCCTGGCGGAACCCAGGGGTACTTCGGAACATCGGTTCCACTCTGCCGACTCGGTGCCAGCTGAGCCGGGGTGACGGAGGTGGGTCGGATTTGCAGGCGGGAACCTTGCCGGCTCCCGACTGGCAGAGGAACACCCCAGGCACAAACTCAACAATGCTAGGGTACCCAAAAAAGGAGGAGGAGGAAAAACAGACCATGTACACACCCAAAAAAAAAGACGAAAAAGATCCTTTATTTCCTTTGCGAAGAGGCCCTGGGTGACAGTCCTGAAAAGCTGTGAGAGAAACCCACATTAACAGTTCTCCTCCACACTCCAGACCTGACTGGAACACAGACACAAGCTGTGTTCCCCTCCTCATACTTTTTTATGTCTTTGTCTCAGTCACGTCTTGTCACGGGAGGCATTAACATAACATCCAGTATGCAAACCAGGCCGGCTATCACAATACGCTCAGCATAAAAGAGGTGTCTCACAAGGGAGAGGGGAAAAAAGACCAAAAAAAAAAAAAAGCAGGCTTCGACGACATGGAGCTGGGTGCCCCTGTTCCCTTGGAGTGCTCCCCCGCTGGGCGGAGGGACAGGCTGAGTGCCGTGGGCACCTGCCTCCTGCAAACTCGCCGTTCCTCCTGGCACTGCCTGCAGACTCGCCTCCACCGCTGGAGTCCCCGCAGACCACCATCCAAAGGAGATGCCAACGTCACGCCACGTTATCCAAAAGCTGGCGAAACGGATGTGGCAAGGGAAGCAGCCACGAAGATCCTCGAGGGGAAAAAAAACCCAAAAATATGTGCCATTTTGGTTTGCTCGTGGTTCTTCATTTCTGCCGATAACAAAAAAACCCATTATCTTTAGCTGGTCCGGGTTTTGTTTTGGTTGGAGGTGATGTGGCCCCTTGGCCCGGTGTACTCCTCATTTAGGCACCATTAGTCTGCGAGACGTTTTTTCTCACTACAAAGAAATCCATAAGTGAACCCCTATAATGCGAATATAGTTGCTTGCTCGCTATGCATGTGTGTAAATGTGTGTGCGTCTGACTGTGCGCGCGTGTGTGTATGTATATGTGCGTGTTGCCCATGCCAGCTTGGTGAAAGAGAGAGAGGGGTGGAAAATGAAAAAACCTTCTTCTTTGTAAGTTATGGGAACACTCTGAGATGCACGCAGGCACTCATAAATTATATGCTTCATTTGCATATCCCTGGCATAAGACATTATGCAAATAAGAGGCTCATTTGCATAATGGATTCCGCTTGTTGCCTCAGTTGCTTCATGCTCCTTTTTATTTAATAATGGGAAAAAAAAAAAACAAAAAAGGGAGAAGGAGGAGGAACAGGAAGCCCGACGAAGGCGTGTGCCAGTGCCCAGCCACGCTACCACCCCCACCAAACCAGCAGAGACAATAGGATCAGCCACGGGGGGATGTAGGCAAATCAGCCAGAGAGAGGAATACACCTAAACCAATTACCAAGTTACAGTTAAAAAACCTGCTGATGTTAATCTGAGGAGGAAAGAATTTTTACAAGAGTGAGGATGAAGTTTTGTCCGTCAGCAGAAGATGGGTAGAGGCAGGGTGACTAAATCAGAGCTGCCCACGGTGGTCTCCACGCAGCCCGCCCGCAGCTCAGCTCACCGTAAACATAGGCTTCAACCCCTGCGTCCGCCAGCGTGTTCTGCATCACCACTAATTAACTGCAAAGAATGGAAGGGGGGAGGGGGTGACATTATTAAATAATTAAAACCGACTCATTCTCCCGCTTTCAATCTCATCAGCTGCTGGGTATGAAAAATAAAAAAGAAAGACATTAATGAAAAGACAGTGCTGCTGCGGCAGCAATAATTACCTCACCAAATGATGATCTGAAGAGGCCTGTGCCATTCTACGGTGAGACACGTCCAGCCCTCTAAATATGCTAAATGTATCTATCGAATCAATGTGTGGATTGAGACCGAATTAATTAAAAATACTAAAATAACAACACCAAAAAACACACAAACAATAACAACCACAGAACTTAAAACAAATTCTACCAACTTCAAAATGGTGACGTCTAGTGAACTCAGCTGGAAGAGTTGGGGGGGTAGGTTGAGACAGATAGGCAGATTGGAAAGGCAGTGCATGCGAATCATCGACAGAGAGGGATGGATGGGGAAAAGAGGGAGGAGAAAGAAAAACAGGAAAGGGGAGGGGCATTACGTATTTGTGAGGGGCGGAGGATGGTGGGCCACTTTGATTATTAACAACAAAATGCCAGCACAAGATCCTGCAATGGGCTCAGGTGGCAGGAACGTCAGCCGCCATCAGCTGTGGTCCAATGAGCAGCTGGGGATCCCTGGCCGCACACGGCAAGGCCGAGACACACCACAGTCAGGGACACTATGCGCTCCACCAGCACCAGACGGGAGGCTGGGCGAGGCAGTGCCCGCAGGCGGGCAGGGCAAGTGGGCGGGCGGGCGGGCAGCGGGGTGACCGCGCCGCGGGAAACGTTAAGAACAATTCGTCAGCATTTAGAATCAATTAACCCCTATGTTAATTAATGTCAAGCCTATAAAACAAAATGAATGTGGGGGAGTTTGGGGGGGTAAAAGGAGGCAGGAGGCAGAGGGTAGTGGAGGAGGGAGGGTATGAGTGAGAGAGGGAGGGAGGGAGGGAGGGAGAGAGAGAGGGCGAGCGAGAAACAAGCTGCGAATGCAGATGATGGCAGCGAGAAGCTGGCACGGTGCCATCCATTCAGGGGCAGCGCCAAGACGGGCAAGCATTCGTTCTTTCGTAGGAGGAAGCGGGTAGATGTAGTAAAAGCGCCTGGGAGAGAGAGAGAGACCCCCGCCCACCGTTCGTCAGTTAAAATTCGCAAACGAGCGATGGAGTCCTTGGAAACTGTAGTGATGCTCCACCAACAATACGGAAGAATAAGGCAGTGGAAGAGGTTACTAGGCTCCTGGGCATAAGCTAATCTTGAGCTCACCAAAGACCCGGGAGTGGAGAACCTATCGTCTGAGCCAATAGGAAGTGCTGGTGGTGGAATCATATGGGGGAGAGAGTGGGCGCAAGATCCCAGCAGGTTGCGGGACAGGCGCCCCAAGCTGGGAGTTGGCAATAACCACCTGGACTTTTCCTCCCTTTTCCCATTCTCCCAGAAGATTTAAGCCAGCCATTGACGATGGATGCCAGGGGACGTTGCAGTGATGGGCACTGCTGGTGGGGGAGGGGGGGGGGCAAAGAAAATAGGAATACAAACAGAAAAGGACTGACAGAGAAAACTTGGCTGGTTCGTGGTCCTGGGAAGGTTGGTTGCACGGTGGTTGGTAACACGGTGGGAGGGGGGGTTTGGGGGCGGCGGCTAAGAACAAGCACCTCCCTCTTGCTTCCTCTCTCTCTCTCGAGCGCGATCGCCTCTGCCAGGCAGGCAGCCAGCCGGCGGACGCCATGCCAACGCAATCGCTGGCAGACGTGGTGGTGGTGGGGAGGGGGGGTTAATGCTCAAAACAGCTACCGATCTTTACGGGAAGCGGTATTTGCAATGGTGCCACGTTTAGGGAGAGATGGCGCAGGGCTATTCGGCGACGCCCAGATGTGCCGCGGCACGCCAATGTTTCTGCGGTGGCATCTGTCGGGGGAAGACGGAGGGGGCTGAAGACGGCAGGAGACGGGGGTGAGGATGCGAACACCAGACCCTGCCAACTGTAGGACGGCTGGCAAAGACGAAGGGCGAGAACAAAGGCGAGACAACGATCGTGGTGATTAATTAAAACAACAAAAGTTTGTTTGGTTAATTAGCACGACGGCCTCTTTAAATGGGAACGGGAAAGATTTCCATCCAAACGAAGCCACCCCCTTAAAAAAGAAAAAAAAAATTCAACAAAACAAAGCAGAAGGCGAGTTGTTCCTTTGGGAAAGGAAGGTTAGGATGCAGGCGCTTATCGTGCCAACACCCCTGCCCCTCCCCGATCGCCAACTGGTCTACCCAGAGCTCAAGCCTCCGCCATTGCCTTCCGACAAGCCGGCCACCGGATCCGGCAGCGACGACCCGCTGGCCGTGGGCATCGGAGTTGCAGATGCTGCCAGCCTGCCAATCGGCCACCCCAAACAGGAGCGGAGGCAGGCAGTAAGGACCATGGGGACCGTGCCAACGACTGAGCTGCAGCTGTTTATAAAAGACACACAAAAGAAAAAAAAAAAAACTGCAATCATGAGGATGCATACTAATGATCCCCTGAAAAAAATAAATTAATCAGCGACTCGGGCGGATTTAAGGTTTTCTCCCCGCTGTTATTTTTTTTTATTTTAATTATCGTTACACGCACTTAAATACCAATTAAAGTCTGCTTTGGACGAACAAAATTCGCACAGTTTGCGTGTTACAGGACAAACTTCTAAAAAAAAAAAAAAAAAGAAAATCAGCAACTCAAGCAATGGCAAACTACAGGCAGGAGTGTGTGTGTGTGTGTGTGTGTGAGTGCGATTTATCTACAGCAATCACCGGGGAGATGAATGACTGAGACTCTGGACTCCATACAGCCAGTATGGAAGACAAGCAAGGGAGATGCCATGCACATGCGAATGCGTGTGTCCTGCTGGAACTTCATGGAGGGGGCAAAGGAGAAGGAAGGACCGGATGGGAGACACATTTGAGAGGAGGAGGAGGTAGTGCCAATGGGGGCAAGCCCACCTGCATCTCATCCCGCAAGGGTGGGGGCTGGAGGGGTGGCGGGAAAAGCGTTGCCACCCCCTCCACCACCACCCCCCTTCCTTATTTTTTTTTTTTTTTGCCCCGCTTGCCAACCAACCAAGAAACTACCCAACTCCACCCCCATCCAAGTCCTTTCTCCCACTCCTCGTCTTTCTGAGGGGCAAACCGACAGTCACAGGAACAACATGCCGAGGCACCAAAACAGGCGGTTCACGGGTGCCATTCGGCTACGCGGTGCCGATGCAGGTTGCTGTGGATCCCGCGGGGTCTGTTGGCATCAGGCACGAAGCCAAGGATGGGTGCTGTGGCCACAGCAAAGAGGAGCACGCAAGCAGAGTGATTTATCCGTTTTAATTCGTTGAAAAGCGCGGACAAAAAAAAAATTACCGTGTAATTAACGGGAAAAATTTCTAATCAGGCGCCAGCAATTACAACCGCAGCCTGAAAACTTTTCTTGCCATTTGTCTTCTCCCATTTTTTTTTTTTTGGTTGGACAAGGGAGCATGCTTGTGGATTATAAATAATTGAAGAAGTCATCCAAAGAGAAGGATTATAAGATGTGCCTCCATGCTGTTCTACGAGCAGCACCATGATAACACAACAGAGCCATGGCTGGCACCAGGACCGATGGATTATTTTAAAAAGCTGGCATCTTTTTGGGCATCACACACCACCGCGACTTAAAATGCGATTGCGACAACAGAAAATTAACGTTTTAATTAGATCTTTTCTATCTTTTTAATTCATCGCCGCGGAACGAGAGTGGAAATTATAATCTTTCGGGGCTAATGAGCTTTGGAGCGACGGCCTTTTATTTTGATTCCACCGGGGATGTTAATTGCACCACATCTTCATTATTCAAAATGGATTACAAAAAAAAAAAAGAGTGCTTGCAATACAGGAGTACAGTGGAGAGAGAGAGTGAGAGAGAGAGGGGCGATGAGGGAGAGGAAGAAAAGAAAGGGGAGAATTTTCTCTCCTTCCCCATCAACCTTACATGCATGTAACCACACTACTGGCAAACAAGCAGGGAGATGCTCACACTTTGCTTGGCAAGGCTGGTCTCTCCAAAACCTTTCCCTGAGAATGTCCTGTCCCTCTCTGCCTCTAGAGCAACCCGCTGTGCCGGATTCGAGGGACCCACGCACCATGGCTTGGATCTTACAAAAATCGTTGGGAGGGGGACCCCTGTCTGGAATGTTTTCTCATCATTTGGATATTACTGCTGTAACTAAAACCGCAGTGCCTCTTAAATGATTGCTCTTAAGTTGGGTTGTGGTGGCGGAAAAGGCGAAAAAAAAAAAACGGAATAACGAAGAGACAACAGCAAAGACTGGCAAGGCACCGGCTAATGTCCCCGGCGCTTAATCATCGTACGGCAGAATGGTTTTATGCATATTTCATTTGCATATCATTAAATCGCTAAGGCACACTGGCAACTGGCAGAAGAGAGAAAGGGGGTGAGCATGGAAGAGCATGAAGTGCAGAAAAAAGAAAAGACCGAACGATTCATTATTCCATGGAAATTGTTCAAAGCCATGTGCCTGTTTTCCGGCAACCTGCCAGATCATTTAAATCCAACATTAATTAAAAACGTGGCACTGGTCGACCTTCCCTACCCGGATTAATTAGGCGATTCACCATTTGAGCGACATAACCACGCGTGCACAAACAGCATGCGGCGTGTTTGCTAAATATATATGTATTTAGCGTACTTAACATGTGGTATGGCTTCTCACATGCTGGAATGTGTCATTGAAAGTGACCGCGGGTTTTCTTTTGAATCCCCGTCAAAGCTATCTCTGACACACGTTAACATTGTTGCCTTATGGTCCTGTTGGTACTTGTACTGTTGGGTTATGCATTTTTAGCTTAAAAATATTGAGCAAGTTAAGCATTTTATTTCCTTTTGAGAGGGGGTTAAATTGCGTCTTGTGCTATGGAAGTCCACAGAGTGGGACGCGACGGCAGAGATGGTGGGCGCCAGCAACAGGGGTTGGCGAATACGGGGTAAGGGGGACCGGTATGAGACTCGCCAGGGGCACGATGTTGCGGCCATTTGCTTTTGTCAAGTCGGGAAGCGCAAAAACAAAACTGCCTCTGCCCCCCATTCTACTTTCCACAGCCTAAAGCAGACCCGCTATAATTTATGCGCAAATTAGCATGCTTCCCTGGATTGTGATGGCCCATGCCAAATCATTATGGGCATTTCATCCATTGTTTCTGAACGCTGAGAAGCTAGCCCCCCATGGCTGTCTGGCTCCCAGCCCCTTCGGGGGTACCGTTGCCCCGCAGATGTACGCACCCGCCCAATATTAATTGACGGGTAGAGGCTGTGCGACGTTGGCAGTTTGGACATCTCTTTACAGTGGTCCCGAAGCCCTCTGTATAAAAGAACAAAGGGGGGTTCAAAATCTGTTTTCCTTTCCTCAAAACATGGGAATATATGTTAGAATAAGAAAATTGTGCCACAAAAATCAAGAGCAAAGTATTGAGATGTAAACCTGGGAGCTGTAGGCCTCAGAAAAACTTCTCCTGAATTACCAAACATTACCTGTCCTTTAAATCTCCTTCAAAAAAAAAAAAAAAATTCAAGGTGAAAATTTGTGATCAGAGATCCAGACAAATCCCATTATAATACCCAAACTCTTGCCCCCCATGCTTCGTCTCCATCTGCCCGTCTCTCCCCTCTGGCACCTAACCTCGGAGGAGGGTATTTATGTCAAAGAGGCTTAATGCAGTGTACAATTAGCAATGTTTATTAATCGCAGTAATGAAGGCTGTGGGCTGGGGGGGCCGGTGGAGTGAGCATGGCAGAGTGGAGCGCGGCACCATGCCTTGGGCACCGTGCCGGCGCTTTGGAGCCGGGAATCATGCAGATGTCGCTGTAGTTCTTCCGAAAGTGTCGACGAGATGCAAGGAGGGTGGGAGTAATGAGGATATCGTCTAAGATCGCACACCTCACGTCCTGTGTGGGGGCCAGACGAGGGGGCTGCCGACGGGGGGGGAAGGAGGGGCAGACCTCGGTGATGGAGTGGGATGGAGCTTTTATGGGAAATCCCCAGACCAAAGTCACGTCAGTGCCAACGACGTTATGCAAACGCTGCAAGGGGAGGCGGGACGGACGGTGCCTGGCCACATACTGGCATGGTGTAAAACGCAAATGTCAACATGCGCAAGTAGCTTTGCGGGGAGGGGGAGGGAAGGCTCTGTGCCAGCATGGAGCCAGACAGCTCCTGTGCCAAGACACCCGCACCAAGCTCGTCATCAATCCGTTGTGGGTTACTGATTACTTACTGGTGGTACTTCTGAAAAGAAAAATCAAATTTTAAAGAACTTCATGTTTATTCCACCCTTCCCTCCTCCCCGTTGGCAGGCCTGAGGTACAATTCACATGCTAAATTCAGCTCCAATCAGAACATCTAATCATTAAAATAAAATAAGCACAAATTAAAAGGTGCTAAGCAAACAGAAATGTATAGGTCATGAGAAGATTTTCCATGGCAGGAGCGTTAGGCGTAAGGCTAGCATTAAAAAAAGACATGCGGAGGTATTTGCCAGAAAAGGCCGGCAAAGGGTCAGCAGGTCAGCTACCTGAGAAATCAGGTTTTCATTACTTGGCCAGGTGGCATTCAGGAGAGTATCCCCAGCAAAAAGGGAGTCTGGGAGGAGTGACAGCACGCTCATCACATGTGGAACACGTGCCGAGGCGACTCAGCTGGGTCAGCACCACACGCTGCTTACGGGTAGGCTGATTCACTGTGGACAGAGAACCATCTTTAGGGTGACCTGGCAGAAAATTCCCAAGTGTGGGAATGACGTAAGATGCAGGAGGATGTATGGAGGTAGGGAAAACACCAGGAGGACTAGACAACAACCACAGGGTTTCATCCTCAGAAGTTTACTTTTCCTCTGAAGTAGCTCAGCAGGTAGCTTCAGGTGCACCACTGCAGCTAGCGATGATAAAAAGCCTCCATTTCAGGAGGGTCCCCGTGGACTGTGACTTTGGGTCAACATGTGGTTCATCCCCGAGAAACCGTAGAGCCCAGCGTGACGACGAGACAACTATAAAGATCAGGGTAGACAATGTCCTAGCACAACACTGAGGCCTTGCTGGAGACAATGATGTGGGTACTGAACCCCAAGCTTACTGTACATTTACTGCTCCCTGTCATACCGATTAAGGGCAGACACAGTGGGTGTCTTTGTCAAAGCAAACTAGAGAGGAATTAGCATTATTTACGTTAAGCCATGTCTGTATTTCCATTAGGCATTTGCTTTGCACTTGAAATGAATTCTCCCCAGGGTCCTCAGTGACCAGATTTAAACAAGGTCTGGGACATCATCTCAATGATTCTATTAAAAAAAAAAAAGCATCAGGCACACTCCACATGGAACACTCTCAAAAGGAACAGGGACAAAACGCATTTGTCCTCGAACCACGTTTCTCAAAAACAAACAACGTAGGCTAAGGTAAGGTCACAAATTCACAATTATATATGAAATGACCAGCAGGAATACAATCAATGTTAGGCCACTCAGTAACAATGACTGGGTAGAGCCAGCCCATCAACAGAGCAAGGGGGGGCAGCTCAAGACAGTGGTCCTCAGGTGTATGTACTCTATTCATGGATCAGGGAGGCTGGTGAAAACCACACAGCGGTTCTCTTGCTGAGCAGATATGCCTTAAATATTTCAATAAAGAACTAGTTAAGTTAGGCAAAATGGCACCTCAGAATTGTCCATAGTGTGTGATAATGTGTGCCCTGTGATGAACTGGCATCCTGTCCACTGTGATCCCCTGCTGTGTGCTCTGTGATGAACAGGCATCCTGCCCACTGTGATCCCCTGCTGTGTGCCCTGTGGTGGACTGGCATCCTGCCCACTGTGATTCCCTGCTGTGTGCCCTGTGGTGGACTGGCATCCTGTCCACTGTGATCCCCTGCTGTGTGCCCTGCGATGAACTGGCATCCTGTCCACTGTGATCCCCTGCTGTGTACCCTATGGTGGACCGGCATCCTGTCAACGGTGTCCCCTGCCTTGTGCCCTTTGCTCCCGGGGATAAGCTCTTGAAAGAGGGATGGATGATTTGTTTGACAGCACGTGTACATCAACAGTACATGTCCAGCTCCTTAAAAGGGAAATTCAGGAAAAACTTGGTAATGCCATGTTTTTCTCTGTATTTGCAATAGGAGCTCATTCTAATTCTTAATCAGATTTATAAGCAAAAGAAAGAGTACATTCATAGTTTGTTTCTTGTTGTGTGGATCGTAAGCATTTGTTAGCACGCCCAAACTCAGCCTTATAAGCATTTAGACTCCTTTTCCCCTTTCTATATCAGGAAGGATTTGTGGCACCCTGACTACTGGATACAGGAATAGTGCGGGGGATGCAAGGTTAACACAAGGAGACCAAAAACATCAATTAAGAAGAGAAAACACTATGTGTGATGAGGAATGACGACATCATAAAAGGTCACCAGCAGTCCTCAGAGCACATAAATTTCACTTTGGTTACAATTTGGAACACAAATGTCACTTGTGACATCATACGAGGACATTTTTCTAAACAAAAAGCCAGTTCTATCCCTCCATGGTAGATTAACAATACCGATTTCTCCAAATATGTAGCACATCATCTGATGATGGAAGAACTTGAAGTTGAGCATAAATATAATGGCAGACTGAAAACGAAAGGCCTGCAATGTCAAGTGCCTGACTGATTCATTTTTCTAGTTTCATTACATAAATTACATCTTGTTTCATATTTTGGCTAAAATTCTACCTCTACAGCTAGGCTTTTTACTGCTGTACGTTGCTGCTTCAGTGCCTGCCCATTATTAATCAATGGATTTCTGTAAAGCTTTCTGCATGTCTCCAGTCTATATTAAATATCTTTCGGTAATAGTTAGGTTGGAATAGTCTCTTGCTCATCCTGTTAATAAAATCAACTGGTCATTGTTAGATTATATCCAAGGGGGTTCTGACTTGCAGCTCTTTAACCAACTACCCAGGAACCAGATAAAATCTCTTAACAGGCATTGGTGGCATTAGCTGCTGAAGTGGCCATTCTGAAGCTAGCTGAAGCTGCAGTCTCACCCTACTGAGACTCCCCTGAAATCCAAGCAAGTGTATAGTCAATGTGTCAATGTCCGTAGCTCAGGAACACCACTCTCAGCCACTCAATTATTATCTTTTATAGCTGATAGATGGTCTCTGGAGGTGTTACAAAACATGACCTGAAATCTATTAACACAGGACACAGGGCAGATTTATTGGCAGAACGTCTGCTGTGATTTCTATAGCGTTACCCATGTGACCTCTACATTCAGTAGGAAAAATGTGGGACAGCAGGCGGCTTACCGATTAAAGG
The DNA here is from genome assembly GCA_009936485.2 of Gymnarchus niloticus. Classification (NCBI taxonomy): domain Eukaryota; kingdom Metazoa; phylum Chordata; class Actinopteri; order Osteoglossiformes; family Gymnarchidae; genus Gymnarchus; species Gymnarchus niloticus. The sequence goes on from JAACJT020000007.1 coordinate 12,900,650, forward strand.
CTACGGGTTCAAGCCCCACCTTTCAAGCTACGGCCTATCGTGTAAAACTCTATGCATCCAGCTATTTGATAGTGGAGTCAAAGGTGACCTTCAGCCAAATAATTTGCTATCAACAAAAGCCAAACCAAACTGAATAATACTCAACTCAGTGGAAATGAGTTACCAGTTACCATTGGACCAGAGATATAAATACTTCAGAGCAGAAAGATTAACTGTGTTCCTAAGTACAATATGAGTCCCAGGCAAAGGATACATATATGGAGGAGGTATTTACTAACAAAGCAGGACCACTCATATTACCTCAGAAAAGCTGTACACAACTGGCCCTCAGCATGACCTCCACAATGACAGAACAGGCCCGGTCCTCAGAGTGGCCCAAGACTGCCACCCATCGGCACATGTCCTTGTACCATCCGATACGTGGGTGACAGAGCAGGTAAAAGCAGGCCGGTCCATCAAGCAGCACTCTTTACAGGCAAACCTGCTGTTTTTTAGCTATTTAATATTGAAGCAATACAACTCCAGCTGCAACCAGAACTAGTTGGACCTAAACTATGTCATTAATAGTTATGTTCCCAATTTCCTAGGAACAACACTGTCGATAGCTCACGCCTACAGAATCGCCAAATTACAGGATACGGCTGGCTGCGCGCCATCACCTTTTTACAGAGGAAGTGAAGGACAACAATCATTTCTCCTCACATTAAGGTAATGAGCCTTTAAACAAGGTCTGGGGCATCGTAATTAGCTGCCATTACTGTTAGAAGTACAGGAGCTAAAGGAGATTACTATCGGAAGAGATGGGCTCAAGTTGACGCAAAGGAACACATTTTATAGATATGCACTATAGATTTTACTGCGATACTGACTGCAAATGTACTGTTCTATAAAGACATGCTGTTTCCTGTATCCATCTGCGTATCCTAGACAGGAAGATGGTGAACCTCAAAGCAACCCCAGGCAGCACTGGGCACAACTCAGGATTACATAGTGGAGAGAATCAAGGTCCGTCAGAGGGTATACAAGTACACTCCAGATAATTTAGAGATGCCGATTCACTTGTCTGTACGTTTGGATCTTGGGAAGAACGTTGCATGACACAGGGAGAAGATACAAACTCCAAACACAGGCAGGATTCGGACCCCCAACCCTGTCGGTGTGATGCAAGTGTTACTCACTGACTCAACTATACTACTATTCATATTGCAACAATATAATTTAGATTTCCATTTTAATGTTCTGTATAGTCAAAAAAAAAAACCAATACAGAACCATGGAAAAAGTTCATGTTTAAGGTTACTGAAGTCCCTGTCTGTCTTTTTCTGGCATGCATTGTAAAGAATAAGAAATAGTTCATGAAGATTCTATTCAGACCTCAGCCAGCACTGAGCAATTATTACTATTCAATATTAAGACACTGTGAAGAGGCAGCCTTGGAGACACCTTACGAAGGACCACTCAGGAACGTCACGCTGAGATGCCAGTAGGACCACTGGAGACCATATCAGCCACTGACACGGCTCAGTAAAGACCCAGGGAAGCAAACCGGTGCATTGGGAGCCGTCATGCCTCTCACCGTGAGGACCGCAAATGGTCCTAAAAGTGTGTTTCCAATCACGGATGTCTAGAAGCCCCATCTGCACTGTACACATTATGGCCGGGTTCAGGCCCATTCTCATCGCAGCTTCACAGCTCACATACAAGCCGGATGCCCGTCTCCTAAACCACCGCATTCATCTTTTTTTCCCCGTGCTGTTGCACACCTAACCCAACAAGCACCGCGTGAGGCTGTGCCACAGCTCCTAGGACCCCTCCCAGAGACCAAAGGGATGCATCACACGCCTTCATCATTGTCATCTTTAATAATGCCCCACTCACACTGGTCAGCCAGGGGTGGCGATAGACCGCTTGACAGTAAAAACATGAAATCTATGAAGCCGTTTAAAAGCCCCTCAAAAACCAACATCGAGAGAAGCTTGCAGGGACAGAGTTTTCATGAAAAAGGTTCTAGCACTGCAAGAAAAAAAAATAAACCCCCAAAAAAATAAGCCTGCCTCTACAGCTACCTGTAAAAAAGACCGCAACAGACTCAGCGGATCGGAGCTGATGCTTTTAAAATTTCTGGCGTCTTCTTTGGCTCTGTTCAAACAGGGCCTCGGGGGCCAAGCTGTAGTGCGTCCACAGCTGCCAGAGAGTCACACGAGGACGGGCCGTCAAGCTGCTAATGCTGAGCGAAGATAAGGAACTGAGACACGTGGCCCATCACCTTTAAACCTTCTGCAGCAAAATGACAGCTCTGCAGATGAAGGCCAAACATTAAAGAGGAAAGCAGGTTCAGTGAAAACTGCTTTAAATTAAGCAAATTAATACTGATTCAGCATTAGGAGCTTTTTGGAAGCCACGCTTGACAGAAAGCCTCCGTTTAAAGCACCAGACAGCCTTTATCCCATCATATACGGTAGTACCGACTCGGTTCAGTACGGCTGGCAGCTGAAAGAGGCACACTGCTGGTATGGGGTAACTATGCTGCACACATAACCAACACTTCTAGAGCAGCAAAAAAAAGAGAACACAAGAATGCTGTCTGCAAAGGGTGGCAGTTTTGCTCGGTCTTCACAATTAAAATGAAAATTAAGCCAAATACATCCATCTTCCATGAAATGGAGTTGCACTGATCTTTGAGCCTATCCCGGGAAGCAGAGGCCATGGAACAGGGGACACCCTGGAAGGAATACAAAATAAAAAGCTCACAAAATTCAAGCTGAAAACACAGCATGGGTCAGTTCACAAGCTACGCCTTAACTGAAAAGAAGTGAGGAGCAGGTGAAGATCGCTGTTAGTTACACGCTCTGTAGCACCTTCATAGGCCTCCAAGACAATCTGCAATCATGGCATCCTTCGGGACAGGTCACTTGAAGTTGCGATACACGCCTTCCTGTTGATCTGGCTAAGGGAATCTGCATAGGCGAAGGACAATGGCATGTAAAGACAATACAGGGAAAGTCACATGCTCGGTGCTGCCCCCCTCTGGTAATACACCGCAAAGCAGTAGGGTGTGATTTCAGTGACTGACCCTCCTTCACAGGCTGGCTTTTCTGGGGGCTCAAGGCAAGGAAAGAAGGGAATTAAAAACATTAAGTCAATGTTTAAAATGGGATTATCAACATCAGAGACGTCGCTCAGCACTACGGGAGTTGGGTGAGGTTATCCCCCATTCGGTTCGACAGAAGAATTAATTATTCCAACACGAACGGCGGGTGGAGGTGCAATTATTGCGAGAACAAAGACAGGAAATGTCTATTTTACAGCTAATGCTGCTCCATTTCCCAGTTCTTTTATTTTATAGATTTACTTTCTTGCGGCCCGGCTCGGAGGAAATGGTTCATTAAAATGAAACGTCTGTATTCTTTTCATTTTTAATGTGGCACACAGGGACATTTGGGGGCGTTTGGCATGGCCCAGAATCTGAGTAGAAATAAAAATAAAGGAGAAAAACGCAGAGGCGGGCTTGCGGTTCTGGACCGGGGAAGCAAGAGCTTGAGTTGACTGTGGCTCTGTCGTGGGGCTAGATTCCCACACTGCCCACACCTGAGGCCTTAGGGGAGCTGTGGGGCTGGGTGGAAGTGATGGGTGTGGCACAAAAAAGATGGCAAACCAAGCATCTAGCTTGTCAAATGCCCACTGCAAGGACCGAAAGCCTTTAACAGACCTCACATAGATGGGGAAAAAAAAAACGAGGTAATCATCTGACAGGAAAGCGCTCAGTTTAACGAGGTCACCCCTCACCCCCACACACCCTGTAACATATCAACCGGATCCTATCTTGTACACATTTCAGCCCCACGTGATTATCAGATGCAGCTTTAAACCAATCACAGGGTAAGAAAAGGCCGCCCCTGATCCAGCGTGGGCCGAAGATTCACTTTCGGAGGAAATGGCGTCGATTTGTTAATAGTACATAATAGCGGCCATTTCACGACACACATTAAATCACACGCCGCAGCCGCCCTGGAGAACGTTCGCGGGGGCCTCGGCACGCAATTCTTTTTTTAATTCTTCCTCTGCACAGCTCGAGACAAAATTGGATTTTCACTGTGCTGTTTTATAATTCGAAACATCCATCATTTATTATTAAAGAACCGAGAGAAGGGGTGGGCTGCCTCTGGAAGCCTTGGGGGGGGGTTTAGCCCCAAGTGTCGCACAAAGAAGTCGGCGCACGGACGCCAGGCCATGAATTCTTCATGCTCACGCAAAGCCACGGAAGTGGCGTTGGCAGCTGTGCTGGGGGGACGGGAAGAAAGAACACGACACAAAACAGGCGTCAGAAGAGTGCCTGGAAACCCTTTCTGCTAATAAAGCACACCAGCATCGTGCGCTAATCCCGCTTGCCGTGCTATCGGGGTGCATCAGCTAAGTGCCGCAATTAGCCTGCTCTTTTTCATGCAAATCGGCTCGGGCAATAACAATTACCCAGCCACTCCCACCTCTCTCAGGCCCGCCCACTGCTGACGTCTGCTCATCACAAAATTTGCATTATTTATCCTATCTGCTTAAAATATTTGTGGTGGCTTGCTGTGTGCGTGCTCCTGCTAGCGGCGATCAGGGCGCCAATACATAAGTTTGGCACAAAGGGGCTGTGGTAGCCCAGGCTCGTTCTGGGCTTCCAAAAGACAGCTGCTTTACAAACAGATCCAAGCTGCCAATGCCAAAATGGGGGGTACGGAGCCCCCTAAATGGAAAGGAGAAAGGAGGAGACACAGTCTGAGGACAAAGCTAATTGTGCTAATTTGTAATTCTTGCCAGGCGGCATTGTTGCCCTTTTGTGTCAGGTGATGCTGCGTGGTTTTGGCCTTAGGCAGCAGAAGAGGCTGGTTCATCCTTTCAGGTCGCTCTCTTCTTTAAAAGCACGAGGCTCCCCTCGCATTTCCACTGTCGTTGGCAGGGGGCGCCTTTGCTTCTAATGCCCTGACACACGCAGTCAAATGCCAGTCAGTGGTCACTGCACTACTGCACTCAATCGCACCTGCAGCGAAAATCATGCGTGAGCATATCTGCCAAATACAAGGAATCCCGAAACGCATCGCAGTGTTCCGGAGGGCGTGACGTCAATCTCGCGTCGCTTGTGAATATAAATAGATGCAATTTGGTCATCGGAGGAGCGCTGTCGAATAATTAGCTGAACTGGCGCCTGTGTGATGGATGGAGGCCGCTTTATTATCATTAGAAAGTCATTTACAAGACAAATAGGGCTGGCTTTTTCGAATCATGCTGGCTTTATTGCCGATTCAGGTTTGTGGATTGTGTGCCGACGGCATCTCCACATGCCCGACACCCACATTACGCCGTAAACGGGGTGCCCATGAACCCGCCGGGGAGGGGGGGTTACTCCTTCTCGGACTATGGCTGCCCCCCCCAGGAGATGGTAGCAGTGGTACATCTTTAACAGAATTGCAGCAAAGTCACAATCAAATGGTACATTTGTCACGTACAGGTGCTGCGCTCACTGTGAAAAGCAAAACAAAAACAAGTCATTCCAGTAATACCCTGACACAAAGCGCATTTACCGTATGGCTATGTAAGAGCAGGAATTTCACTCTGGAATGTATACAAGGCTTGAATCGTGCCTGGACCTTGTGAAATAGTGGCAAGAAGGCTGATTACCTAATCATAGACATCTTACGTGTCAAAAATGGCCATTATGTCGGTTCATTTACAGCTTAGACGCATTTGGCAGGCAAAGGATTAAATACTGGGAAAATATTGAAAGAAGCCTTTTTGGCCATAGAACGTGAATGGCATCAATCGTTCCTGCTGTGGGAAAGGTTGGTGGTACTGCGTCAGACATTTCTTAGTCACAAGTATTTCCATATTGCAAGCCGTTTCATCTTTAGCAGTCTTCTCTTGGCACTTGGTAGAGCCGGACCACTTTAATTGTGCTTCGGTAAATATGTCGTTGCCATGTGGGTGTAGAAAATAAAAAGTAAAAATCAGAAGGATATGGGAAAAAAGGGCTTGAACAAATTCATTTCACAAACGCTATAGAGAAAATCCGACAATAGGCCGAGGGACAAACGGAGAAATAAGAAAGGCAAAGCATTTGATGTTTTGGAGGTCAGAGACAATAGAGCTGTCGGCGGCAATACCAGAAGATAAACGTACCGGGAAAGAAAGATAAAAACAGACGGGTGAAGCAAGAGAGAGGCTGCTGCTGTAGGAGAGAGCGGCTCTGTACCTTTAAATCAAGCTGAATCTCACGTAGTCTTGTTCCTTAAAAGGAAATCAGAGGCTTTAGCTGAGGAGCCGCTACAAAAGTCATGAATAAACATTGGATAGCCTGGCTGCATATACATCATACATCACAAGAAGATCATATCTAATGGAGGAAAATTCACCAAGATACACATGAAACGGCAGCAAAATTATCTGACGGATCAGACGGTGGCTGTTAGTGGCGGTTGGGTGTGGGTGAAGACTGCTTTTATTAAAACACGAATCTGGCAGACTATTATTGTCCTGTCCAAGTCCGATGTTAACTCTTCAACCCCCAGATTTGTTCTCAACCATTCCTGCACGTTGTTTACGTCCCGTTCTGCGGGGTTAAGGGGCGCTGACGGTATCATGCAGCTGATCTGCCTGCACGTGGCATTGCAGCCTTCAGGAAATGAAAGAGGTGGAGGATGTGTAAGGGAGGAATACCTGTAGAGAGAGAAGGGAGAGGGTACCGCACACACGACCATGCCCACCGCAGCCTGCTGGCTCACTCATCTCAAAAATCACTGTCACACTCTATACTGGTTCCACCGTTGCCCACCAACAGTACAGGGGCACTCAGCCACATGTTCGTACCTACCCCCTGAAAAGGAGCAGCTGTCATGAACCTGACTGGCGTTTGGGCGGAGGCGCATGCAGCTGTCTGGGCGTGGGGCTGCCCATTCTTTGCAGCAGGCAACGGCAGTCGCTCTCATATTTTCGGCGGCCCAAGCCTTTCACGCGAGAGTGCAGCTGCTGCCCCCGCCCTGCAGGTGTCACTCCTCCCCCCGCCCGATCCCAGGATTAGTATGCTCCATGCGGTAAAGCACTGGGCTGTTGCGGTGCACAGGCGCAGTCTCACCTCAGCGGCTCCATTACCGCTTCAAAGCGGGCGGCGAGCGAACTGTTTTCGGGAGACAGGCTGCTGAGTGGGGAGACGGTGGGAGGGGGTCTAACTGGCCTGCTGTGTGACTTCACAACACGTAATCGTTCCTTGTGATCCTGGCTCCATGTTCGAACAGAAGGGGGGCCTGTGTATGAAGGGGGGGGTTGTACTGCACTCACGCACTGCGGTGGGGAGAACCGAGGGAGGCGTGAAACTCGGGACGCCAGCCATGAGGCGACGTGTTCAGAATGCAACGGGAAACAAAACTGCGCTACAGACAGGGATGTGCTGATCTGTTATTTAGTATCGGTATCGATCCCAACACTGGATCAATTATCAGAAAAAAACTTAAAAGTTATAGTACGACAGACGGGCAAGCCTCGCATTGCATTGCTAAACCAGCATGTCACTACGTAAATATTCCTTATGGAGATTAGAGTATTTGTTTCAAAGTTTGAGCATTTTTTTAGATTTCTATATTACATATGGCATTGAAATGGCTTAAAGGTGTGAGACATACTATGATTACTAGACAGGACGAACACCGCATAGTGTAAATGCAACCTGTTTACTTCATAAACTAACGGCTGCAGTCTCCATATCCTCAAATTGCGCTACCTCAACTGAATAGAATGCAATATGCAATATCAGTATCAGTCAATATTTAAGATTGCATTATCAGTATCGGAAATGAAAATGTGGTATTAAGCCATCTCTCGCTGCAAAGGGAGACCATAGTGATGCTCTGTTTGTTCCACCTGTATGGTGAAGCCCACCCTCCGTCTGCTTTCGGTCCATATTAGTCTTGTTGCACCCGAGTCCTCGGTAAAACAACAGGTCCAGCGTAAGCATGGCGGTTGGGTATGCAAGCCAGGGGAAAATAAAAATCCCTTTTATGGCATGTAACCAGCAAAGAACAGAGTGGTACTTTATTATGAAATGAGCAGAGGAGATCCTACGGTGCTTTGCCACGTAACGCGGCTCCCGCTCTTTCTAAACTGCGCTGTGCTGTGTTATCCAGAGCAGCTAGAGCAATCCACGGCCTATTTTTGCCATATTTTATGTTCCATATTTCCCTTTAATCACAGACTGCACCTGGCAACGCAGGGGCAGCCCAGCAGTCATTCTCACACTGCCGACGGGGAGTCCGTGGATTTCTATTTGATGGGAATTCTATAAAAGGTAATACTTGCTACTTAATTTTTTGCTCTCTCCAGAACCAAGGAAAAAATCACCATGAGGAAAGAGTATGAAAGTAAAGTTTATTAAAATTTACAGGAGACAATAGCCCTGGTGGCCAGTGTGTCCTGGAGATCCAGCTATTCACAAAGCTGGAGTGACAACATAACGCGATGCGTCCAGTTAAATGGCAGATGCTGGAGCGTTCTTGAACAGCACTTATTTCCCGTACATCTCTGAGGGCTAGGTGTGCTGTTGCCTGATGGGGGAGCGGGGCGGAGTGATGTTACTGTTGTGGGCGTGGCCGAGCAAGGCAGGAGGAGTACTCTTAGTCATTTGTCACGCTCTGTGCGTGACACCACAGGGGACAGGTGACAGTAACAAGGTACAGTGGCACCAGAGTGGGCGGGCACCCCGTTGGAAAAAAAAAATGCCTGTGATGGATTTTTAACCCTCTCAGTCGATCGCTGATGTCTACAGTCCACTTTCCTGAGTCAGGATCACCACATGGGCTGACCAGAATATGAGCCAAAGGCTGTGGTAGGAGATGAAACCTTTATGAAGTACTGCAGCAAAGCCTTATTACATCACAGAAAGCTTACCTTACATGACCCCACATGTAATCGCTACTGGTGATCTGTCAAATTAGGTCAAAATAAAGTTAAAATCCCTTACTACCACTATGAACCACCAAAACAGGTAGTGTCTGTACAGCAGCCACCAGACTGCCGAACACTGAAAAACTGCGACCAGGACCAGGAAGCCAATAGGTAGGCACCCAGAACGCCCAGCTGCCAACCATTTGCGGCCTGCCGCGTCTGGCTGGCCCAGCTCTCCCCGCCCGTGTTTTTTCAGGGTTGGAAATCATTACGGTAATTATGTGCTAAAACATCTGTGTGTTCTAACCAAAGTACGAAGGAAAACAGAAAGAGCCGACTGCCTGACTAATGATAACACGCATTTATTTTAACAGAGCAAATATCCCTCAGATGGAGTGCGTTTGGAACAGGCTCAAATGTATTAATTAAAGCAATTACATTGCAGAACTCCCCCCACACACCATTTCTTCACCGTGACGTACACGCCCATCTCGATACACAGTCGTGCAGCTGTGGACAGCTGTGTCTAAACCAGACGATGCGTGTCTTTCATTAAAACAAAGCACTGAGGGACAATTTAATGAGGCATGCTCTGAAATGTAATTGTGCCCCCCCACACCCTGCGCTCCGTTCACACTGTGGCAACTCTGAACCTTTGGTCTCCATTTATATCTGTAAAGTAGATTACTTTGGAGGGTCCGATGCCTACATCCACCTACATGCCGCAGCCCTACAGTCGACGCTGACCACAGATCAGATTACAATTCCGATGCGCGTAACTGTGCTTCAGATTTAGTGCTCTGCTTCTTTCGATTAGTTAAATTCGCATGTGATGCCAATTAAGAAGGGTGTAAGAGGCCTAAATTCCATCTCAGCCAACACATACACTGCGATAATGTGCTATTTAGAATACAGCAAAGCTACCACAAGGCATATCCAATTAAAGAAATTACAGTTATTTAATGAGACTAATATTTCACGGAACTGCTCCATCACTTGGTTAAAGCTTCCTCAGTCATCATACAGATGGGCATCTGTGCGGGAAGTCATCCATGTGTACATTGAAGACCCTCAACAGGTCAATAAGGAAGACCCCATTTCTTTAGCAGTTAACACAATCTACGAATGCCCAAAAACTTTTCCCTTTAATTGATGTTTTCCGTAACCACAGACCCTCATCACGTTTCCTGGGATTAAAGGCGTGGGAACACCAAGCGATGTCAGGGTCCTCACCTTGACGGGGCTTCCACAGCATTTGCTGCACAATCAGACCAAGTCCAGGTCTTTACTGAAACAGACATACGAAAGCTTCTCAGACAAAAACCTTACCTTTAAGGTTATAGTCATTACTTTCCTCTCTAAAGGTCAGAAAAAATAGATATGTATCAAGCTTGAATAATTCTGAAGGATTTCCTTTATACGGCAATTTTTTTTCCTGTCTCGACCACCCCTATCTGCGCAATATCAGTTGCAATCTGTTCCTTTCAGACTGAACAGAACAAGGGGAACTCAGAACAAAGGCGAAGCACATTAACCCAGTGAAAATATACCGCATGTTGGTTTGTCAAGAAGTCACATCACCAACAATGACAAATCCTGCAATTCATATCACCTGTGAAGTGTTTGTCTGATGAATAATCATCTACTCTTAAAGGAAGGTCATCTGTCTAAATGTCACAATTTTAATTAACATCTATGCTTGGTTCACATTCTGGGTCAGTGCTCAATTCAATTAACACAATTTGGCAAGACTGAGATAACGGAGTATTTCAAAATTTTGCAATTTAAAGCCACTTTAAACTCAATTTAAACATCAATATCCGACTTCAGGAAATTAAAAAATTATATTCACAAACCTGGTCAAATTTGTGATATCAGTAATGTGGAAAAAAAAGGACAGTATGCAGCTATATGAAGGTCAGATGAAAGACCCATCCATCCTTTATTATCCTATTTAGGCCAAGAAGATTCAGAATTTGGTCTGGACAGCATTAATATCATGGCATAACAGAGCCAGAACGGTATGTTAGTTCCTCGGAGGCCTCGCTAGCTAACACGAACCGGAGATGATACGTAAAAATCAAGCCAATATGTCACCCTTCAAAGCCGAATATGGAAGACCATCTCTCTCACAGAGCTACAGGTCATAGGAGAGGGTATGTTCAATATTCATGCATCGTTGAACACTATATGGCTGTCAGAGGAGCGAAACACTAAAGCTGAACATTTTGCGGCTCAGTTGATCGGAATAACCAGGCAATGCTAGGGTAGAGCGCTAAAACGCAGGCCTCTGTGAAATCTGCCCTTGAGGAGACAATGTGTTATTCACAGGCAACAATCCGCACGAAGTCTGGGACAGTCCGGTTTATTCCTGTCACAACAAAGAGAGCAAAAGCAAAAACAAAAACTAAGACTTCTAAAGGATTAAACTGGGAAAAGATGCCTGTGTTGCTTTTCTTTACAGCGAGCTGGCCTGCACATCCGTGTGTGCATTATTGCGAGTGTGTCTCGCAGAGGCTGTCCTTCAGGGCTGCCTCCTGCCTCCGGCTCCTTGCGATCTGGACAGAAATGAGCGAAAGAGCAATCGATGTGCCGCCTAATCAGTCAGCTTAACTCTAATACCGCGGACAGGTGCACATCATTATCATATCAGGTCCCACACCTTTCGAGGTGACATATAAAAGGCAAAAGATTAAAGCCGGCTCTGCGAAGAGCCACAAGCTCCAGTGCAGCACTGGGAGCAAGCCGGCCTTTTATTTGGCACAAGAGACCAAAGAAAAAATAAATTCCAAGCTAACCGCCAGGTTATTTAACTAAGGGAATTAACACGTATGCTTTGGGTATGATCAAGTCTTGTTGCTGCACACATTCTTCTGAACCCCAAGACCTACTTCCATCTACCGCAGACCCCAAAACCCAACCGGGCACCGCCTTTTGATAAGCAACGTGCCCAATGGCCCAGCGTTTGTTTAGCTACACTTAAGGGAGTTTGAGAAACTTGTAGGAATAATCTATAAACCACTTTAAACAGGCTGTTTACAGGCCGTAAATGGTGCATTAAAGAGGAAACAGGTTTCCAATTTGGTTTGGGGTTGCGCTGGTGATTACACCGCATGGGAACCCTAAGCTTCACAACACCACGTCTAAGAGTCATCCAGTGCTGTCAGCTACGTGCAGGACCTTGCTTCTCAATGCATTTCTTAAACATTCACACTGACATTGAAGGACCTTGTGGACCGGCTGTGTGAAAATGCCTGCCTCGGTGCCAAGGAAAACCTGGCACCAATTAAACATCGGTTTTAAAAACACTGTAATTTTAAACCCATTGGCAAAAAGAATGTGTTCTACATTAGCAAATTATAGCATAATGAAATTGGTTTTCCACTGTGTTCAAGGGCCAAGTATGTAAAACTGTCTGTGTTTCTAAAGAGCACTACTGCATTAAGAGCAGACCGATTCGGTTTTGTAATTAGGGCTGTCTGTATAAGGTCAATCTTATTGATTCATGTGAAGATTTAATCACATGGAGGTCCAGAAAGCAAGACAAGAACAAGAAAATAAAGTGACTTTCTAGCAAAGCGACAATAATACTAAGAATAAAGTATACCTCCACCCAGCCTCTGCCTTTTCTGATGAATGCTTCAGTTTACAATGATTCTCCTAAATTAAATGTTCACAGAATTGGTGAAACAGCTTGTATTCGAAAAAGAGCACAACAGTGACAACACTATCAAATAACTGCATTGTTTCAAACTATTCTCATAGTAATTGATAAAAATGAATCCCTTCCCAGAATTAGTGTCAGCATCTTTAAAATATAAAAAAAACCTTCAATAAGTCTCAAATATAAACCCAATGTAAACATTTTTCCAGCACAGAAAAAGGAAGAAGCAAAGGGTTTGTATGAAACCGAAGACAGTGAAAACTGCATTGAAGTCATTGCTACGTTGAGCTGTGCCAGTCTGGTATACAGTACCCATCAGCAGCACAGGCTGAGCAGACACCCTGTACATACAGCAGATACAGCGTCATACGTTCCTGGTAGACACCTCTGTGTCATGCGTAAGCCCCTCTCCACAATGCATGCGTGGGGGGAGGCGAAACTCCCCACCATCATTATCGCTTAAGACGGGTAACATCCGCGCTGTCGACATTTTACGGCCTAATCGGCGTGTCGATACCAGAACGTCACGGAGGCCACTTTCAGTGCGTCCCCGGAGTACGTACTCAGAACACGCTCGATTTAACACGGGAGCAGCGCTTTGAGTGTAAACAGAGAGGATATAGACCCAAGCATTGACCGGGTGATCAATGCATTGATCGGGGACCCTCGGCTTCTTCCATGAGCTGCTCCACCACACCCGCGCTGTCACAGGCTCCTCCGACCGATACAGGACCCTGTTCTGCCTGCAGTTCTCCTATATTACACCAGGGGGCGCAAAAAAAAAAAAAAAGAACCACACCAACAACACTGAGGCCTGATTTTGAAATTATGGCTGGAACGGATAGTTTATCACTTCCTTCAAAACAGAAAGTAAGCATTTTCATGGCCACCCCCTCACATGATGCCGGGGGTCCGGTGGATGGTGTTCCCTGACGGCCGGAAATAACTGACGACTGATTCATTCCCACATCGCGACTCGCGGTCGGCACTGACATGAACCAAACAGCCCTTTGAAGCTTCCTCACGTAAGCGAGGAGGGAAGGGATGGAGTGACAGCAAGGAGGGAAAGATGCATCCTCAGAGACAGACAGCCAGACCCCAGGCATTTTTCCATACAGAATAAAAGAATGAAAAAGAAGAAAAGATGAAGGATCTTGACAGACCCCTTTTACTCCTCCATATATTACTCCTCCTTTGATGGCTGATCTGATACCCCTCCTTTTCCCTGTGTTCTCACTAACCCCTCCACTTCTGAAAGGCATGCTAGGGAATACCTGGCCTCCAGCTGTCAGACCATGTCCCGGCACTGGCACAACAAAATGCTCGCCTCCCCCCCAACTCCTTCTCAGCCAGCACGACTCTGCTAGGCTCTAGCAGCCACCGACCGCCATGGTGCCTCTGGTACCCCAAGACGCTTGACCCTTAATCCGGCTAGCCACACTGTTCTAGATGGAAGGAGATGCAGGCACCTTGGGCATAGATTATAATTCAGCCACTCTGGAAGGATTAGCGCTCGGCCAGCGCTGCGGCGTACACCGGAAGGTGTGCGTTTTGAAAAGGGGAAATGGGTATGTCATCTCTGTCTCGTTTACATCACCCGACAGCACAATCTAGCTGGTTTGGATCTCGATGCAGAGCGACTCGGCCTGCCTCTGTCCTGACAGCCCAAACATGGGCCAGGTAATAAAAGCGGCCCAGAGAATATTGTGCGATACCCATCGCCGCACGGCTGGGATAGAAATGGACAACCATGGTTTACCGGGATAGAAGGCTACTGAACGCCAAACAACCAGTTATGTGTGAAACGGGGGGATTTTTGAGGACTGTGGCTTTAAGAAACATAATCCTGCTTTCCAGCTGTGAGTAATTTCACAAAACAAACCTCAAAGCCAGAGAATGAGTAGGAAAAGCTGAATGAAATAAAACACTTCATCCACGAGTCCGTGGCACCGCGATAACCGGCACGGACACTATCTCTTTGCACAAGTCGCTGGCACTTCAGATCCGTGTCGCATTTTATTCTTTCACCACTTCTAAGCCTCCACTTTAAACTGTATGAAAAAGTAATATGTCCCTCAATAAAGTTTGATTTACACCTTCCCCCCTTCTGTTTTTTATTTCATCATTTAGCAGGGATCGCATAGCTGTATGTCACAAGAAAATTAAATCAGGTCTTGTGCGCATTAAGGCCAGGCCTTTCTGCGGCTGCGCCCTGAAACCCACCCACCGCACTGCATCCCGCGCAGGCCGAGGGCACCGTCCCATTCATTTTCAGGCCCATTTCCTCCAGTGATTAGGCGATCAATCAATCCCAGCCTTCAATCCCGTCAGGCAGACAGGATTATCTGCCCATCTCCCTGGCTCGCTCGCACACGCTGCCACATTAGCATCAGATCAAGTGTCACAGTTTGCACACAGCGCCAAAGGCACGTGGCTCTCCGTCACGCTCCCGCTGAGCCACCCACCCCACCCAGAACCCCAGCCCCCACAGATCGTGCTCTGCACCAGCAGCACGGTAAGTCAGAAGACTCTATGCCAACGGAGTGGAGCTCAGTCCTTTAATCCCCAGTAATGCACTATTTTCAGAAGTCTCATTTTAATTATGCCCTTTATTACTGCTGTCCTTCCAGAGGACCAAATTAACAAATGAATGATGTCATTCACCACACTTCGGCTCATATAACATACCAACTTACACAGACTCATGCTGCAAATAAGCAAGGAGAGGGGGATGGGATAAAAAAAAAAAAAAAAAACTCCAATTAGTGGATGTGAGATATTAAAAAATACAAGTGAGTGGCAAGGACATTAATTATTCTCTGGACCCCCGATGCGCTGCAAGAGTGGAAATGGGAAGGACAAGCACTGAATCCCATCTTGTCTGGCAGCTTTCAAAAACCAAACCATTCGCATCTTTACGGCATCATATTGCGGGACTTAGAACACCAGCTGACCGTATAAAGCAAACTCAGCATGCTAAAGAGACTGGCACCTATAAAAGCCCAGCGGTCGAGGTGTTTGGTGAAGTAGGACATGGGCCACCCATTTTATAGTTCTGCACCTGACTGCCCTTGTACACAGGTACACATCCTAACTGGCAAGTAAACTACCACTTATAAACACTAGAAGGCCATTAAACCAGCCCCTCTTGCATCTATCCCATGGTTTTTACAGCTTAAGGACATAAACGGCCCTGACAAAGTGAGAGGACAGCCTTACGCCGTATTTGTCCCTGCACTCAGAGGGCTCAGGGGGAGAACAGGTTCAAAATTGCATCATACTCACAGAAAACTCGGGGCTAGAATGCTATATTTCATAATTACCAGGCTTTTTTGTTTTTTTTTTAAGCAGAACTCTAATATTTGATTCAAAATGATCATCTGCACATTTTAATATGCAAAACACTGAAAGGAATATAAAATATCCCAGGTTTTTAAAACTGTTTGCCAGCCTTTCTTTTGTTCAGTTTTGTGGACAGCTGTGAATCTGAATGGCAGGACCGGTCCAGGAAACACATTTCAAAACCATCAAGGGCTTCTTCTGTGTGTAGGGAGTTCAAAGAAGTTTGCCCTTTTCGTAGCTGCGAGCAAGCTTGGCTCTGCCATATAGCGCCGTGGAAAGCATTCTATATGTCACCTCAGCTCTGCCGCAGCTAATCGTCCTTCGCCTGTCGGATACCGCCGAGGTCTGAAAGACCGCAGCGTGATTATTCTTTTTATCAGTGATGTAAATCGCTCAAGTTTAATTGTAAAGTGAAAATACGAGTCAATGAAAAATAGATTTGTAAACTCTGAGCATGCGCTAGTAAAAGAAATCCTTTTTATGTCATAAATATTTTTAGAAATGAATATGCTCCAATGAAGCTTTTTGTGGTATGTATAGATATTCAGTGGACTCTTAATGAGACAGGTAAAAAAAATAAAGCAAAAAGCTTTCTGGTGTAAAGCCACTAATTCTTTTAACATTGATGAAACTGTCGTGCTTTTATTACGGTACAATAGCTTTTAGCAGACATTCGTGGGGTTAATAGAGTCGAAACTGCCCCCATCACCTCCCAAGCCAGTAGCAAAGTGGGAGTAGAGGGTCTCTCTTGTTCCTGTGGCAAGAGCACTCAGCTACCTTTGAACAAAAATTATATTTCCATTTTGCATATGGACCCCCTTGCCCCCCACCTATCAGCCCATTTCCTATTTTGAAGAACTATGCCAAGCAGTATGTTACCTGGTAACCTAGTCAACCTCTAAGGACACTCAGCTGGTGTGAGGTGAGATGCAGGGAGCAGAGGATTATTACAGAGGTCATATCTGTACCTGAAAAAGCACAAAGAAAAAGGGGGGGATGTGAATCAGCAGTCACCACGGCAGCATAGAGGAAGACACTCTTCTGTCTAGTATCACATTTTGTGTTTGTGGCACCGAATGAGCCCCCACCCTCAAACACACACATTTGATTTCTACATTTCAAAATTTCTTCAGAAGCCTATAAAGTGAACAGCGCTCCCCCTGGGTCTCTGCATAAATTAATGAGGAACAGCAACAAGCTGCCCACACTTTAGGCATGGCTGCCAGTTTGATCATTTTTGACTGAGCAATGCCACTTGCAACCAACCAGCAGCAAATAATTTAACACTAACCATTGTCACTGGCTTAGCAGGTTGGTCCCTCCTTTTCCTTTGCCTGATTGGTCAGTCCACCAAGGGTAGTCATGACAGCCCAAGATGTTTGAGGCTGAGATAGCTGTCGTTTCCAAGGTCCTAGATCTACAACCAAAGAGCATAAATACACAATCACTCATCTTGGTTAAACTGAGATGCCTCAATGTGTATTTCCTAAATGTTTAAACTACTTTTCTAAATCTCTGAATCCACCTATTGAACTTTGCTCCAAATACTGTTACATACCAGAAAAATGACTCGATAAGATAAGCATAAATTTCTTTGTCAGTACAAAGAACGAAAGGAACATACAGCAGGTATTTTGAATTTCAAGATGGTTAATGCAACTGATTCTTAACAGGTAAGCAACTTAGATTACGCAGTGAAGGAAGTAATGAAGAGCAGAGAAGGTAGCGTTTTCACTAACACCAGCTATAGTGCAGAAGGATCTGGTTAAATAAATCAGGAAAAGAAATATCACCAGAGTGGCCATGCTGAATTACTTGGGCAGGTCTTCTGCTCTGTATTTCATTTGTAAAAAATGTTTATCTGTTTCGTATTTTTCTCTTCCAGGTAATGAAGTATATAGGATTTGAAAGATCTTTTGAACAGAAAAGTTAACAGCCATTTGAAGTCATTCCCGCAAACATTTTGGGGTATGAATTAGAGGAATATACCAAAAATCACACCTTAATTATAACATTTTACACTCCAAGTACGTTTTTAAAAATATATTACACAAATGTATCACTCAGGATAAAAAGCTCAAAAACACTCACCGGTAAGAAGGCATAGAAAGGTCAATAATCAATCACTTTTGATGCCTTAGTGGCAACTAAGCTGTACATTGTGGTTTCATTTGACCCATAATTAGTGTCAAGCACTCACAAAGCAATTTAGTACTTAGTGACAGATTATTGTGAACTAGTTCACAAGTATAATTTTGTTCTTATGAACCTGAACTATTTACAGCAATGGTATGTCTAATGTGACTACGTCAACCATGGCATGAAAGTATATTACAAATATTCTACATGTATTCAACAGACATAATGTCCAAGTCAAAATACATTTTCAGATATATGATCTCCCACGTTAGTCCAGCAGAATTACCAGTTGGCTAATTATCTTTTTAGATTGAATTTGTCCATTCCTTTACAAGCACTACTAATTCAACAGGTGAAAAATATAACAGAAAAATACAATAGAATAAATCAATTGATTCTTTTTTGAAATAAGTTGTCTGGCAAGTAGATTTCTCCAGTGCCGACGTACTTTCACAAAGTGTTCACCTTTTTTATTAATGCCTTGGTGTGCTTGCGACATACTGAAAATGTGCTGAGAATGTGCAAGCATAACAATCAAGAAATGAGTTTTTGTCTAGTAATGGGACAAATGAGGCTTCAAAACACATGGTGGGTGGGAGTATCCTAAACAACTGAGGATAATACCACCCACCTCGAGTCTGAAGCATCATTTAGTGCCAGCATTCATTGGTTGGTTCAGGATACTCTCACCCACCACCGATTTCGAAGCCTCATTTAGCACCAGCATTGATTGGATAATTCAGGATTTGTCCCATTACCAGGTTTGTGCAGTCAGACAGTAGCGTGGATGACCCCTGCTTGCCAGTGTAACCACTCATTCTTTATCCTTAGAGTGACTTTCGTTTCGACAATGTCTTACATAAATGAATAACGAACGGCAACCCGTCTGTCAAACGCAGCGGGGGCTCAAAATGTGAATGCAGAGAAGCAGTATTATACTACAATAATGTTGTACGTGTGCTATAGTGATAGGAAAACGTATACCTTACAAACAACCGGCAGAGGCAAAAAAAAAAAGCTAGAAAATGGTATTGTAGTGCGCTGTCTATATGGGCATTTCGCAGTAATTCCACAACATGAACTTGTCTGAAAACATGAAAGCACACTAATCTCGTCTTTATGAGGCCCCCCTCGCTTATTCATTAAGCTATAAATATAAAACCTGAGGAACACAAAATGCACCGACACCGTTGCTTAGTGTGACCACACACTAAGTACCTAGCCAAGAGGTGTTTTGCGGGCCTACTTCGCGCCATTTTTATTAGAAACACATGCTATCCTTAACGAGAAAGATCTCGTTCTTCCTTGGGCCCCTATAAGTCCTTCCATTATTAGGGATTTTATGGATTTCAAACTCGAATCCAGAGCAAACAACACGCACAAGTCTATTCACGTATTACTCTGATAGCCATCACACTGGGTTGAATCTAACCTGAAAATCAAGGCTCCAATCCTAGGAAAACACAGGGCTACCTATATTTTAAACGGTGTTTGAAGTTGAAATTACTGTTGTCCACTTTTGCTTCCACCGAGACTTCCAATAGTAGGCTTGCTGAGAGTTTACGGCTGTGAATTAACTTACAGAGACATTAAAGCCGCATTGAATTTCAACACCGTCTTCTCCAGCAGCGAAACCGCGGCTGATACACGTTAGCTGGCACCGAAGAAAAGCCCATTTGTTATAGTAGATGAAAACCCGTTTTGTAACATAAGGTAAATTAGTCCCGTTTAATTACCTACTCAGGCATATCTAGGAAAAGAGAGTACTAAAACAAAATTTCCATAATGCTACAATCGCAATTGTAGCAGTGCTTGTATATTTTCGTCGATAAGAAATCGACACAGGTATTGTAGAGGATGGAATTTCACTACAAACAGCTAAAAATACAGTTGGTGATTCTTGTGAATATTATATTTCAGTTGTATTCTCAGGATGATCACGTCAGTGTTCTATGATATATCGATAGTCTTTCCCAACTCATACAATTATCTCTAATTGTTAAAACTCATTAAAGCAAACGTCTTAATAAATACCTGTCTGTAAGATACACATCGCATGGACCACATACATTCCAAATGATAAATTAGCACAGTAATCATTTTTTGGTCTATGCACTTCTGTTATGCTTGTGTAGTCCTTATACTGTTGTATTTCGTTCCATAAACTAAATTTATGGTAGTCATTGCCCAACAAACGACTACCATAAAAATGTTGAAATGTTGAAGTTTTATCACTTAGCATGCCAGAGTCATGTTTTGGCCATTAAACAGAAACACAAGAATGTACTTTGGCGGTTTGTCAATTCAAACTGAGACGGGGATGTCATCAAACTCGCTAATGCAATATGAAAAAAAACGACCTCTGTGTTAACCCCTAAGTTAATTTTCTAATTTTCTGTCTGTTAGTACTATGCTGTATGCCACTGCATTCCAAGTTCTCACCTTTGATGCTGTAACGAGACCTGGACTAATCCTACACCAAGAAAATTACAAGGGGTGGAAAAAAGAGAGAATGTGAAAAACTACAGAAATGGCTTTTGAAATATTTCATCCTCACTCATCCAGTTTTTTGTCTGAAAATATTAAAAACATATAAAAGATTACACAAAGATGTATGTAATTTATCGTATTTTGTATGTGTGTGAAAAAATTAATGGTAGTTTCCTATGATGGAGGAGATTCCTGCTTGCATTCAACACCTTTAAAATGGGTTGAGGGAAATCCATCCATCCACCTTGTACCTGCTTATCCTAGTCATGAACAATGGGGGGATTAAGAAAAATACAGTGCAGAAATCTTTTGTATTCTTTTCACTGGTCTTTTAAATGTGTGGTTTAGAAGCAGGAATTTAAGCCCTCCAACACAAAAACACATGTAATCGCCCCCCCCCCCCCCCCCCCCCCCCCCCCCACCCCCCCCACCCGCCCCCCACAAAAAAACACCACACAAAAAAAAACAAAAAAAAAAAAAAACCTTACAAATCTTCTTTTTTTTTCCTACCGTCCTCCTTCATAAGTGGTTTACACACCCCAAATTCCCCCCCACCACACAAAAAAAACATGACCCCCCCCCCCCCCCCCCCCAAAATATACCAACCTCATGAGCATGTACCCAGAATATATATGCCTGAAATACCAGAATATATATGCCTGAACTGGAGGAACGTTTACTATGTATTGTAGAAGAGCGTACAGTATCACCATTGGTCACTGCAAATAAAAAATCTGGTTAGAGTCACAGGGGCCTGGAATCTCTCCCAGGCTACAAGGGTCCACCACAGGACAAATGCTATGGGAAATTAGAAATACCAATTAACCAAATTGCATGTTTCACATAAAGAACACATGACCTCCACACACACAGACACACACACAAAGAATAGAGGTGACCTTTGAATCTCCAACCCTGGAGGCGTGAGACAGCTGTGCCACTCACTGAGCCACCATGCCACAAATGTATGTAATAGACTCATGATAGTTCAATTAATTTAAAAAAGCTTGGTAATGTTAATTTAAGGTACCTTATCCAGGATGATTAACTCCCTCCTTCTCTGGAGATGTTAAGTTCTTTGAGTTTGACTGTATGAAAGATTTAAGATCTAATTTTTGTTGCATTGTTTTCATTATTTGCTTGGCTGGTACTCCAGTCCTTACCACCTTTTACAATTTACTTTGGAATTTGAGCCATCAGACTTTTGATCACTCATCCATTTTTGATCTACTAGATTAATGAAGAACAAAAAAACCCCACTGAAAAACTGTTTATATCCAAACCCTTCCATGTAAAACCAGATTCATTTGGGTTCCTTTGGTAGTAAACATCTAGCATTTGAATCACAGTCTATAACATAGTGCTCACTCCTGGTCTTCCTTGCTTTTGTGTCATGGACTGAGTTTGATGGAGCTGTGCTCAAACAAGCAAAAATGACACTTTTATCACACTAGATTGAAAATATACATGGCCTTCGCTGGCCGCATTAAGATATTTTGCATGCATGCACAGTGGTTGCATCTGCAGAGGATCTTTCTCCTGCAAATATCATTCTGCCCTGAAATGGAATACGTAATGGTCCTTTGTTTTATGAGGTATAGAAAATAATGGAAGGCATGAATACGTTGATGGTGTTTTATGCCGGTTCTCTCTGCTCAGTTGGCTGGGAATGAGCTCACGTTGAGAAGCATAAGGGAAGGCGAGTCGAACGCCACATGATTGCGATATTACTAGATTATTGACTTGAAAATTGCCTCCCCTTCATTCCTGTTTATGAATGTGTTTGTTTCCTCCTTTAAACTCCCCAGTCTAAAATGGCAATTAAGGTATATGATGAATAAGAGATACTGAAACTGATTGCTAACAGTATTATTTCTTATAATATGTGTGAACTGCAGAGCCTGGTAGTATCATAAACATTTATAAGATCCAGCACCTCAACGGGCACTCAACAAATTATTAAAATCTGCTTGCCCAAGGAAAACACTCTTTCTCCAAAACACAATAATTGCATGCTGTAGGATCTCACTGTAACTGAACCCCAAGCTGCACAATCTTACTTTGGGAACATTTGAAATGAATGTTGCAAAAGGCCAGACTTCTGTAATCTTCCATAAGCATCTTGAAGAAAGCCCCACCCCCCTACCTTGTTAGCTATGCACCATCCCGTTGCCATATCGCACACCTATCTGATACATTGTACACTCAATATCTGACTGGTTTGCTGTGAAGTTATGTGTGCCGTATTTCAAAGCCTAAACATATAATTTCATGAGGGGCTGACTTTCTTCTTCGGGTTATATATTCCTGTTTAATTTCATGCTCATGAACTAGAATGTGTTGTTCAGAATAATTGCCTGCAGAAGATTAAGCTTGGAAGCTTTTTTATCTGATCACATTGGTCAATTTAT
Source organism: Gymnarchus niloticus (assembly GCA_009936485.2). Taxonomy (NCBI): domain Eukaryota; kingdom Metazoa; phylum Chordata; class Actinopteri; order Osteoglossiformes; family Gymnarchidae; genus Gymnarchus; species Gymnarchus niloticus. Next base: position 12,923,609 of record JAACJT020000007.1, read on the forward strand.
ATAAAGATGATTTTTCAATGTAGGAAAACCATAGGCTTCACAGATGTACAGTTGATGTAAGGAGTACATAAACAGTTTTAGGATTGTAATAGCTCACTTTCTATAATACTGTTTGCTTTGCTGTGTAGTTTCGACAAACATTTTTTCCATGCGAACATACAGTGAGGTGACCTGGTGATTCTGTGGGTGCATCTGGTGATGGACTGGCACCAATATCAATGTCTCCCGCCCTATGCCCTGTGCTTCACTAGGATCGGCCCCAGGTTCCCTGTGACTCAGTCCTGAGTCAACAGTTATGGGAGATGAGTAGATGGAAGGATATTCTTGTGCCTGTAATTACATTTCTGAAAGCACAGTTGGAAAATATGAATAAAAATGTGTGTTATTTTTGACGGTGCCTTGGAAGGCACTTGAGAAGGGGGTCATGCAGTGTTTGAGAAGTTTCTCAGGACTCCAGCATTGCTGTTCATTCCATTTATCTTTTCAGACAGCACAAATATCTGTCACTGAGTCCGGGCATACAAGAAAGGGCAAAGCATAGCCCATACTAAATGAGGCTATATTGGAAGAGGGCAAGGTCTGCACAGAGGGGAAATCAGAAAATAGAGCGCTGATATTTTATGCTCTTTTTTTGATTAAGGCTGAAGGCTGGAGTGAAGTATTCAGTTTAATCACCAGATTAAGCGAAAACTAATGGGTCCCTAGGCACCACTGGGATTTATCAGGGCAACGCACCCATGCAGACCCTGCGACTCACTTAGCAACTTTCTGCTAACAAACTCAAATTATTAAAAATAGATTTCCCATGGCAACTTGTCATACCATTGAGCCAATGTTCTCACCAAGATTTTATTTCAGTTTATATTTGTTTAAAAAATAGAGAAATCAACATCTCTGAGACTGCTGCAAGTCCAAAACTACAGTGACAGTCAGTGATTTTATCTCACATAGCCTTTTTCCCTCCACTTCACCCATTTCTCCTACTGTTTCTCCAGTTGTCTCTGTCTGTTTTTTCGTTCTCCACGCTCCCTAATCCCCTCTTTTCCAAACGCAGCCCTTCAGCATGCTTGGGTCAGGATTGTACTGGTGATGTGAAAGCTCGCTCTGCATGGCTGCCCACCAGATTGTCAACATCTGCTTTTTCATAAAGAATCCCCCCATTTTTTGCTTCCTTGTATAATGAAAATGGCGGTAACTTATTCTTCATTTGAACAACGCCTTGTAACTGTCATCTAAGATTCTCAGTGTCACAGGAATGAGAAATAAAAAAAGACACCTCAACTCATTAAGACGTAAAAGCGTAGGAATTATTATTGGAAAAAAGCTGACAATGAAATTGCAGAAAAAGGGCTGGTTTTGTTATGAATGTTATTTAATGTGGCTGGAGTGACAGGCAGTCTTTAACCAAGATGTGACAATGTGCATTGTTCAGAAGAGCTACGTTCTTCTCAGTCCTGAGTCCTCTGTCTTTCTGAAGAAAGGCAACAGTGTGAAAACAGTTCATCAGCCTTTGTTCAGCGAAGAAACCTTTACCAATTGCTCTTTAAAGAATTAAAAGATGACAATTGCTGTATTTAAAAGGGAAAGGAAACAAACTACCTGTCAAGATTGTGTGTCAGATTAATTTCTCCTTCTTATTTGTCTATAAAATTTGAAACTCCTTAGTAAGGTGTGGAATCTTCAATAGACCAACTGGTAAATGAACGCAAAGGAGGATTGGGTACATATGAAGTACAGTGGCAGCATAATGGTACCTTAACAAAAACATATATGAAAGGCTGTGGGGAAAAGTCACGCTGGCAGAAAGTGTAAAACCGTGCTGCGGCACTGCGATTACAAGAGGTCAGGGTCACTTTAGATGAATACGTATGCATACAGACAGGCGTAAAATGTGAAAATTGTATAGCCGTGTTCCTGTCACAATGGAAAGCCTGATGTTATTCGGAGGCTTTGCAGATGCTACATCTCAGGCAGGACCTGAGAATTCAATGTTAAGAGCACAGTAAATATCTAATTAGAGCAAGGAATTTAACAAATGCTGAGCAGGGATTGTGCATCCTGTGAAGAATGATATCATGTGTACCTTGCAAAGGGACAATATATTCAACATTTAGAAATATGGAACAAAAAGCATTACTTGTATTTTAATACCATTTTAAAGAACCCTTTTATCACACATGAAAAGGTTTAGCATTGCTAAAGCTTGCACGCAACAGTGAATAGATACAAAATAACATACGGTGAGGATAACTAAAAGGATTTTGCTGTCATCTAGTTATGCTGTCGACATTCCGCCGATGTACAGATGCGTCACACACATTTTCTGAGTGATGTTGTGTTGTGCTTCCCCAGGAATACTAGCTCTTGTGGTTTTTTGGTCAGCTGCTACAAATGATTACCTAAACCTTATCCTGATCAACAACATAAAGTGCTCATAGACCTGAGGATTTCTGATTTAGCCGGATTTGTTAATTTGAGATTCGGGGAAACCACAGATCTTGAAGTCGGTTTTCAGTTTTATCCAAGCAGAATTTAGGTCTGACTATAAGATTTGTTAAACCTGCTTACTGGAATGGACCCTTAGAGCCTCACTTTAATAATACAACCTATTAAGGCACTGCTGTGTTAACGTCAGTCTTTTTAGATTTTTCTCCATGTTTTTTGGGTATGTCACCATCCCAGTCTTGTTTTGTGACTTTTGCTTGGTAAAGGAGATCAACAACAGGTTGTCTTAATTTGTCATTAATTTTTATTGCTACATGTGTATTCTCTGCCACTAAATTAATGCCCAGCTTTCAATGCAGTAAATGCCCATATTCCTGTGGGTTTCTTGCTGGCATGTCATTTCATTCTTGACTCGTGTGGTTCCATATCATAGGTGAAGTAGAGAAACAATTCAGGACACTTCAAAACCACCAACACATAAAGAAACACTTTTTAAAAACAGTCAGCTCTTCTTTATACAAGATCTTCACCACCTGGTGTTCCTCAAAGCTCATTCCCGGGACCTCTGCTTTCACCATTTATATGATGCCATGCCGATGATTCACAGCTCCATGTCTCAATGAAAGCAGGTGATCTGTCTCATTTCAGGGGTGTATGTACTGGTCTCAAACACTATCAGAGACAAACTAACGCAGATTTACGAAAGAGTAGAAGGCAATGTGCTTCGTGATATCATTATGGCAGACATGTGGAAGAGTCCTCTTAATGGGCAGGGCTGACAGATTAGCTGCATGTAATGTTGGAGGACAGGTGACTGTCCATGTGCATTTCTCAGTTAGCTCTCACCTGTTTCCCTATTTCATTCTTCCAGAATGCTGGGGTCAAGTGTTCCCGATAACAGATGTGTCAATAAACATTATGTACTACAGTCAGCTCATTTGAGCTCTGAAGCCTTGTTTTAAGTTTGGGATAATATTAGGATTATAGTTAACATTCTGATATGTAAAATTTGTTGATCCAAGATCTTATCCATGATATTGCTGGGACCAGTTCCACTATAGACGTTGTAGCTGGATAAGGATATATTATATAGTCTAGTTCGGTCACACAGTTGTTACTTCCATCAGATTCTGGTAAAGGTTTGGTAGCAAGTGGAAAATGTGTGTGGGGGGCAGGTATATAAAATAACAGCTCCCAGTTCCCAGATAAGTTTTTACGATTGACACTGGCAGAAAGACACAGGCTGGGCACAGTGACATGCATTCTTAAAACCCCATCCAAACACAGCTGTCCACTCTCTGTGGTCCGCCTTCACACATGCACATTGACACATTGTTCACATGTGGTAACAGATAGAGGGAGACACCCGGTCGTGGGGGAGGGGGGTGGCAAATGGTTACTAGCTTCACGGGTGGTGCTTCTGTAACTGACCACAGATCCATGACATAGATTGATGACAGACAATAATTGGGTGACAGCGGCCTATGGACGAGTGTGTGAGGTGAAAGAAATGACAAAAAAACAGCCTTGCTGCATTATTTATTTGTTTAGCTGACATTTTTATCCAAAGCAGCTTATATTTGAACACTTTTATTCATTTATGCAGCTGAATAATATTCCCTGGCTCTTAGGAGCCTGTCAGTAATGAGTCTGGTTCGTTAACTACTACACCTCCCTCTGCCCCATATCCACCGTTCTTTTACTACCATGACAATGTTCATGTTTATTATGTCTCTGGTGCCTGTGTCAATCACCAGATGCCCAGCAAAGGTGAAGAATGGGAGGAAAGACCTGCTCTAAAATCTGGAGCATTTGAGGTGAGATGAGTCCAGAAGGAAGGATTCGTTATATCCTGTTTTAGCAGGAAACTCTGAGATGGCAAAGGAGAGCAACAACAACGAAGAAACAGAAACACAAGGAAAGGCTTAACGGCCAGTTCACCATAGGGAGAGACGACCGTGCATTAAATGGACAGGAAACCCGCATTCGACTGTCTGTATACTTCCTGAGCCCGTGTCTTTTCTCCATTCGAACATTTTGAAACTGAAATTCGTTTGATTCATCCTCCTGTTTCATTTCTTTATCTTCCCTCCCCATTCTCTCTCACTGTCGTAATGGGATCTGCAGAAATCATTCAAAGCCTAGATGTAATTTACTGCTTGCCGTGCACAATGCCCCCCCCCCACCCCCCCAATTGCACAAGGTGCCCTGCGGATGAACTAATCATACTTGAAATATTATTTCTGCTTCTTATTCCTCCATTTCATGAACAGCCCCAGTTTTATGGTGCGATGGATTTAACCCTTGCTGGACCACAGTCCTACAAGTCTCCTTACAGGATGGGGGATGGCCAGGAGAACGGGGAGTGCCAGTCAAATGACAGCCAAGGTAGAACAGATTCGCTCATTTGTGTGTGTGTGTGTGTGTGCTTTTTAGAGGATGTGTGTTTGCATTAATATTCTCCATTCCATCCCCCATTTCCATGCTTGATGCACCTCAACGTAGGAAACTTGCAGGGATTTACGCATTGAATTTGGACGCAAAGCCACACAGTCGGGAGTTGAGACTAATGCACAGGTGGAGCTTGACAAGGAAGAAGCCGTTAAACACAGAATGCTTTTTCTCCCCTTGCAATCCACAGCTGTAAGCTTCCAAAAATACACCAAATGTCTCACACCCTGATACCTCTGCATCGTCATCATCATTCATTTTCGGCTGCTCCCATCAGGGGTCGCCACAGCGGATCAACCTTCTCCATCTCCTCCTGTTCTCTGCATCCTGCTCTGTTACCCCAACCACCTGCATGTCCTCTCTCACCACATCCATAAACCTCCTCTTTG
>JAACJT020000007.1:12931824-12953318 GCA_009936485.2 Gymnarchus niloticus
GGGGGGGGGGGGAACGGGATGGGGGGAAGGGGGGAGGGGGGGGGGGAGGGAGGGGGGGGGGAAAAGGAGGAGGGGGGGGGGGGGGGGGGAGGGAGGGGGGGGGGGGGGGACAGGTGGAGGGAGAGACAGGAGGACAGACAGATGGGAGAAAGACACAGAGGGAGGGAGAGAGGGAGGAAGAGAGGGGAGAGAGACAGAGAGAGGGGGAGATGGGGAGAAAGAGACAGGAGGAGGAAGAGATGTGGAGAGAGAGACCAGTGGAGAGGTGGAGAAACAAAGGTGGAGGGAGAGAGTTGGAGAGAGAGACAGGGGGAGGGTGACCAAGACCGGAAGCATGAGAAAGTAAGACACAAAACAGGTTGCCCTAAATCTGGCTGCTGGGATGGACATGTGGGACATGTGTAATGAGTTTCAGACCATCGTGGAACAATCCTCCAGCTTTTACAGGCACTGGGGTGGTGGGAGGGCATTAATTTCTATTGGCCGAATACAGGGGGTTTACATAAGAAGTGATTTAGTCACAAACACATTGATAACCACCATTATTTGCAGTATCTGTTGAAATGCAAATGGGGGTTGGGTTTTTGGAGAATATCACAGGTCTTCAGAAGTCAACAGAAACAATGTGATATGAAAAAACTCACACCTTGGGCTCTCAAGCTACATTGAATTTTTAGCACTTTATGGAAAAAATAAGAGTACTTTATGGAGGTCTGATAAACAATAATACCATTGATTATTAGGCAGCATATTATCTATTCATTATGTATGTTCGAATTGAATTTTATTATAAAACAATGACACTGTTAAATGTAGATCTGCAGTTCTGTACACAATAACACCTGTGAGTGATCAGGAATCAAGCTGCAGGGTGGAGCAGACACTCAGTCCCCTATCCGTGGCTGCTCCCTGGCTTCTACCCATCCTGACACATGCCCACTCCTTGCTTCCACTAATTGCTGCCATTTTTTTTTTTTTTTTTGCAGAAGAGCAGAGGCTGATGGGAAATCATCTAGAATCTAGTGCTGCCCTCTGTTAACACTGAGGTCTGGCTTACTGACAGAGAAGGGCAAGAAAAAGAACAAAAAAACTAACTGGATGGAAGTAAATCAACATAATAATATATCAGCAATAATATATTCCTGGGCAGTAGTATATTACATTTTTTTGTTAAAATTATCAGCGCAATTTCACCTTATTTTGTGCCGCATGTCAGTTATGCTATTTTCTCAATGAACACTAGGGGCAGCCAACACACCAGTTCACAGTTAAACCGCAGACAGATTTGTACTCAATCGTAAGACTCCATCTCAGCCAAACACTGATGGCAACAAATCACGAATTAGCTTTACTTAATTTTAAGCCCCACGAGACTATGCATTATTGACAGAAGCCCTGAGTCTGTAGGTGAAAACTTGGTTTAAGCAGTATTCTTTAAACATTTCTTAGAATGTTGTCTTAGGTTAACAGTAATCTTGCACCCAAACATTTTACAGTTATTGCAATGCTCAGTATATATTTGCAGGAAAATACATGTGCATTTTTATTTTCAAAGGATTTTAATATTTGTTTTACAATTTTCACTCCATTTTGTCACCTGCATCTCCACCTTGAGAGACACGGGTGGTATGGAGGGAGTGGAAACGCACGACCCAAATGAAACGTACAGAACATACCACCCGGAATATTAGACAAAAAAGGAATTGTTCAGTATGTGCGAAATGTTAGATTTCTGTTTAAGAAAACTAACAGTTTCACCCTCACACTGTCCCCCTATCTGCCTTTATCCCTCATGTTGACTGGAATGACATTAGATGCCACTGCTTGTTTGTGCTCTAATGACAAGTAACAGGGGACCGTGGTCTCTATGGCAACAGCTGGGTCTCAATACATCATACCTCCTTACAGTAGTCAAGCGGGGACGTTTGGTCAAAAATGAATATATCAAGGGAGGCACAGCAAGAGGAAGTGTGTGGGGAGGAGTGAGGGAGACTGGGGGATGGGGGGTCGTCCAGTTTTTGTAATATAACAGCAGTACCCTGAGATACAAAAAAAACGAGAAAGAAATCTAGCCTTATTAATTTCAAAAGGTAGCTGCCTTTCAATGTTAAATAAATATAGAATGACTTTGGGGCGGTGTGCGTGCATGGTTGCCCTAGCATTAGTGAGGAATGTGTGTTGAGTGTTGCGCAGCCCCCTCCCAGGGTTCTGCGTTCGGTTGACCAAGGACTTGTAGGTTTTTGGGTGAAAGAGGCAGGGCTTTGTGAGGACAACTACTGAAATATATATATATATATAAAAAAATACCAAATACAGGCATAGAAAATGAGCACTCATTAGTCGAAAAATAACAGCAGAGACTGGATTTGGCCATAGTTGCAATGAATTTCACCAAATCTGATTGAATGGGGGCTGAGCGTCTGTGTGTTTAAGCGATGATTTTTATTCTGAGAGACTGTGATCTGTTACCAAAGAAAAAAAATCGATGAATTATTTTCTCATTAGAAGGTTATGTATCATAATAAGAACGTAATAAAAAATACTGTAATAAAAAGATCTAAAAGATTTTTAAATGAGATTGTTATTTCTAACATGCAAGTTTTTCTTCTGACACTATTTTCCTTCCATTTGGACAAGGAAAAGTTTTATTTTAAAAAAAGATATGTGTGTGTGTGTATGTACCATGTTTATATTATGTTCTGGGGACAAAATGTCCTCAGGGGTAATAAAAATATAACATTTGTCATGTCCCCACAAGGGAAAACTCAATTTTATAACAATCTGTGAATGCAATCAAAAAAAAAACAAAAGAGACAAAAGTTATGTTTTTTGTTGGGATTCTTATGGTTAAGGTTAGGGTTGTCATAGTTAGGATTAGGGTTAGGCCCACAGAAATGAATAGAAGGTCCCCACAAGGTTAGAAATACAAATGCTTGTGTGTGTGTATTGATACACATGTAGCATATATTCATACCGATAAGCATATAGGACAGAAACAAAAGCCTTTTAAATTAAAGTATTATTCTACTTTGTATGGATTATTCCAGTCAGATGGACTGACGTATGATCTGTTTAGGTTGGATTTGTTAATGGTGGGCAATGCCTGGCTCTGCACAGATGGGGTAGACCACAGCAGGACCTCCGTCATATGACAAGCAGGTGAATTAACAGCTTCTGCTGCCTGGGCGAGTCTCAGGGAGGACCATGCTCTCTGGGGGACTGAAAACCCAGGCTACTTTATATATAGTAACATTATTATTACAAACTTTATATATCATTATCAATTTCCCAGCGCTTCATGTGTCATTATGCAGGGATGTCAGAGTGGTCTTAAGACATGCGTGTGCCGGGACAGACAAGTCCTATTTCTTTTCTTTTTAACTGGGTTTTACCCAAATCTTGTGTGATGCTGAGACCACTTGACACAGAGGTCTTATGTTTACATTTTTGGTTGTTTACATGCCATGACGTTAGTGTCTATTTTATTTTCCGAAAGATGTGTAGCTTGCAGAGCAGTCTAGGATTGGATCCTTAAGATTTCTGCTGAGTTTTCACAGCCCTGGCCCTGAGCTGTTCCTGGAGTTGGGTTGGTCCAAATCGCTCAACGCTGGCCTTCAGTCCTCTAATCCACACTCAACGGTCAATACTTATTGCATCAGGAGCACTCAGGTGCTTCAGGTGGGTGATAAGAACGGACACAAAAAACCCCCAGTATTAACCATTCGGGATAACACAACAGCTCAATTTCCCTGGCAAAGAGACCTAATTCGCAAAGTAATAGGGGTCCATCTTTGAAATCTTGCTTCCTCCCTCCTGCTCTGAAAGTGCTGCTCACAAGAATAAATCTGAAAATGGGTAAACAATCTCATGTCAAAAATATATATTGTACAGTGGGCTTGTTCAAAATTGTTACTACTCTGAAGGTGACAGTAATCTTTAATTTAAACGGAACAATGGCCTCAGAAGAAGCCCCCCCCCCCCCCCGGACCTGTTCTTTCATGAGTTTGCTCTTTTTTCTGTGCAGTTTTACCATAAGAGGATGGAGATATTTGATCTACTTTGCTATAAAGGCGGACATGTCACAATAGAAGAGGAGTCAGTCTGTGAAATCAAATAGAAATCTGATTTGATATGATATTCTGGGGGCCTGTTTGAAACGATTTCCTTTGTATCTGTCAGCGACTCATCTAATGATGCTATAGACACTTTGATTAATTCTGTTCTTTGAAAGATTATTTTAATTCTAGGTACTGGAACAAGTTGAAGTTCAGCAAAGTAGATTCAGGAAAAAAGAGGAAAAAAAAAAAACATGTGGTGCATATCTTAAACAATGATAGCATTAAAGTGGGCCGTTATTTGACACAGGTCTTAAAGGGCCAGACGTGAGGATGTTGCTGTTTCAACATTCCAGGACGGGGATGCAGCCGTACCCTTGGGCAAGGTGCTGCGGTTCAATTCCTTTAGTAAAATGAATTGTAAAGCCATATAAGTTGCTTCAGATAAAGCCAAGATTTAAGATAGAAAATAGCACAGCATAATAACAGGCCTTTCTTGGATTGGACAAAAATGCAGGTGATGCCAAAGTAAATTCTCCTCCTGGACACGTGTTTTCTCCTGCCATTTCTTAGCTTTGTTTACACCAAACCCTAAAACCATAGCTTCCGGTGGATTCAATTAATGATGTTAAATATCATCCCAGATTTTGTCTGGTGCCTGCTAATTAGATAGTAATTACAGAAGACACTTGCAAGGTTGTCTGTCATGATTAGAAACATTTTAAGCTTCAGCAGCCTCTGACCTTTTCTTTAAAACTTCACTACTTCAGATTAGTGTCAGCCACAAGGGCTAAATGCTTAACAAACAGAGAAGATAACAACACTTTCCATCTTCCCAGAGGCAAACGACATGTTTCTCATGAAGGTATAAACCCAACGGGGCCTTCCTTCTGGTGAGAGCTGTGGCCTTGTGTTACATACTTAGCATTATATCTGCTGAAAAACACAAACAAAATATCAGTGCTCCATTAACAAACATTACCGAGAGCCAATATTCTCCATACCCTTTCTGAAAAACATACACGAGATGCTGGTTTTTGTGTTGCAAAGGCACCTCTCTCTCGAAGAAAAGTGATCCTGGCAAACTCGGCATCGTGGAGTTTTGGGGGAGAGGCCCTGGCATCAAAGGCTGCAGGATACACATGGGCGCATTGGATCTATGGGCACCATGGCTTTGCCCGCGGCAACCCTAATGGTGCAGCAGACAGGCAGCTGTGTGCCGGGGTGGGGAGCTTGACGGGTCGGGCTAGGCCCTCTCAGGGAGCATCATTCCATGCCTCTTGAGGCGAAGGACGCTTCTGAGCTCCTGGCCAAGCGGCACACCTGGTCTACATTACCACCCCCCCATTCCGCGGGCCTGTGCCCTCTAACAGGCCGGCCTGGGAATCAGAGTGGGCCTTTCATCTTACCATCATTAGAGCAGCCTGCCTAGGGTCAAGCCCCTGTCTGACAGACATTCCAGCCGCAACAGACAACAACTGATTTTGGTTAAAGACCAAAAAAAGAAATAGAGAGAATGAGGAAGGGAAGGAAACGGAGGAACGCCAGAGTCGGAGTGATATTAATAAGAGCAAGCCAAGGAACAATTATTGTATTAAGAAGCCCTCTACAAGTGAGTTTTTTTCCGCAAGCCATGTGAAAACTGGAGCCGAACCTCAAAGGCTCCTGTGAAGCAAGCGCTGCCCCCCCACCTTCTCAGCTGGCTTCCTTTATACTCACCGCCCACCCCACCCAAACCCACTGCTCCACACTCCTCCAAACCCCATTTTGTTCCTTCACACACAAGCAAAACAGCGAGACAGTGACAGAAATGCAAAGTGAAGCTAAGCACAAGAAGGTGACGTAGCACTCCAGGGAGGGATGTGAGGGTGGAGGTGTTGTATTGGATGCATTCTGCTCATTCTGCTGTGTCGGGAGACCCACGAGCAAGTGCGATGGCGAGTCTCACTGCACAGCTTTTAACCATTTCAATGCCTTTACTGCCCTTTCTCTCACCACCTACATGCTGTTGCTGGCCCTAATCGGCAGATTTGGATCATAACCGCACCAATATCTGTGTACTTCACTTGGCTCGTTGGCAACAATTTGCTCATTATGTACCATCTTTCTCACTTGTGTATCGCTATGTACAAATGCTTTTGCCAAATAAATAAATGAAAATGCACCCAAATACACCCAATGACCAGTGAGCAACTAATGCACAACTTTTATTTATTGGATATAAGATTCATGGGGGAAAACGGTGGAGGAGATTGATGAATAAAAATGGAAAGTGTAAAGAAGGATGGAGAAAGGATGGCCACATTCCCAACACATATTCTCTTCATTATGCAGCGGAGGGAAAGGTGATCGCTCAATTATTGGCTGCCGTCAGCGGTTAAGATTCCTGCCTGTCAGGCCTGATTTCTGCTTGGTTTTGGTCAGAGTCCTTTTGATGGACTTCATTTCCGATTAACTAGAACCAGAAGGTGCTGGGAAAATGGCGACACCTGATCCCGTGTCTGAGAGAGGGGGAAATGTGCCGCTGAGGACCAGAGACTGCCAAATAACACTCCCTGGTGTCCCCCAGGCATGCCAGTTGGGAGAGATACAGCTTTGGGGGGCTGCTGATAGTTCCTGGGCAGGTGATAGAAGAGTTAAATGCAGCAGAAACCACTGCAGGAAACAGAGACTCCAGTCGGTGGGTCACCAGGTAATTGGCTTATATCGTCATATGGGAGGACCTGTTACATACAAGGCCATATATACAATCCTCATGCTTCAAGCTAATTCTGAGTGCCATGATTCTTGTTACGTTTTTTTGAGGTGCCTGCAGGGAAGAGGGCAGGAGGTCTGGATCCATGCCAGCCATAATTTTGGTCAGCTGGTGTGATTTCAGGACCCAGTGGTTTCTCAAAACAGCAGCCACCATCCCACTTGATTTCCACAAAGCAATCTGAAGACGGGATTCGCATAGCGATGGACTGCCCACACAGTGAAGGTGAGATCCATCCATCTGACGCTGGCAGTAGAGATACCCCGGCACCCCGGCAGCCCCTGGCCATTATTTCAATGGCCCCTCATCAATGCAGAGGGATGGGGTAGGCTGAGTAGCAGGTTGATCTACTTTCCCCCCTGGTGACATTATTTTTCTCCATACACAACTTGAGCTGCTTTTCAAATGAGGCCTCAACCGACATTAAATTCAATGGGGGAATCTCATCTCTCTCATTTCAATTCTCATTCTGTTCACTTTCCCACAATCCCCATCCACCCATCATATTTCCCTGACAGATAAAACCAAACTAATCTGACCTGTCCTCTCAGCTCAGGTACGATTGAGCATTGACCCCAACTCTGACAGTGGATGGAGGAGCTGGGAGTGTGTACATGAAGTGAGGAAGACATTTGCACTAATATAAGAGGAAGACCCATATCAAAAATGTGCCCTATTCTACCTTCCCACTGTTAGTCAGGGCAAATGGATCAAATGCAAATTAAACCAAACAGAGGTCTGGACTAGGACTTAATGTTCTCAGATTGCGACGCTACAATCCAGGACAATGAAACGAAAATAAATGCTGACCATTTCCTTGACGTCCAGCTGTCGAGAACAGTGCCGACTCCTCTGTGTAATATAAGCAACGGTTTGGTCTGCTTCACTTGGTGAGCATCATTACATCATTTACTGGAGAAGTAAAGAATTTATGAGGTGAGGCTGATTTCCCAGCTTCCTTAGCAGTAAGAATGAGAACTTGAAAGCCGTGAATAACATGACCTGCTTTAATGCAAAAAGGAGCAGCTTGCCAGGAGTAGCTCCCAAAAGCTTGCTGGATGGGTCAACACCTGGGAGTTACACAACACTAAGGGACTCCACTGCTTGTCATTTTTGCTCTGTAGTTTCTGCTCTCACAGTGTGTAGGCAGTTGTACTAACGTTAAATCCAACCAAGCCAAACACAAAAATGTGTTTTCTCGGAATCATGCCAGAAACCATTGAGTTATGCTTATCTGGCTCTATGTTGTCACTTTGGCTCTGTCACCCAACATTTGTGTCCGGGCAAGACAGATTGCTAAAAATGTGAAGCAGAATTGATGTGGATGGCTTCTGCATAGATTGAGGTCGTATGGCCACCCAGGAGAGTGACGCACAGCGGTGCCATGCAAGACGGCCCTACGTGACCTCAGTAGGAGCAAGACATTAAAAAAATAAATAAAACTCTAGCACACGATGAAGATCTAGCAGGATGGCAAAGACACAGATGTGAAAGGGGCCAGAGGCAGCCAGGGTGATCACTGGGATGAGACCAAGACCTCCTTCGGAGGACTGAAGCTGAGAGTCTAAAGAGCCCCTCGATGAGCGTGGCCTATCTGATTCAGTCTGGGCGTGGGGGGGTATAATTAGATACAGCCCCCATATTTAAAAGGTGGTCCTTCTGCCTTCAGGCCAAGCAAGCTCAATAGGGGACCCCCCCCCCCCCCCATTTGCTGAAGGCCAGTGTTACACCCAAGCGCTAACCCAATTTCACACTCTGTGATTCAGGCTGGCACAAAGTGGCAGCTGAGCGTGGGTGCCATCTGCTACAGAGTGGGGAGGAAGCGGCCCAGCTTTTCGCGCTGATCCGATTAGGCCGCGCTTAATTCATTGGGGACGGACCGTTGCGTATTAATAGGCTCAGCATGGATGGCGAATGTGTCTCCCTGCTTCTACCAGGCCAAACCCCTGGCTTCCTTACCTCCCCGAGGGGGGGTGTGGATGCAGGAGCGCGTTGATGGTTTGGGCCGCCCACAAGGCCTGGCTGTGTGCAAACAGGACCTCCCGGCACACGGGTGTGTGACGGCTCCGAGTTCCCCCAGCTTCACAAGCAGGGAATATTCAAAACAGGAACAGTGATACAAACCATGTGAACAAAAGTGATCTAAAGCTGTTGTTGAAAATGTGTGTGTCATTCCACTGACACCCCTCACACTTGTCCTCCGTGAGACATATAAGGTGTAGCCCTTCTGTTGGGATGTGAAACAGAAGGGTCAATAGGTGGGGTAAAGAGGAACACGCTGATCCACGCAGGCTTTGTATTCCCATCCATCCATCCATCCATCCATCCATCCAACACAGCACTGGGAGCGGGTCCTGGAGCCCATCCCAGACAACACAGCCCACAAAGCAGGGACATAGCCACACAGGTACTCTCTGTTCACACCGGCCACATCAGTCAGGCACTGAAACAAGTTCTGGAGGCACATAAATACATCAGACTCATTCATGAAATCTATGTCAATATGGACAAGTCATTTCCTAATAACACAAAGTCACTGAACACAATAAATAAATGCAATATACATTTGGTGGCCAGATTTGAGAGTGAGAAAGGCATGGTGTGTTTTCTCTCTACTCATGAGGGTTAGGGACCATCAGCAGTGGCACAATCCCTTAGTAACAGCAGCTTCAAAAGAGGAACAGTAGGTTGTGCTGTTCCCACCTTAAGTTCACTTGTTTGGGGCTCCCCTAACTCAGCCCTTCCCCACTTTATTTCAGTTGAGTTTTTCCCAAAGGGGGGGTCGTCTTGTGTAAGAACCACACTGTCTCGGATCTGTGAATGTAAAACTGTTCACTCAAATTAGGTTCAGAGTGAGAAGTTGACCATGTCGCAGTCAAAAAAGGCTAAACTAATGTGAATGCAAACAAACAGCACAACTGTGCCGGAACAAGAGGAGCACGAAAAATATTACTTAAGAAATAGATGAGTGCATGAAAACATATTAACTGAAAATACAGGATCAATTCTGTCATTTTTGAAGGTTTCAGGTTACAAGTCGGATCACCTAACAAGTCAACGACAATAGCAAAAAAGATTAAAAAGAAATCCCTGTGTCACACTTCTGTTTCATCTGACATTCTTCATTTTGGCCCTTATATTAAACCTATGGAAAGTGCAGATTCCAGGGCCTGCTCTGTATTGATGGTTTAGTTTCAGGAGTTAGACTCTCCTGGTCTGGGATCAGCACAGTGGGGAACCCGACGCAGTCCCAGGGGCCAGCTGAGGCAGTGTATGATACGTGTAATCAAGGGCAAGGCTCGTCGCCTGAAACTGGGGTATCACACACACACGTTCCTGTGTGGTACCCTATTGCATTGTATCAGGTAAATGAACAGTGGGAGGCTAATACACAAATTCTACCTTGAATGAGAATTAAGAAAACACTTGCAGTTAAACATTTTCTTCACAAGTCAACAGAGATTAAAGGTATTTTTTCACTTCACGTATGTTTTTTGCTGGTTTAATCAGTCACCAGCAGCCACTTCTCATTAAATGCTCTGTCTCATTCATTACTTAATCTACTTTAATTAGTCCAGTCAATGAAGCATATTAACTACTGGTTAAGTATGCCTGCTTAGAGTTAGCAAGGGTGGCAATCAGTGATTATGTAAATTGATATGACATGTCATTTTGTTTCTCTAATAACCAAAATAGTGAATAAGTGATAAAATAATAGTAAGTCCGTTTATATTCGTTATACTGGAATAATATCGGGCATAAATTCATTGCGTAACCAAAATGTTAACATCTTACGAACATCACGTCTTACTGGTCAGATGAGACTCGTAATTAAAAGCCTCACCAGAAACTCTACAAAATGAGGCAGTCACAGTGGCAAATGGATTTTAGCTCCGCTTCTCATGTCTCATCTGGGCCTTATTAACAGGCTGCCAGCATTTGTCTTCTGGGTGTGTCTTACAGCAACTTCCTGCATGGCACCAGGTTACAATGAAAGGTACAGCAGCATTTCCACTCAACTACACATTGACCCGAATATATAAAATCATCCTGACTCAGACTAATTCAGGTGTGAATGGGTAAAACGGCTAGCATCACCACATCCTGACTTAGTTCCATGCAGTTTTAAGCCGAAATGGTAAATAAAGCCCTTATTCCTACTCCATCCAATTTAATATAACAATTTGATTTATACTTTAGTATCAGATGAAATGGCTGGATTCAAGCATCGCACAAAAACACAGAAGAAAAAATGCAACCACCGCTGCTTCATTTTGCTCATACTGTTTTAATGTATCACAATGAGCAAGAAACATACTTGATGAAATATTTTCAAAGGATTATATTCAATTACCATCTACAATCAACTTAACTAGGACAACAAGGTTTTGTGACAAAAGGTTTCTTTTTAAAAGTCTGAAGTTCCGTGTGGTTTTTGTCTGTTAGTCTCCATGTCATTTGGTACAGTTTGGAAATCTTCATCATATAATTACAGTAACAAAAAAGCTAACAAGACTACAGTATAGAAAAGACATCAAGAACAACATTTTTGGTTTAACTTGCTCTTTTTTTGTACATTGCAAGGCTGTATTTTCTACCCTCAGGTGGGCTGAATGGAGCCACAGAGCCATCCATGAGGGCTCCACGGAGGAGTAAAATTCAAGAAAACCAAACAGAGAGGAAAAAAAAAAAAAAAAAAAAAAAAAAAAACTAAAAATGCCTTTAAAAATATTGTGGCACCAGGAGAAATAAGAGGATCTGGGGATCCATGTAACAGTTTACCTCTGAAATTAGAGAAAATGGTTTGGTTGTTGTTTTTTAGTTTGGTTGTTAATTTTGGTTCTGTTGCTTTATATTTTCTTTGAAACTGCTTCATTTGGAATGACAGCCTAGGAAAACCCTCCTCCTTATTCCCGACCGGTTTCTCCATGTCTCAATGAGATTGGTCAACTCCACGGGGAGAGCGCAGGCTGCGATGACACTGGACGGAACTGCCTGTCAATCAGAGGGACAAGCCAGAGAAGAGAAAGGGAAACGGAGACGGAGAGGCTGCAGGGTTATGGAGCGGGGGACGTGATGGAGAACATCTCACCACCCATCCGACTTGGTTTGGGGCGTGGACAGGGAAGAGAAACGCCGGCTCCAGCTACTAGAGTCCAGCTTTGTGAGAGCTCTCTCTCTCTGCTTCTCTGCTGGGCCCAGAGTCTACTCCCATCATGGAGTTGCCTTCCACTCAACAACGAGCTGACATCAGGGCAGCCATGATCTGCTTGAGGTCCGCCAGATGTACACATCAACACATGAAATAGCCTTCCCATTTGGCAGAAAGTCCAATTTTTTTTTTTTTTTTTAACAAAAACGTCTTTTTTTTAATATATATTTATATCTGTATATACGTTTATTTTCACAGTGGGCAGAAAGATGACCTCTACTGCAATAACTTGTTTTTCTTCCTTTGTAAGATGTCCGTGAAACTCAAGTACGTCAACGTGTAGGTGCTTCTCCCATTTCAGATGCCTTTTCATAGCTGCGTCACAATTAGATGCACACAAAGGGAACTGCTTTCAACTTTTCTGTTTTGCTTACAACTGCATAAAGATTTGGCCACATTCAGACACTTAATTAGAACAGAAAATACTCAGTGCTTTGTAGTCACTATCTTCCTTATTATGACAACCTATTGTATGCCTTTAAAATCCCATTTCTCAAACACTAACCTGCTTTTTATAATCAGCTTTTTTTAATAACCAGCTTTGTAGTTCAGTACTTCTGGTGCATGAAATAGTATGGAATAAAATAGAAATAAAATTAAAAAAAAAAAAATATGCCGGCTCTTGAACGCACATACATATACACACACACACACACACACACACACACACACACACACACACACACACACACACACACACACACACACACACACACACGGTCTATGCCGACCAAGTATGCTCTGAAAACCTTTAACTTCTGTGAAGAGTCCAAACAAAACACACTTAAGTGTTGAAAATACAAATACAGGAACAGTATTACACCATAAAGTGGCCAGGTCATAACATAAAGGTAAAAAAAAAAAAAAAAAATCAGCATTTCAATTTAGAAACTAGTGTTAAGTGTAACTTTATATGGGAAGGTAATATACAGAAACCAAAATAAAGTTATATGAAAATGTCTGGGACATTTTCTGCAAACCAAAGTAGAGCATTTAGAGTAAACTGTACAGCATGAGAATTAACAATCATATCAAAAATGTTTCTGATGACTGGAAATCTTTACAGATCAAACCAGTGTGATATCCATAGTGGCAGGAAGTGGTAACACCGAATTGCATCTCTCCACAAGACAAAACACTTTCAAAACACTCTTCCAATAAGCTGTGACATTTTACCCTAACAAAAGGCTATACAAAGGTGGCCAAAATAAGCAGTGTTGGAGAATCTGAAGCACATCATCTATTCGGTATAAAGGATTTTTTTTCGTTCATAATTCTGACGGGTGGTGGGGCGGGTTCTTAAAAAAGAGGGGTGAGAATTGTTACAGTAAATGAGAAGAGCAAGCAGCCTCTTTGGACACAAAGGTAAGGGGATACCTCTCCTTTGTTTCTTTTTAAAGCAAAAAATCTAGTGACTTTTTCCTTTCTTTTAACGTTCAGGAATGGAAACACTCCTGGAGTGAATATGCGCGGACACAGCACTATACATGGGCCACATGTGGCACCCCTTCACGTAATTTTCAGCGAGGGAGGCTGTGGCTCCAGCCCCAACTGCCCAGTAACCTTTCGCTCCGTTCATTCTTGGTGGAAACAGAAAGGCGTGGTGACACCAAACAACTCATGAAAACAGACGTCAGAACAAAATGGTGTCACAAACACATTTTGGTGACTACTATTACGTCTTCAAGTGAGCAACAACCTTTCCTGCCCTAAGGGAATTGCCCCTCAAAACCAGAGCTATCATGAAGGAAGTCCAAGAGTTCATTTGTTTTGCAACCCACAATTCCAAATTGAGACAACAGCATACAGTCAATGTGAAGATAACAGAATAAAAACGTAATTAAATTCAATTAAATAATCAGTCCTTACTCTGAAAAGGGAAAAGAAAAAAGCAAATAAAAAAAACTTTTCAATGTCGTATTTGGAATGCACTGTTCTGTACAAATAATATAGATCATTGGCTTTTGACATTGGTCTGTTAAAAGCAAAATGAAAAAAATAAAAGTCAGCCAAACTGTCCTTTGGAACATATATTCACAGTCTTCAAAGTTCCGTTTTTGCAACAAGGAAAAAAAAATAAAAAAATAGCAGAGGCAGGAAAAAAAAAAACGGTTTATTTGTTGCTGTTAAAGCTTAGCCAAAAAGCAAAATGAGCATGCATCTAGATTTTTTCTTCAAAAACTACATTAGCAGCAAAACTTATGTCCTCAAAGACCAGACCTTATACATTTTCTTAAAAAAATGGACTTTTGTGTGTGACAGAAAAGTTAAACAAAGAGCTCTTTTAACCTCTATCTTACAAACTACAATGGCTCTGTCATGGTGCTACTCCACAATGGAAGGACATGAGTCCTTTTTGGTTTTTGGTATTCTTGATATCTTTCGTATAAAGTCACCTGTCTGCTTGCAAGGAAGCAAAAACGGCAACTTTGATGTGTACTCCTTTATTTTAAAACTGTTTTCTTCTTAAAAACAGCAACAAATTCTCAAGTATAAAGAAGCCTCTTTTCTTGTCTTTATGCACCAATGGTGAGTGTTTTGTCTTTGGATTTTCTTTTTCGTTTTAAAGCGTGAGAATTATTATTATTATTCTTTTTTCATTTTCATCTATGACAAAGAAAAGAAAATCAAATAAAATGAACCCAGAAAAGAGACTGCAGCCACACTACATGTAGAACGAAGGGTCCGCTTTGCAGTGCAAAAGGAGCAATAACTTTCTCCATATCTACAAACACATGGAGGGGAAAAAAGGACGGGAGGGGAGTGTGGAACGAAAAGGAACACAAAGGAACAGAGAGGGGAGTCTTAAGTGCACAAAGGTAACACAAAATGTGATTACAAATTTCTTCAATGTTTCAATAAACATTTTTTGTCTGTCTGTCACTTTCGTGTCAACCAAAAAAAAGAAAAGGACATAAACAGGAGAGCAAAAAAAAAAAAAAAAAATCACATTCCAACATTGGAAAGGATCATGCCAGTGGTAATCGGGTGAACAGAAGTCGAGAAGCTGAGGAAAGGATAGAAAATATATATAGACCAGTTGCTGCTCCTTATTCTAGTCTATTGGAATGACCAAGACAACACCAAATGAAGCGCCTTTAGGTTGGACAATACAAAAGCTAAATGTACACAAAGATTATTTTTTAATCTACCATACTGTTTAAATTCATTTCCAATGCAACAATCTACTTAACACCAAAATTTTTCATATCTATCATAAATACAGAAAGTTTTTTTCTTTGAAAAAAGAAAAAATAAAAAAAATCCCCCCCCATCCCCCAGCAAGTTTGTAATGCTCTCTGTGTCTGGGCATAGTTGAGAGTATTCGTTACCCCCTTTTAAAAGGACTTTAAATCTTTAAAATCAGCAGATCAACTACCCTTTTTGAATCCCCAGAAAGCTATGCCTTAATATTATCTTCTCTCTTTTTAATACTTTCTGCCTGTTAAATCAACAGTGGGAAAAAAAAAGCCTTTTTCTTCTTCTGCTAGGAACGAAAAGTACAAAACAAATTTCTGTAACAGAAATGGGGTAGTGACCTGTTGACCTGAGAATAAAATAGACATTACATTATTTTCATTATTTTAGCAAGCCATTGGTATCTGAACGCTTAGATAGCAAGAAAAACTGTAAATGTAAGACTATTCTCCCATACAGTACATACTGGCTTATTGTTTATGTGCTATTAAGTAGGGACAATTGACACAAATAAGTAAGTTTGCATTTTTCAACAATGATCGGGGCATCAGAACAACGTTTGAGGCATTCCACCGCTGTAAAGCATCCAAAACTTAGCTGTAAGAGAGTGATGTCATACTATATATACTGGAGCTGAAATAAACTAAAACCAGCATGTTGATATGGGAAAACAATCAACTAACATTTAATTTTTGGTTACAAGCTTTGGAATTGCAGTTAGTCTTTACACATCTTTTTTTTTCTGAAATTGGTTTGTATATCTTTAAACATTTTTAACATCACTTTTTTTTGTCTTTTGTAGTTTTTTTTAAATATTGTCCGTCATCGAAAGCTCTTTTACAATCGGATGGAGTCCACGCCTACGCTAGCGAGATTAGTACTACAACTACTACTGTCTTTGTGACAACTGGGCTGCTGTGACTCTTCAGCCGGACGGCCCAGTCTGTCCGCGGACTTCTGACTATTGTCAGAGTCGGACTCGTCGGTAAAGACGTCTGTTGGTATCGAGGTCTGAACCCCTGAGGTGCTCAATGAACTTGAGGTAACCGTTGAAGGTGAGGACACTGAAGCAAAAGAAGTGGTGGTTAAAGAGGAAGTGGCGTTGGGCTTCCCAGCTAAAGCTCTGGAGAAAGGGGCCTGGGGCCAGGTTTTGCCGGCGGATGTAGTATGCGGAGAGGTGGCAGTGAAGGAGGAGGTGGAGGAGCACGAGGATGACGGCGTGGCGGCTGATGATGTCAGCGGGGATGGGGGGCTGCTGTTGGGATGAGTGGCAGACTGCGAGGTAGATGCGGTGTCAGGATTGGGGAAGCAGGCTGAAGAGTGAGGTAATAAGCTAGTAGGGTGCTCTTTGGCATTTCTGGCTGATCGCTTGATTGTTCTGTGTTTGTGCGAGGCCGAATCCAGGTGTTGACTGAGCGCTCGGTCTCCATCTAGCGTGGTGTCGCAAGCCAGGCAGTCGTACAGACTGCCCTCTCCTGCACTCCCGCTGACGGGGACTCGAAGCAACATCTCCTGCAGGTTTGCCACAGACTGACCAAAAAAGCAGATGGATTTCAAGTGGCTGATGGCTGCTTCTTCCTTGCTAAAGACTGCTTGACACTTGCGGCATGCCAGCGAGTACTGCACCTTGGGGACAATGTACTGGTCAAGAGGGGGGTCCGCGCCTTTGCTATCCATCTCGTGCTGCTCAGAGGAGAGGTTTTTATGGGATGAAGAGGAGGAGGATGATGATGATGATGATGACGACGAGGCCTCACAGGAAGGAGTGCCTTTCTGTTCTTCAGATTTTGTTGCATCTTTGGCAGAGTCTTTGCGATCTGGGTTTCCAAAGGATTGGGGTGCAACTGGGTTTTGGCTTGCTTTGGGTTGCTGGAGCTGCTGCTTCTGAAACTGCCGCTGCTGCTGATGTAGTGCTTCCTGGAGGCTTTGCTGATATTGCTGGTAGTGCTGGAGCAGGGAACCTGGGGACAACCCCATCAGAGCTTGGGACAAAGCTGGGTTGTATGGCAACAGGCTCTCCATGCCATACATCGGCTGCAGGTAGCTACCCTGCAGAGCGCCTGGTATCTGCGGGGCATAGTAGGGTGAGAAGCCAGGCATGAAGTAGGGAAGGAACTGACTGGTTAGCAGAGCTGTAGGGTCTGACGCTAGGGCAGCCTGCAAGGCCTGAAGCTGTGCTGGATCTACTACATACTCCATGCCAGGTGTTGGCATGGAGGTGGCAGGGACAGAAGGATCTGGCTTGTCCTTCTTAGCACTGGCAGCAGACGTAGAGGGTGCCGGTGTGGTCCCTGTCAACGATGGATTGGGAGGCTTCTCCGTCTTCTCCTTAGGCTTCTCCTTCTCTCTGGACCTCTCAGCTTCACGTTCTTTGGGGGGTTCGGACCGAGAGCTGGGCTGTGTGGTTACAGTGGTGGAGGTGGAGACTGAGGTTGGTGTGGAGCGGGAAGCAGATGTACTGGCCTGGGTGGGGCTGGGTGAAGCTAGGGTGGAAGGGGCCTTGGTGGATAATCCAGAAGTGGGGAGACTTGGTGAGGGAACACTGGCACCGGGTATGTTCAGGAGGTTCGTAGGTTTCGGAGCTGTTAAAGCTAGAAGACAGAGATTAAACAGGAGTTACAAAATCAGTTAATATAGCTTTACAAAGAGCTCTTCGAATGTTGATCTGTTCTTCAAAAGCAGGATGATGTTGGGGTTGATGCTATAGAAAAATTTCACTAATAACATTCAGACAATAAGACATGCACCTGTGATCTTTTATAAAATGTTTCAGATTGCAAAGTCTACCCAGCATTCACTGCCACAAGGTTCATGTATGATTCAAAGGGAATTTCTACAGCACCATTAACAAAAGGAGGTTTAAATTTCAGCTTTTATAATCATGCAAACTGCACAAAAATGTATTTAGGAGAGATTTTTGAAATATACATTGCAAATATAGACACAACACAATTTTTCCTATAAAAGACTTTTTTTTTTTTTTTTTTTTAACAAGATTAAGTTGTCAAGGACTTAAGTGGATGCTATTCTACCTGTGTTTGAGGCAGCAAAACCTGGTAGTGAGGGACTCCCAACCCCTGGCAAGAGGACAGGGGGAATTGCTTGCAGAGTGGAGTAGGCTGACGAGAGGTTCAAAGCTTGCAGGGCAGGCCCATCGAACATGCCCTGCTGCTGCTGTGCCATTCCCAGGACCTCATTAGCTTTCTTGATGCGGTCCATCTCCTGCTGGGCCATCAGCTGGCGAACAGTGGCGGGGTCGAAGTACTCCTTCTCCTTGTCAAGCTGGCTCCCAATGGTGTCCTTCACTTTGGAGATGTGCTGTTGGGAGAAGATGTGGTCCCGCACTGAGAGCCGGGCACTGTACTTGATGCCACACAAAGTGCACTCCGTTTTGGGTCCCTCATAAGATGTCTGGTTGATGCCAAAGTGCTTGGCCATGCTCAACTTCGCCTTCTTCTCCTTAGCACGAGCATTCTGGAACCATACTTGGACCACTCGTTTAGGCAGTCCAATTTCATTACCAAGTACCTCACATTCTAGCATAGTAGGAGTCCTGTAATCATTGAAGCAAGACTTAAGTACCTTTAGCTGGAGGTTTGTCATTTGGGTACGGAAGCGCTTTTGGCCAGGCCGGTCTCCACTGTCAATGCTCCTGCCCCCAGATGCCCCTGGGCTTGGAGAACATGGATCTGCCAGACTAGAATTCTCACTGTAGTCCACCATAGTTTCATTTTCAACGTCCTTAGCAATATAACTAGTTGCGGGACTCACTAGCCCCGAGGACATCTGGTCATCATTCTCAACTGAGGGAACTGTGCCTCCTGATTTGAAGTCAATGCCGATATGGCCATGTTTGGTGTCTGCACTGTCATTATCCGCGTTGGCCTCGTCACCAGTAGTGGTGTCTGTTATGGCTGTGTTCACTGAGGAGCAGTCATCATTGTCTAGTTTGTTCTGATCAAAATTCAGGTTGACGGAGGACATGTTTGGGCTTTCAAAGTCCTCCATTCCTTCCACTTTAATGGAGGTAGGACTGAGCAGCGCTCGGGGAGAAAAATCCATGGTTTTGCTCACCGGGGACAGAGAGGAGCACTGTCCATCAACATTCGAAGGAGTGAGCTGCGAATAGCTGGAAATATCAAGAGGATCCATCTTCAGGTGCATTCCCTCCTGGTCAGGGAGCATGTTGGAAAAAGTCAGATTATAGCCTGCGCGTTTAGCTTCATGCCAATGGCGTGACCGAATGTGAGCCTCAAGGGCAGTCTTTGCTTTGAAGAGAGCTCGACAAAAAGGACAGCGACGGTGAGCTTGGGCAGGTCCCACAGCACGGAACTGCCCTTTCCTCTCTCTAGCCCTAGTGTTCTGAAACCATACTTGCACAACTCTCTTCTTCAGTCCCACCTCATGGGCAATGTGGTCAAGCATCTTGCGAGTTGGGTTGGAATCTAGTAAGTACTTCTGATATAGGACCTCAAGCTGCTCTGGTGTAATAGTAGTTCTGAGGCGCTTGTCCCGTTGTGGCTCCTCCCCACTGTTAGTGCTGTCATTTTCTCCTGGACTGGTGCTGGCTTTTTCTTCCAACTTCCTCTTTAGGGAATTCATGGTTGACGTGGGTGCAGCGGGTGACGTAGCAGAACTGGTGGGTATCTGAGGCATAGCTCCTGACAGAAGTTGGCTAGTGAGCAGAGGATTGCTAGGATCAAACAACATGAAGGACATGTCCATGGGACGTTCCAAGAATTGGGGATGGATGAATTGGTTTTGCACAGTGAGAAAGTGAAGCTGCTGGTGTTCCTGCCAGTGCTCAAAAGAAGGAAAACTTAGCTTGCATTGATCACACTGGTAGGGAATCATTTGCTGAGCCATCTGCTGCTGTTGCTGTGAGGCAGGGGTCAGAAGAGGATTGAGGGTCATATGCGAAGGAGCAGGGCTAGCTTGTGACACAGAGGGACCACAATGCTGCTGTTGCTGGGAGGGGGAGGGAGATGAGAACTTAGAAGTCTTTGGAGTAGCTTGGGCTTTCTCATCCCGTGGAGGCCGTTGGGACTGAACATCAGATTGTGGCTGCTCCTGCTTAACGGATACCTGGGTCTCTCGTGATTCGGGGGATGCTTCAGTCATTTGCTTAGGCTTCTCATCGAAAGAGTTCGATGCATTAGCGGGTGAGGCCTCGTCTTTTTCAGAGGATGTCATATGGGAGAAAGCTGAGGTGGATGGTGGTAGAGGACAGAGGCTGGATGAGGACGGCATAGGAGTGTGACAAGATGATCCAGATGGAGTGTAATATTCATGAGAGAGATCCACTGAATCCTCATTCTGGCTGTCATATTGCCCTTCCTCATCTTCATCTTTATAGCACAGTTTTTTCTGATGCTTGATAAGGTCAAAGATGCGTTGAAAGACCAGGCTGCACTTCTTGCACTGGTAATTTAGGTTAGTTGTACGGATATAACGGTCATTGGATAACTCCCGGCGCTCACCCTCCTTACCTCCATCTCCCTGGTTCTCGTAGTTCTTTCTGGCTTTCTGTCGTGCATTTTGGAACCAGACTACAATGACTCTTGTGGGTAGACTAAGTAGGTTCGAGAGCTGCTCAAATTCATCATCTTTAGGGTATGCATTTGCATCAAAGAAATCTTGCAATACCCTTAGTTGGTAATCAGTAAACCTTGTCCTTGAGGACCTCTTACTTCCAAAACTTTCATGTTTCTGGGACTCTGGTGATGGTGGTTTTGAATCAATTTTTGTGTCCTCCAAAGTGGTTATAGGGGGGTTGTTAAAGTTGTAGGGAGAATCCTTGTTGCGTTGACGCTCTTTGAAGAGGGTGTTACGGAACCAGTGCTTGATGACTTTTTGGGGCAAGCCAGATTTGTCAGCCATTTCCTTGATTTGCTCTTCATTCGGAGAATTGTTAATATCAAAGTACTGCCGCAGGACTCTAAGTTGGTCGTCTGTAATGCGAGTTCTCGGCCTTTTGTTCTGCTGTTGTTGCAACATAGCTGGAGTGAGCTGCTGCTGGTACAGCTGAGCTAAATCTGTAGCTAGGCTTGGCTCCACTGTGGGCAACTGAGCAGGGATCTGGGGGGGCAAAGACTGGAGAGGCACGGGCTGCATCATGAGTGGAGAGAAGAGAGGGAGATCCATTGGCATGGGAATTGGAGTCATTGGAACTGAGGGCTGTGGGGCAGGAACACTGGGCGGTGTGAGTGAAGGCGTGGAGACTGGAATGTTTGGTGTTGGAGCTCGCTGAGGTGGAGGCGGAGGGGGTGGAGGG
>JAACJT020000007.1:12953418-12964784 GCA_009936485.2 Gymnarchus niloticus
GTGGGGGGGGGGGGGGGGGGGGCCCGGGGGGCCTCAGCCTCCCTGGGGGGGGTGGTGGGGGAGCTGTTTCTGGAGTCTGCGGCCTCAGAGGATACAGTTTATCATATTGTTCTCTGTATTCCTTAGCAAATCTCTCCAAGGAACGAAATGGGAAGAAGGCTTGATGGATATGCTCTTGATGACTCTTAAGAATCAATATGTTTGAGAAGAGCTTGCCACAGACTTCACATTCTAACTTCTCAAGCCCCTCTAAGGGATCCACCACCCTGCTGATACTACCTGGACCACTTAACTCTGTTGGCCCAGCGCCTGGTGGTTTCTTTTGTGCTTTCTGCTTGTTCTCGTTATATTGGATCACTAGTTCAAAACCAAAGTTTTCCAAAAGGGCTTTAGTGGCATTTCCACGAGCATCTGAAGCAATTCTAGGTGGAGGAAAGGATGGATCGTTATTTCCGCTGGTAACAGGTTGCTGTTGATCCTTCTTGTCTTTAGCTTTCAAACTATCCAAGCTGTCCTTAGAGACATGATCCTCTGTTTTCTCATGCACCTCCTTGTCTCTCTGCATATCCCTATCCTTCTCGCTGTGAAGGGCTGGCTTCGTTTTTTTGTCGACCTGGTGCAAAAGAGACGCGCTCTGCTGAAGCAAAGACATTTGCCCTTGGGCTTGTGAGTGGGCCTGCTGTTGATGCTGCTGCTGGAGATGGTGGTGCATCAACTGCTGCTGCAGGCAGCTTTGCTGGGCCTGCTGGGCAGAGTTTTTCAGGTCTTCCAGCAAGGAGGAGGTGGAAGAGCTGGCCAAGCCCAGTGCGGAGCCGCCGAGGTTAGATTCAGGGTTCAGCTGAAACTCCGCCCCTGGTATATAGAATGGGAAGAGTAGTTGTTGATGCTGCAGTGGAAGAAGAGCCTCCGTTGTCATAGGAAAGTGCTGAAGGAGTGCTGGGTTGAACAGTTGGGACTGAATAAGAGCAGCTTGTTGTTGGATCTCCTGCTGAAGCTGGGCCTGGGCTTGGGCCTGGGCTAGCTGCTGCTGCTGCAGCTGCTGTCCTCTTGAAGAAATCAGATCTGAAAACTTCTTCTTCTTCACATCGTGGTTCTCAGATGGGGATGGGTGGCATGCAGCTGAGGAATTTGCCAGAGATTCAATGCTCGGAGCCTGGTTTATGTGGCTGATGCCTCCCTGGATGTTTGGCACATTCTGAATAGCAGAAGACGAGCTACTGTTACTCATTGCTGCAGAGGAGTTGGCAGGACAGGGACTTGGTGTAGATGTCCTTACGGTGGACCCTCCACCTCCCGTGCTAGCTACATTAATAGAGCCAACGGGGCCCCCTGCTGCTTCAAGCTTGGCTGCACGAGCTTTAGTTTGATGAAGAACAGAGCGCATGTGAATCTCCAGTGTAGAACTCTGGCTGTACGCCACATTGCAAGTGCTGCATTTGAAGGGTTTGTTGTCTGGACTGCTAGTGGGCTCAGGCTGACCTGTGGTGGTCTCCTGTAGGGCCCTCTTAACCTTGTGCAAGTGTGACACTGAGTTATAGTGAACCAGGAGGATGTTCTTTTGGGTGAAAGACTCTTTACATACTGTGCATTTAAAAGGTCGAGATGGATCCAAGAACTTCTCCATGGTAAAGTTGGGGCCTTTCCTAAAGGGAAGTGCACGCTTGGGTTCTGACCCAGAATCCTCCTGGAGTGAGCCAGAGTCACTTCCAGTTGGGCTTTGCTTTTCTTCAGTGTCACTCTCCTCTCCTTCCTTGTCTTCTTCTCCCAGTGCTCCCTGGTCCTCCCCAAGAGATGCATCACCCATAACCATTAGGTCTCCATTCATTAGCAAGCCCCCATACAATTGCTGGATGTCAGCTTCGCTCAGCTCGAGATGACTGGTCTCCAGGTGCTTCTTCAGGGCCTGCAGGGTTCTGAAGCTGCGCTGGCAGAGGCAGCACATAGTGGCCGCCCTAATAACATGGTACTGCGAATGTAGTTGTAACTTTTCTATGGTCTTGAAAGCTAAGCTGCACTGGTTGCAGCGGTACTTGTAGACGTGCCGGTCTGAGACAGGCAGCTGTGGCCTCTTGTTGTGGACCTCATTGAAATGTATTTGAAGGGCGCTGGAAGATGAGAAAACCTGGCTGCAGCCTTTCTTCCAGCAGAGGAAACCAGAAACATCCTCCTTCACGGACTGCTGCTCTTCCAGGGGTGACTTGCGAGACTCATTCATTTCTGCAGGTGCTGGGCCTCCCCTCTCAGTCTCAGTCTCTAAGGATTCTGCCAAAAACCAGACAACAGATCATAAAAACTGAATATTAGTGATGGAAAAACTGAAGCTTCAAAACCTGTGGTGGACGAGATTATCCTGAACTACCTTAGTTCGGGATACACTCATCCACCATAGGTATTGAACCCTCATTTAGGGCCAGCATTGATTGGTTAGTTCGGGATATTCCCACCCAGGAAGACATTTTCTTTACAGGTAAAGGCCTTCCTGGGGCATGAATGATTCTTTATCAAACAAAGCAAATTGTAAATCATGGAAGTCAAGTCAAGCTGTCTGAAAAATGCTTTTACTCTTTTCTTCATCTGTTATGGTTCACATTCAGTATGATTATTTATTCACCTGCTACATTTTCAATGTTTTTTAAAATTTTAATAAGAATGTATTTTGGATTCTTTCCCCAACTTTGGTCAGCAGGAAAAATGGCAGAAGTCTTCAGAGTTGGACATTGTGTCACCGTCCTCGGGATGACACAAACCTGTCTGCTTCTTTGTGTCGTCTGGACTGGAATTGCCCGCAGTCTGAGGTGTGTTCAGCCCCTCCTTTTCTGGCCCGGGAACAGATATAAACATGCCCGCCGGCAGCACTTCCGAGGCGGTCACCTAGAAAGACAAAACGCAGGGCATGCTCACACTGGGAAGACTGCAGAAGCAGAGCTAAGGCCACCAAACAGAGTCCTCTCAGTAAGCTTCACACACGAGCCAAAAGAACGCAAGATTGACAAAACATTTGGGCAGTTCATAAAAACACTTCCACGTCATTATAATTTGCCTTACGTTATTGCATATGTATCTCAGTCCCCTTAACTGAAATATAGGTGGAGACAAGTTGATGAAGACGACAAGGAGACTAAATACAGAATGGAGTTTAGCAGAGACACTCTTACACGAGACAGGGCTTACATGCCCGGGTAACAACAATAAGAACAATAATCATAACAACAGGCTTGGTCTCTAGAAAAATTCCTGTACTTTTGCTGCTAGGGAAACACAGGCAGAAACGATAACATAATCATATTATATTTTTACTTTATTTACTATCACTGGAATTTGCCCTTTGATCACTGAAGGTGTTTCGTCACATGCCTGGAAAGTTCTTTTGCAGCCAATTAGTGAGATGGGTTGAAAGGCCTACCTTGGCCAACTGAGAAGCTTATTAGGGGGATTCCTAATTAAATCATTCTTCCTTGTTGGGGGAAAAAATAGCATCCCAGTCCTGTGAAAGGAGCAATGCACTGGGATGCTCTCAGCGATGCGCAGACACTCTCTACAGACACTCTCTAGACCATTCAGCAGAAGCTGAGGACACGTGGCGTTTTGCTCAACATGTAGAGGATTTAATTATCATGCCTGTAAACCAAAAATAACGGGACACCATTTGAGGATGGGGCTGTTTAATTAAGGTTCATCACATCGCAAGTTCGGCTGGAGGGGAGGGGGGGCAGGCAGAACAGAAAGAGCAGCAGTAATATAAATTTTGTTTCTATACACTAGTATATTTTTACCCCCCTTCCATTTTTTTAATTAGGAGATTTCAAGGAGCAATGAATATTGATTAGAAAGAGCAGAAGCATGGATAGGTTTGCTTTGCACTCGAAAGGTTGAAGTCAATCATGTGTGAATGACAGCAGGGCCTACATCCATACTGACGACCCCCCCCCCCCCCCCCCCCCCCCCCCCCCCCCCCCCCCCCCCCCCCCCACCCCCCCCCCCCCCCCCCCCCCCCACCCCCCCCCCCCCCCCCCCCCCCCCCCCCCCCCCCCCCCCCCCCCCCCCCCCCCCCCCCCCCCCCCCCCCCCCCCCCACACACACACACACACACACACACACACACACACACACACACACACACACACACACACACACACACACACACACCTGCCCCATTCCCCGGATCCTTCTTTCAACTAAAGAAATACAACAATTCATCAAAAGCACTCATTAGCAGGCTCCTATTTAACAATAATCAGTGAGTGAAATTGGAAGAGAGACAAGGCAGTGTCTACTTCACCTTCCTTCAATTAACTCCCCAAACAGAATAATCAGCCTAGCTCCTCACTTTGCATTTCAATTAACCCCCCCCAGACTTTTTATCCTCTCTTTCTCGTGATCACATCCCCTCTAATCTCGAACACCATCTCTGTCTCAGCTCCTGACCACCTCCATCCCTTAAGCCCCTCCCTACCACCTCTTTTACAAGAGCACACTTATCGGAAAGGTCCTCTACCTGCAAAAGTAAAATTCAACTCAAAAGTGTCATGGCCTCCCCTGCGCCGTTTTTCTCCAGATAAGCCCCATCTTTGTGATTGGTTAAAAATAAATAAATAACTAAATAAATAAATAAACCTGCAAGTACAGAGGTTCCATAAACAGCAAAATGCAGGAATGCATAACTGGAGACATGACTGACTTGAAAACAGGGTGACACGAAGAGAAGCAGACGAGAATGAGGGGCCACTTTGGGTAGGGTCCACCTCAAAATGCATGATGGACTGATGCATGTCAATATCGAACAAGGATTAATGCTGGAGGGGGGCTGCTTCTATAGATGAGGACCATATCCCTCAGCAGGAAGTCTGGAGGCTTCAGCACAACAGTAAACATTTCCCCCTGCACCACCAAGCGATTAGTCTAATCAAAGGGGGGGGAAAAAAGAGGAAGAAACCCCCCCATCTCCTCAAGTCTAAAAGTAGAAAATGAATGGAACTAGTGCAGAGAGTTACAAAAACAAATTGCTAGTGATTTACATTACAAAGTGGACTGTTTCTAGACAACTGCTTCATTAGAGAATGAGAGGCAAGGACCAAGAGTATCCCAAGGTCACTTTTAATTTAGCCTCCCTAATTGGCAAACATAGTTCAAAATGGCTATCATCTAGCTAGACTGAGAATTAATGGAGCACAATTATTTTCATTACCCCTATCTCAGACAGACAGACAATGTGACAGAGCGAGAGAGAGAGCAGGAAAGGGAGAACAGCAGATATGGGGAGGGGGGGCAGACTGGGGGATCTGGAGGGAGAAAGGTTAGAGAGAAAGGGAGGAGGCAGTCAGAGAGAGAATGAGAGAGAGTGGGGGGGGGGAGGAGGCCAAAGGGAATCGCCCAAGGAAAAGAGCATCTTTATGCAAAGTCGGCAAAAAATAAAAGTCACCTATTTCAGAATTCATTAGGCTTGCCGGCAGGAGACAGGCGAAAGGATAAAGTAGCTTTCAATTCATTTCCACTTGTTACAAAGAAGGCGCTGCTTCTAATATACTTCACATGAGTCCGGCTCCTCTCCTCTGCCTTTCTGAGAAAGGCCCTCCGTTAATAGTGCTATGAAAGAAAAGATATCACTGCTCTTCCCACTAATGTGTTTGCCATTTGCGTTGCGGATGGGGGGACAAGGGGTCAGACACATGGCCCCATGGAGCACAAAGGCCGATAACTCAGAAGCCAGTCGGGGGGCGCTACGGTCTGGGGCAAAAATATACTTCGTGCAGGGGCCGAGCCTGGTGCGGGCTTCCACACCATATAAAAGAAACGCGCACCAGGTAACCTGGAGCGCCGCTCGCTGGAGGAAAACGGCGGCTTTTCCTCAGAAATGGAAATAGAGAGGATGAATATCAGTGGGACAGGATGGAAACAGGTGATGTAAGAGTTACGAAGGAAAGCGAAAGAGTTTCAAAAATGACCTCAGCCAGCTGTATTTGCCAAGACGCCGAGGCTCTCTGGGTATGATTATATCTTGATTATCGGTCCAATTTTCAGCTGCATTCTTCTGCTAAATAGGAACTGACTTATGCTGACCCAGCCGGAGCATCTAGGTGTATGGCAATCTGACACAATGTGCATTTTATCAACACTGTAAATGAGCGCAGGTCACTCAGAAACATAGAATAACCATAAACAGTTTGCTATTCTCTGCCCCTTCTCAAGATAATTGTGCATATATAAAACAATGACTAACTCGTTCCCCTGAAATTAAACTCAAAAGTGGCAGCCATTCAGATGGCAAAATAGTTACCGCAACTCGACAACATGACAGGGCAATAACTGTCTGTAGCCCTAATTTTATTTCAGATCATTTGCGCAATGATAAACATCAATAGAAGAACCCTCCCCGTCTTGTACTGAACAAGGATTGATTGGAATGGCTGTCAATGCTGTCAAAAAAAAAAAAAAAAAAAAAAAAAAAAAGACAGGCCTGGCGTCATAGCATCACAGCAGACCCTTATCCTCTGTGCCAACTTTTTCAGCTGGTGTCTACGCCACATGAAAAAATTAAGAATAAATTGTAACCAGTGGGAAAATTTCTGAATAAATTCTTCTGATTGTTACAACTGTTTAAAAAAAAAAAAAAAAACAGGCATCTTTTTGCTTTAAAGCATGCCAAACAATTTGACGATGGTCTTTGTTTCACTCAGAACGTGACGTTGCAAGACAACGCATGATGGACTGTGACACGTCACGCCGCTATAAACTGAGCCACAGTAACGTAAGTAGGTCAGCCGCTGGCAGGAAACCATGAAATGATCCTGGCAGGACTGGAAATTACCGGCGAGGAGAAACGACAAGGTGAAGCCCGTCCCTGCTCTATTCAAGAACCTGAAAAGGCATTAAAAACACACACGCACACACAGACAGACAAAACAAACAAGGGCACTGAGCTGTAAGAGGCAAATGGCCATGTGAGGAATGAATGGAACAAGGAACACTTTCCAAACTAAAAAGCAGGCGATTAAAAGTCTCCATTTACAGAAGAGCAGTCGCTACATGCGTTGAATGGTGGGTCAGGTAAAAGGACGTCAGACCTCACTCTTTTCAAAGCCATTTCTCGTTTGGTATGAAAGCTATGATGATTGGTGTACCTGTACCGCCCTGGCTGACAGACACCCACGAACAGCTATGCTGTGACCCTCAAAAAGCTACAGAGGACTGGATGACCCTGCAAACACTAATAAATTGGTGCAATAAAAGCGCGTTTGAGAGGGTTATAACCACGGCAAAACTGAGCCCAGCATTTGAACGAACACTGGCTGATCACATGTGATGAAGGCTGGTGTGCTCAGCTGATCACGGTGGCAGAGATGCCTGGTTGTCTAGCAAACTCACACAGACACACCTGTGCAGGCAGACAGACGGAAAGACAGACAAGTCCACACTCACCGTAGAAATGAGCTTCTCCACGCAGTCAGGTGCCACGCTGTGGAGGTGCGTGAGGTGGAACTGCAAGTGGACCTTGTTGTTGAGCATGTCTTGACACAGCGGGCAGCGGAACATGGGTTGGACTGAGTGCTGTGTCATCACGTGCATCCTCATGCGGTTGAGGTCGCCGTTGCTGTACTTGCAGTAGGGGCACTGGTACACCTGCAGGGCAGCAACGGGACACACAGACATAAGCGGCACACCACGACCCTTCAGAATCTTCATGGCTGCAGGACATCACATCGATTTCCCACCCATCGCATTATTAACGATGTAGTCACTGCGAGAGATGAGCACAGTGGGAGGAGGCATGCAAGGAATAGTATACACTATACTTGCATCATTCTTGGTTAAAAAATTGCAAGTATTTTATAAAATGTACATGTAAATGTGTTTGATGATGTGTAATTTGGACATCAACAATCTTTGCTCACCTCAGCTGTTTCCATGTGCTGGACATTGACAGATCACAATACCCTAAGATACATCTTCCCTCAGATATAAAATCTGAATGTCACGGAGCAGCATCTCACCTGTTCACCAGCGCACTTCTCCGTTGTCTTTGGACGCTTAGATGAAAGGGGGGTCTCCGGTGGTGCCGACCTTGACAAAGGGCGTCTGGAGGGGATCGGGGAATCCGTCTGCTCTCTGTCTGCCTGGCTGGATGCTGCCGTGTGGGGAAAGCACATGAGGCGAGGAGTCAGTTCAGGGTAACGGCATGGTGTGCATCAATCTGCGGTGGGCCAGAGCTAGGAGAGCCTTGAGATGTCTGCTATTTTAATTTTACTTCCAGTGGGATGTAACGACATTTGAGAGAAGCCCTATCTCTACCACCTACTTCAGTTTCTCCTCCTATCATACCCATGGGAAAGACACCGGATCCTCGACTGGCTGTTTCTCCCGGTACCTGATCAACGGTATATCAAACGCCAGGAGAGACAAGTAATCAGAACAGTAGTTTGGGGTGTTGAGCGACTTTTCGATTTATTCACTCAGGGTTTGAAGTGAAAGTTGACTTAACAGGTATGCTGATGAGTCTGCTAGACTTAAGAAGCAGTAAATATGTATGAATGGTCATATTGGGCCACAGAACTGTGTACCCCCCCTCCCACCTCAGCCTGATCTCTGAGATAAGGAGTTTCTTGCAGTAGGAGTGTGGGAGAGTGGACGCCCCCCCACCTGCTGGTCACAGCCAACTGATCACCAGCGTTCGAACATGACAACTTAGAACCTGAGTTTTAACAAGTGTCATACACCTTTTTTATTTTTAACTTAAATTTTATTAGGGGCTATTTAACTAATTACTAGACTTAATAAAATGTTTCCTAGCAACCTTTTCTCCCAGCACGCTGTAGAGAGAGTAAGACTTTCTTACCGCACATTAAGCATTGCACCGAGGGCAAAAAGAAAAAACCAAAATGAGCTGGAAAAGTAAAGCTTAGTGGGGGAGAAGTGGATATAGACAAAGAAAAAGGCCGTGCTTACAAGATCGACAAATAACTATGCTTCTGACTGCATAAAAATCTCTTAACACTGAACTTAGCTTTTCAGTTGGAACCTTTCCAATAAAAGTAATAAAGGAAGGGGGAAACTTTATGTAGTGATTGGTAGTTTGGGATGCTCCCACCCACCAGAGGTTTTGAAGCCTCTTTTGGCAGCCAACATTGATTGGTTAGTTCATGATGCTCCCACCCACCAGAGGTTTTGAAGCCTCTTTTGGCAGCCAACATTGATTGGTTAGTTCATGATACTCCCACCCACCAGAGGTTTTGAAGCCTCTTTTGGTGGCCAACATTGATTGGTTAGTTCATGATACTGCCACTCACCAGAGGTTTTGAAGCTTCATTTGTCCCATCACAAACTTTAAGTGCTGCTGTTACGGATGAAGAAAATGTGTGCTGGACAAGAAAAGGGTGCAATTTCCACATTCAGTCAAACCAGAGGTGGGGGAGCCCAAAATCCCTTCAAATCCCAGTGGAAATGCTGACCTATAGCCTGACCCTCATTGGGATAAATCCCCAATCTCATTGTGCCAACACAGCAAGTGGGGGTCAGAGCAAACTCCCAACTTAATTGGAATTTTTTGACCTGGCTCAGCATCTTCCAGCAGACCTCTTTGGGCAACCAGTCTATGGGCCAAAACTCTAGTTTACGAAGGACCTTTGCCCCCCCCCCCCCACCCCGAGTCTAAACTCTCCCTTCCTGTCCCTCAGGTTCTCTGGCAGACCCAGGACAGGGTTCACCGCGTCACCCTGGCTCTGCTCACATTCCAGGTGTTTGCTGTAAAAGCATAACTTGAGAATAAGATGGCTTAAAGAGTAGAAATGGGGTTTAGACCACAATGGGCTGATGAGAGCAGCAGGTGTCTTTGATGGGTGTGGATCAGGAGCAGAGGTGGAGCCCACGGTAAACTTCACCCACCAGCAAAGGAGATCAGACACAGACATGACGTGGCGATACCTTTCACGCCAGCCCTGAACGTCGCATATTACTAATCGCCACACACAGTGAGTTATAAACAGAACAGACACACCCCCACCCCTCTTCACAGAGATTCGTTTGGTGTTGCCACAGTGACATGTCGCATGGATAATCCCATAAGCGGAGACTCGCAGTGGACGACGTGGACCACTTTGGTCCCCGGGGAGTGCACGCGCAGGATAGGACTCTCCAGAGCCATCACTGAGATGGGCCATGTGTCCCCGGTTTAGCCTGCAGGGAGCAGATCACAGCACCCCCTGCCAATCGGGTCCATTGAGTAAAAATACTTTGCTAAGCCGGGTCATGTAATGGGGCTAAACTGACACAGAGTGAGGACCAAGTGCTTTCCCTCTCAGCGAGTAGTGGAAAGAATTTAACATGAAACTTAAGGGCCTGCACAACACCTTCTTAACAAGCTCATAAAGAGTTAAATTTGGCCTGATTTGTACAGTCCAGTGAGGCCAAATTGAGAGTAGGGACAGGGTGGTATGAATTGGGGGTGGAAATGGCTGGGGGGAGGGGATAGGTGGGGAACGGAGGGGCTTTAAGCAGCACTGACCACTCTCTGGGTGCAGACAGACATTAAAATGTCAGCTCCAATCAGACTTGGGACAGCTGAGCTGATTACACAGCGGGGACTCTCATTTCGTTAACTCTGCCCTCTGGATCCTCCCAGGGAAGCAAGGATCAGCCGGCGAGCCATTATTAGGTCCAGTCAGCCCCAATCCCATTAAACACATCCACCAATAAACAAAGGAAATGTTAAACAAAAGAACCTCCCAGTCACTAGTATTAACCACTCCTCTGTGTGTGGAACTGCACCCTCCACCCTGCACCCCAAACACCGCCCCCCACCTTCTCCCAGGTCTACAGTTGGACGAACTGCTGCCTTTCTGATCACACCCTGGTCCCCAGCGCAGTGACCAATCCACTGGGTACAACGCCAAACTCAAAGACAAATACCCTTGTGGGGCACTCACCCCCACGTACCGACAGCTAAGGAGGGCGAAGACCTGGACACGCGCGTCTAGGACGCATTTGAC
The DNA here is from genome assembly GCA_009936485.2 of Gymnarchus niloticus. NCBI lineage: Eukaryota > Metazoa > Chordata > Actinopteri > Osteoglossiformes > Gymnarchidae > Gymnarchus > Gymnarchus niloticus. The sequence goes on from JAACJT020000007.1 coordinate 12,964,398, forward strand.
TGTTACCCATAACGGTACCATTATCTGTACAGCAGACTTACATACAATTACATATTTTTATTTATTATAAAACACAAGTTGGGCCATTTCCAACAATAAAGTAAGTTCATAACTAGAAAACTAAAACTAAAAAGAAGGCAAGCCAGCAAAGTGAGTGAAAGAGAAAGGCACACATTTCTGAGATGGATACCAAGGTGCTCTCCTCAGCAGCCTTTATCTGAGACTTATTTCTAATTCATCCTCAATCAGCAGATGGGTCTCAACCAGGACATGTTTATTATTTTTTTTGGGGGGGGGGGGGGGGGGGCGGGGCGGGGGGTGGGCGCCCTGGCTGTTTGATCCGGGGCATCTTTTTTCTCCCCCCCCTATTTCCCCCCCAAAAAAATA
>JAACJT020000007.1:12979508-12991821 GCA_009936485.2 Gymnarchus niloticus
ATTTCTTTTTGCTGTGACACCCCCACCCCCACCGACCACCACCGCGTGGACCAAATGACGTCATGCGTCACGACCCATCAGATTCTTTCCCCACCATGCACTGCCAGTGCATCCTTGCTAAAAAGGCCACCGCCGCTCGGATTTTTAATTGCAATCACTCTCCGAGATCCTTAATATGCGGCCTGAGAAAGTAGAAGCTCCTCGTAATCGGATTGCTTCAAGTATTACTACCATTAAGTCTTAATGGACAAAGTAGTTTTTTCCACAGTAATTATGCACAACATAATCAACCCATCTCTTTTTTTCTAATGTAATTATTATGGATGTGCCACAAGCTGGTGTTTTGCCGTTTTTCTTTTTTTTTTTGTCATGATTACATTTCCTCCTAATAAGGGAAGTTACCCCCAAACAGATTTTTTTTTTTTTTTTTTTTTTACAGCAAATACTGCTGAGCATGAACAACACTGTGCTGGTGTTTTCACTGAGAGTTGGAAGCCACACCCGTACACTCCCATCTACACCCTGTGCCCGTTGGGACTACAGACAGCTGACTTCATGCTGGAGATCAGGCAAAAAAAAATTAATAATTAATTCACGATAAACTAAAAAGCAATTTCCATCTCACTCCAGATCATTCAAACAAACATGCTACTAAACATAAGGTTAAAGAACTGATCCTCCACTTTCCACCTGGGAGTGCCCCCCCCCCCATTCCTGGGAGGAGCCACTCTTGGGGACTGTAGGGGAGTGTGTATGTTGGGACAGCCAGGCACGTGTAGGGAATCTGGACAGAACCTTGGAATTGCCCCTTTAAACTTGACAAACATCAAGCACGCGATGCGGTGTGCCTGCACATTTGCCCCCCTCATTTCCTCGCACACCACGTTTTGCTTCAAGACAGTTCAAGGGGTCAAAAACAAATGACCTTCTGTTTTTTTTTGGAAATTGTGGGGTGGGGGGGACTGGTTCTGGTTCTTCAGGAAGTGATGAAGATGCACTAAGTTGAAAAAACAAATTACAAGAAGGCCTACATAAAGAGCGATGTGAGACGCGAGACATGCGGCAGCCCCTCCGCACCTGCCTATTTACATATCGTCAGGGAGGATTCTCATTTAGATTTATAGTATGCCATGCAGATAATGATTATTCCCTGAAGACCTCTCTGAGGTTCACTTTGAGCAATTAAACAGTTCTTTTATTATTCACTTCTTGCAATATATTCATTTAATATCTCAAACTCCTTGCAGTATTAATGTATTTAAATATGCACCTACCTCATAGCCTTAATGACAGACGGTATCCGGGGCTGTGCCATGCCGTTCCCTATTTATCTATCCACCCATCTCCTACAGTTATCCGTGTGATCAGCGCCCCACTGTATATCCATCCAATCTCTTATCAGCCGATGCTAATCGAAATCGAATCAGTTTGTCAATTCGTCGTGCGGGAGCCCCACTCACCCAAGAGCATGACAGTGGGACCACTCTCTGAAAAGATAATCTCGTCGATGCAAGACCAGCCCAGCGGTCCCTACTCCCAGGCACCTCGCCTCCGCCCCTCCATGGTCGCTCTCCGGTATTCTGCTCTGCCAGCCAGGGTCACCCATGTCAAGTGAGCACACTTCATTTCTGCTCCATTTTCCCCCGCACACCGATCGCACTCTTAGCCACAATCCAGCACCGGTAGAAATTTGATTCTTTGCCAAGACCTCCTCCCCCAAAACATTAATGTTCCACCACTGTTTACTACTGCAATTTTCTCTGTTATCCCCCACCATTCCATCACTATGAGACCATCCCTCTCCTTAGACTCTAGCAGAAGGCCGTACTTTGGACATTCAAACGGTTTGTGATTTTTGCCTCACACTTTATAGCAAAAAACTGGGATTTGAAATATAGAAAACACTTTAAAAAGCATAGAAAAACAGCCAAACCATTAGGAAAACTAAAACCATTAATGCAGAGATGCGGTGAATGACACCATTGTGATGCTGGAGACCAGAGGGACGTGGTTCAAATTCATTAGCAAGAGTAAAGCCACTTCCCACCGTTTTCAGCCTACAAGAAACACCTTCAGGGGTTTAACAAACCAGGAGCTCGTACCCCTGGCAGGAGGGACATCTAACAGGACAGCAGGCATCAGAGCAGGCAAGGAGAGCATGGAGTAGCTGAGAAACAGTGATTGGCCATGACTGCTTCATCTTTGAGGGGTACCCGGATGGTTAAATATTAATACACTCAGCATGAGAAGCATCGTGTGAGACAAGGCTGGCACCTGGTTTAACAACACCTTTAGCAGAACTGGTTAGCATAATAGTGGTCATGATAACGACATTCAGGAGCAGCAAGGATAACTTGTCCATTCTGCTGACTCCACAGATAAGCATGGAAATGAACGGTTTGACAAAACGCTCTAGAACCCCGGGGCTTTTGAATCAGACCACCGATCAGGTCCAAGTGCTGGTTTCTCTGAGTCCATGTCTCCACTATCCTGAAGCTCCACTACTCAACCAACGTTGGCCAAACTCTCACATTTTCATCTCACTTGTGTCGCAGTCGTTTTTGCTGCTGTTCTGCATGCAGCTACACTCCCCTGTAATAACACCCTCTCCCCCCTAACTATAGAGCACGGATAAATAAGACCCACCCATCGATTATTCACTCCATAGGTAAAGCTATTTGTGACCACCCCCCAGGAACGTGTGATAAAATCTTGGGGACGAGCAGACAAATCACATTCCGCAACCGGGAAAAATATATATAAATAAATGGCAAAAAACGCATGTGACAGGGCCATTAAAAACCGGTAGAACAGGCAATGAAAAATAAACTGCAGCTCCCGGCCCTAATGAAAAAGCTCAGGGACGGCTGAGAGGCACCATTCTGGAATGTTCTACAGAAGGGAAGACGACCCAGAAAGAAATAGCTGTACGTCATCCATATGCTGCCTGCTGCCAGGCATCCAGTGGACCATAAGAAAGACCTGGACCCGCTCCGTATTTCCAACACTGCACCATTCCTCCTGCAGGCCCAATCCAAAACCGGAACCTTCCTCCGGCAAGTTCAGCCGCTGACGGTTGCTTTCTCCCCGGCCCAGCCCAGGCCCTGAGGCCTCCAAGGAGGCCCTGTGATGAGAATTCATTTCTCCCAATTATGCTCTCTTGTCCATGGCCTCAGTTCATCAGTTCAGCGCCGCCAAGTCAATGAAAGGCCCTGTAATGAAGTAATCAGATGCAGCCTGGGTCCCTGGGCCCTGCTCTATACTCACAGCTCAGAAAGTGAAGCGCAGGCAGGCTGTGTGTGGATGTGTGGGTGTGTGTGGGCTAAGGGTGCTTTCTGAAGGGGGCATCAGAGTCGAACAGATACATTAATTCATGGCCCTGCCCTCTGCCAGCAACACCGGCGCATTTGTTAGTCCTGTGTTGGGCTGGAGCTTCGGTGCGACCCCTACTGGTAGGGTAGTGTATTATTGCCCTCCTTTTTCACAGGAGGGTAGAGGATGGGTGAGGATGTGCGTTAAAGGCCAGGACTGGGCTGCAAGAGGCTGCCCAGTCACCTAGTGCTCCATCCCTTCTGCTGTCCCAGCATGTGGAAACCATTACAGAGGCTTTAGTGAGAGGAATGCATGTGTTGAATAATAATCTGTGCTTTAAACCGGTGGGTTCGAGTTCTCCTTTGTATTGTAACATGCCGAATGTTCCACCATAAATTAAAAAAGGCCTGTTTGATCTATTTAAGATTGTTCTTTCCCCTTTAGAGATGGAGTAAGGCTAAGGATACCAGTGATACTCCAGAAACACACACACAAAAACAGAAGGCACTCCAGATTCATATCTGTAGAAATCCCGACTAAGACCTAAATTACTTACTAAATAACTTTGTTCTTTGCTGTTTTTATTCTGGTTAAACCAACATTAAATGATAATGAATCAGTCATTCCTTCAACACAGACATTTATCCAGCTTTTATCTAAGTTTAGATATCCTACAATTTTGAAATTCTGATTAGCACAAGCGAACATTTCAGTTAACCAGTTTAGGCTGACTAACTGATTGAAAAGTACAACAGCTGGTCATTTCTCAGGAGTATGAACTAGCTGCCCATTAGAATTCAGCAAACAGTGAAGCCCACCGCAGCACTCGGCTGACCACGAAACCACAAGCTCTGCAGACTTAATGATAAGGTGACCCCCTCTCTCTTTTCACCATGTCGAGCACCCGGTGACACGTCACTGCCCCCAAGAAGTCGGCTGGGTCTTTCCAGGGAATTTCTACATGTGGTTTGAATCGTGTAACCTGCGGTCTACTTGTGCCACAACTTGGAGCGGACCAACAAGGTTCCAGTTCTGGCCCTGTGCTAGAGGCCAAATTCCCTGCCTACCAAAGCCCACTCTGGCATCGCACGGAGACCCCTGGGTGGGCACAGATTCCACCTGATGAGCCCCAGGTGGCTTTAGCGCGAAGCAGAGGCAGAAAGGTCTTATTGATTCCCCCCACAAACAGACACAGTTGGTACATTCCTACTTGTTTGTGATCAATATGCAAATAGCCCACGGCATCAATTCAATATCAATTTTCAATTAGGTGATCCTCCAGGGATCCGCCAGGGTCAATACAGAACCATTCAAAGCGAAGGATTGAGCAAGTTCCTGGCATTGACGTTCCTCTGCCCTAGACAGCTTACTTACTGTTTATTTACCCTGCCCAGCTGTAAGTACTGATTAAGGCTGTGGGTTTCGGCCAGAAAGACTGATGAGACCAACCCCTACCTGCCCCCACCCACTCCGCTCCTTCCAGCAGCAGAGGCCATACTGGCATCCTGCTGGCCGACGTTCTCGCGGGCAAGCAGCTCTCGGGCCAGCCGCTTTCCTTACGCGAGGAAGGCCTCTGGTTTTCCCTCACATCTGGTTGAGATCCAGTGTTCGATAACCATGTGCCACTTTCGAAAAACACTAGTGGGACAGCGTCAACCGGTTCGCTTGGAAAAGGCGGCTCTTTTCAGCTGACACTTTTGGAGAAAGTAAAAAAAATACTCCGTCTCAGTCCGATTCCGGTAATGATTTTCCCTCCCTTTCTTTTCTTTCCAAAATCGTATGATAGGCCTTCAATTAAGGAAGCCAGGTGTTTCCTTATCTTCAATATCTGTTCCTACAGTAATAACCTTTGCACAGATTGTAGTTGGGGGGAGCAACACATTTTACACACTAGTCAAGAATGTGGTGGAAGATAAAAAAAAAAAAACAAAAAACAGGCTGTTTAAATGGTGTTCTCTGATAAGTGAGCTAATGAATTCCAGGCAGGATTGGTCTTGCACTTCAATCTGAAAACAATAGTATTGATTTATAAGCGAGCTGTATTTCCTGTACGTACCGTGTGTCCATCAGGGGATGTTTTATTGAGTGCTTGGGCTTGTCGCAGCTCTTTAAGAGACCCGGGCCTCACAGCTGCGGCCCAGCGTAAGCGCAGAGGCGCAGGAAGAACCCCATCACCCCCCCACCATCCCGCCCACCTCATCACCCCCCAGAGCAGGTGATGGGAATGATGTCATTGGCCAAGAATGCTGCTCTGGGCAGCGTGGAAACTGCACCGGTGCCTGAGACATGGGTTGCTGCAGGCATGAACCAACAGGTTTCCAAAGACACATGTGCCTTACCTAATGCTACCCTGTCGCTGCCAGCTGCCCCAGTCAGAGTGAAGGGGCATACATGGCCAGTTTGAAATCCCTTCAAGGTGCAAGATTAAATACAAACAGCCAAGTAAGAGCTCCTCTGACAGAGAGCATGAGGGCAGGGCTGAACAACAATACTGCTAGTTTGTTACTCGATGACCTTTTCTTGAAGGAGGATGTATACAAAATGTGCTGCCCTGGAAGGCCGGCCGTATCATGAAAGACTCCAGCAACCTTGCACACCCAGAGCTCTCCATCCTCCTTCCTGACAGAAGGTAAAGACCTGACGCACTCAGAGCACAAGATTCCAGGACAGTTTTTCTTCCACAGGCAATTACGCTCCTCAACAAAAGTTAATGGCACACTGAATCCTGCTACAGCTGACACTCGGAAACCCATCCCCTTTGACACACGTGTGCGCTGACTGTCTACTGCAATCTCATTTTATGTTCCTTGTTATTTACCATCACCTGCTGTACATACTGTCCTGCAGCTATTTGACAGTGTTCAAGAGTTTCCCTGTACATATCACAATAAAAACCTTGTTAACACAGAGTCAAGGCATCATTTACTTTTTTTTCTTCTTCTGGGATTTTGGCTTTTCTGTCTTTTTATTGCCCGTGGAATATTTTAAAAAGTGCCTTTTTTTAAAAAAAAAAAAAAAAAAAAAACTTCCTAGCTTGCGCAAACTTTGCGTGGTAAATTTGACTTCATTCTGGATAATCTGAACCCTGATAAGCACGAAGCCTCAGCAGAGCAGTAACCAGAGGCCAGGCGGCCCAGCAAGAGGCTGACACGGGGGCGCAGAAATACAGGGACAGTAAAAGACTTGTAAGAAGACGCGACCGCTCTTTCCAATTGGTTTAGGAATAACATTAATTACCATGTTGTTCATTAATGGAAGAGGCCCTTATTGGTGGCATCGATCAGCTGGACTTGCTAGCAATCGTGCCTAGCTATGCTGGATGTAGTAAGCTTACATATTGGCATACCAATTAATGCAATCAATTCCAAGCAAGCAGTGCCCCCCCGCCCGAAGGTCTGCCCTGGCTCATTAGGGACGTCCAGGAGAAAGGACAGATGTCAGGCAGGTCTCAGCCAAAAAGCCTGCAAACTCCAGGAGAAGAAGATGCAGACACTCTGGGAGACACGGAGGACATAACTGAGTGAATACAAGTCTGAGCCCTGCAATCAAGCTGTTTTTATTAGAGGTAAAGAATAATAAGCAATTAAAAGGGACTTATAGAGTAATGATGATACAAGCTTCATTATGTGGTTGTCTGGACCTACAAAGCGAAATGAAAAGCCGGTGGGATATGAGACGGGAACTTTTATGGGGTCTCCCTTGGAGTCTTAATGCCTTTAAGCACTCCAAACCCCATCCCAACAGATGTAAAGTGATGACTGAACAGCCTAAGCAGCCGTTTGTTTTGTGGGGGACATCGGCCTTTCAGGAATTACTGTTTTTGTGGAGGGAAACAATAAACCCAGCATGTGCACACACTCGTACATGGACACAAGGGCCCAGGGTTAGCCAACTTGGGCCCAACTTGCCCCCCCGCCTTCAGTGGCCATTAAATCTGCCACGAGTAGCTGAAAGTGCCTTCCATACAAGCCTCATTTTATTTACTCAAGACTGACAAAATAGCAGACTCATTGGCTAGGATTTAGGATCCCCAGTTAGGTTCTGTCACTTCAAAGCAGGTTTTTAACACCTTTAACCACACACCTGTGATACTTCACTGGATATTTGGGGTGATGGACCCACTCAGAATCAGCTTTTACCTATAAAATATGCCGGCATGACATATGAGAAGCCCGAGTCTTACTATAAAGGGGAGACGCGGGTTCTGTAAACACCCATTTCCGACATCATCTGCTAAGCAAAATATCCAGGCACTAAGGTAGACATCTAAAAATGCAATGGAATCCTCTCTTAGATCCACAGGCAGTGCCAGTCTCTTGTGTGGGGCAAAGCAATTAGCAATTTCATTCTGATTGCCAGAAGCATCTTTAGGTATGTCATAAAGATGATAAAGAGTATTGGACACCCCCCCAGAGATCCCCATGACCTCATGGTATCCCAGGCTGCAATATTACTGCCACTGCAGTCTGCCTTCCACACACATGCCTTCCAGTGCTATTAAAAGGTGCTTTTCTACTCAGAACATGCTTTTAAGAAAAGCAGCCAAATAATTTCCCACAGAACAAACAGGTACATTTACTAACGAAGAAGAAGGTGAGGAACACATTTTCCACCCACACATCTGGCAACAGCACAGCCCATGTACAGGCAGAAGAAACAAACAAGTAACGTTCTCATGCCCACGGGGAGGGCCTGGACACCCCCATCAAAGCTATGCAGGAACAGGTTAAGCCATAAAGATACCTTTTAGACAAATTACTGCAAGTCACAGGATTCATCGACTTAAGGCTTGTGTTGCAAATTTTCCCTCCGGTAACACTAAGCACGGGTCATACGATGAAATCTTACATACACACATCTACTGTAAATCACTACTTGAAAAGCAATTTGCTATATGTGAATTAGACTCATGCTCAGGTTCCAATTCTCCTTACTACTAATTCTGCTCCTTCGTGTGCAACTCATGCATGAACGTGATTTTTTTCAGTCTGGTTAAAGTGCTCCTGGACCAGCGTGCCCGGACGGGCCTTCCCTGAAGCACACGCAACGTTATGATTACGGCAACCCCGCCCACCACATGCTGCATTTTATCTGGTGGAGATCTGGTCTAGTTGCATGTCTTCTGTCGCTCCTGGATGCAAAGTAGGAAGTTTTTGCACACCGCTCCGGAGTACTCAGAGATCAGCCGTATGGGGGGGGCGACCCTTGCTTGTGGTGAAATCAGTGAGAAATAACGAGAGAAGCAGCGGAGAGAATCACCAGCGGTCACATGGATCAGCTAGTACTTCGTGTGCATGCCCACCATCCTCCTGCACTGTTCCCAGGAATGTGCTAATATTTTCGCTCTGTAAAATTCGACATCCAAACGCACACACATTTAAAGTATACACATTAGGAGTGTAACGGTACACGTACGTACCGAACCAGTGCGGCCAATGCAGAACCTGTGTGTTTGTGTGTTTCCCCCGAGCAACATTCGGAATATTTATGCTGCACCGTTCTAATATGAAGCTGAAAGCTGCTAATGTCAATACAATACAGGTCAGGTACAGTTAATTTTCTAAATGTGCACCTTAATGGATATTTTTATTTACTTGAGAGAATATTTGATTTACTTAAGTAAATTTTATTTTCACTAGTAGGTTGCAGCAGTACTGAGAGACTTTAAGACAGTCTTACTTTGTTCAGTAAACCACTATTAAACAAAGAAAAAAGAAGCAATTTATGTTTTGTCTTTTACCCCTCTGTACCGAAAACGTACCGAACCGTAGTTTCAAAACCGAGTTACGTACCAACCTGTGATTTTTGTGTACCGTTACACCCCTAACACACATGTATATACACTAACCCGCACAGGAACATACAACACAAAAAACCCACATACATACCCTAAATCCACAGACACATGCAATAGTGTGCAAAAGTTTTACGCCTTTGCGAAAAAAACACTATAAAGTGAGGATGCTTTCAAAAATAATGGCACAAATAGTTTTTATTTATCAATTAATAAAAAAAAGTTCACAAACAGAAAAAAAAACCTAAATCAAGTCAATATTTTGTTTGGCCGCCCTTTGCCATGGTTGTTCCAGTCATGTAGAAGAGTTAACCACAGTCCCTGTGTGGATTTAAGGCAGGGGTATAATTCTAGTGAAAAAGAAATAAGATCTTGTTTACTAGACATCCAACGCACCACGACAAAAAAAAAACAAAAAAAAAAAACAAAAAAAACGCTGAGTTCTTGCACAGGCAGGCAATAAGAACCGGTATTCACCATTTCTCTAGGTGAGACCCCTCACTCTTTACAATTGGTCAGATCATATTAAGTAGTCAGTTGCGAACCCAATGACAGTGTCGCAACAGAAATGAATAAACTCAGGAAAAAGCTGGCCAAGCTCATTCGTGGACATCCACATCGATACAACAGATCACAGCGAGACTTGAAATACATACAAATGATCAATGTGTTTTTTTTTTTGTTTTTTTTTAAATTTATTTTTTTGCCTGAAGCTTCTTATTGCTGCCTATTTTGGCCAGGTCTCTATTGTAAAAAAAAAACATGCTAAATCACAATGGGATTAATCTCGCTAAATAAATCAGGAAGTTTCATAAAATAAAGATTTAATTAAAAATAAAATGCCACTAAACGCGGAATGAAAGTCCCAAAATCACACAAAATTACTGTTCGCCCCCTTGAGTTGGTAGAGTGAACAACACAATGCCTTTTTACGTCTTTTCAAGTATGTTGTTGTTTGTCTCAAACACCGTGTTTGGCAATGTTTCGACTTCGGACACTAGTTCGGATGCCTTTTTTAGTATAGCCCAGCCCTGGGCTGTCTCTGGTGCTTTTGTCTCTTCAAGTAATCCCATACTGACTTTGCCTGTACTTTTAAGAAAACCTGCAAGGAACCTCCAACATCTTCTCTGTTGCCTGCAGACACTCATCCTTGCACCGCTGTCCTTCCCGTTTGGCAAATTGCCTTCTGTTACACCCAAATATTTCAAATTTTGACTCAGTCCAGAGCACCTGCTGCCATTTTTGTGCACCCCAATTCCTGTTTTTCCATGTATGGCCTTGTTTCCATGTTAGAGGTATGGCTTTTTGGTTGCAAGTCTTCCATGAAGTCCTTGTCTGACCAGATTTCTGGACTATAGATAGTGTACCAGGGTCCCGTGAGTTTCTGCCAGATCTGAGGTGATGGCATCACTGAATATCTTCTGATTGCAAAGGATAGTCGGCATGATCTGCTGCACTAAGTTGTCTTGGCCAAACTTTGCTTTTTTGGTCTTCAACATTGCCTGTTCCTTTCTTCTTCTGCAGAAGACCTTGGACAGCACATCTGGAAACACCTGCCTTCCTTGAAATTTCTGCATGTAAGAGACCTTAATGATGCAGTAAGACCACTGTAGGTCTTGTTGCTGTGCTCAGTCTTGCCATGGTGTGAGAATTTCTACATTATCCCATCATCTGCAACCAGAACTTGATAGTAGAGCACGGCTGTTCCTCAACCAGTTTGTATAAATTCCTTAAACTGTTTGCAAGTGTACCTAGGAGAACTGATGCTGTTCTAAAGGCGAAGAAGGGCTGCACCAAATATTGATTTAGGTTTTTTTCTGCTTATGAACTTTGTATGTTGTTAATTGATAAATTAAAAGTATTATTAATGATTATAATTATTTTTGAAAGCATCCTCACCTAATAGCATTTTTTCACAAGTAAAAAAACTTTTGCACAGCACTGTACAAACACAAATATACACAAAATGTGCACACAGACACATACACACAAAGTAACATCCACACATGTACATAGACAAAAGTGGCATACACAGCCAACACCCACACACACACTCACAAACACACAAAAAAAAACATCTAAGGATATAAACACACACATAAATACATGAAACCCTCAGACACAGCTGCACACTCAACCTTCCCGCGTTATTAATGGATGGCCATCACCTAACACATTGTCCTTGGCCCTGAGGGGTCACGTGACCCTCGTGGGGACAACATCATTTTTAACCTTAAGTGCTCCCTTCATAACCATAATGACACCCCGGTGTTAATGACCGCATGCTTTAAACGCAGCGCCGCCTCGGCTGGCATTGGCAAACTGAAGATTTATTTATTTAATGTTTAATGTTATAAACAGAAGGGGAAAATTAATGAAGTGGGGGCCGTTTTAGAAACCGGAGCACTGCGCCTGTGATCATTAAATATCCGCAAGCTCCCAAAAACCCAGGATTGATTTCCGCCGTCCTTCCAGATTATGCCGATATATTCGCTTTCGGGTAGAGATCGCATCGCCCCACACAGCCCCTCCCCCCCAACCCGCCAAGGGATGGTAATGAAGTAAATAAATTCAGGGATGTACTAAAATAGAATATAAAACATTTGATTGCAGCTTTCCTTAACGAAGTATAACACCCTGTTCTTTTTTACGATTCAAATCAGCGAACAAAAAAAAAAAAAAAATCTTATCACTTCATCGTTACCATGAACATGAAATTAGGAAGCAAATTAAAATGTGAGGCGGCAGACAGAGCTGTAGGGAGGTGTGATTGGGCAGTGGTGATTTTTGGTGCCCCCAGCCTAGCCCTGACCGGAGAAGATACCCCCCGCCAAAAGCCATGAACTGAAGTGTGTGGAAGTCCAGCTGGTATAGTGACAGTTCTGCTGCTACCTCGACATGAGCAAGTGTGTGTGTGCACGGGGGGGAGGGGTGGGGTTGCAGCATTATTTATTATGCTAGGACACCATCAATCTGTATGCTGCAATGATTCTGCAGTTCGACAGGGGAGGGGGGAAAGAAGGAAAAAAAAAAACAGGTTCTTTTAAATGCATGTGCCTCACCACCCCCCCCCCCCCCCCCTCCCCCCAACCCCCTCCCCCCCCCCCCGCAAAAACACACAACCCACCCAAAAAGGGGCCCCCAGCGGCCCCCCTCCCCTCGGCCCCCCACCCCCTGCAACACAACACGCAAGCGACGCCCCCCTTC
>JAACJT020000007.1:13027151-13038405 GCA_009936485.2 Gymnarchus niloticus
TGTTGTTTGGGTGGAGGAGGGGGGGAGGAAGGGGTGATCTAGGTCCCGTATGGATAACAGCGGACCAACGTGAGGGGGGGGGGGGGGGGGGGGGGGAGGGGGGGGGGTTCTTCCTCTCTCTCTCTCTGCTCCTGGCAACAAACGAAGCCATGCTGAGTTCAGTAGGGCAGGTGTGGCCCGGGGCGGCTGGCAGAGAGGAAGATCTGGCAGCTCTGCCAGGAGAAAGAATGCAACCGAGGAGGCGGCCGAGGCAAACGAGCAGGCAGGCGAGAGCTCCGCTGCTCGTTAGCCCCAACCTGAACCCAATGCCAATCCTGGCCAGTTCAAAGCCAAGACAGAAACAGGAGTAAATACATGCAGCCCCTGTTGTTGGGCCAGAGGAGCAATCCCCCTCCCAACAAACAAACAAGTGAAAAGTCAACAGTAACAATACACTGGTATGATGCTGCTAGCATTTACCCTCTGCTACAGGAAGGACTGAGCCTAATGTTAATACTAACAGTCTTCTGGGTTAGGCGTGTGAGTAGACCAACCCCAGTTCAAGATTTCAGAAGGACAGCCTATCGCGAACCAGTCACCGTAAGAGTAACGACGATCTCACCGAGCGCGGGCGTCAGGGCGGCCACGTTGGGGTCTAGGTGGAAGCCGCCGAGCAGGAACTGGGCGTCAGCTGCGGATGGGTCCATCTTAAGCCCGGGGGGCAGGTTCATGTTCTGGGACAGGTAGTACTGGTACAGCTCAGCCTCGGAGGGCGAGGCCAGCCCACCCAGGCCCAGGCGACCGTGCTGCATCTGTGCCACGTTCTGCTGCAGCAACATCATGTTGTGCATGTGCTTCTCGCTGGTCATGTGGATGCGCAGGTTGCGGGCCACGTTGGTCTCGTAGTCACACACTTCGCAGCGCCACGTGGGCTTGCTTTTTGGCTTGGTGGGGGAGGGCGCCCCGCAGGGCCCACCTACATGCCCGGCTGACTGCGCCGGATGGTGATGGTGGTGGGCAGGGTGATGTGTGCCGGCCGGGGCAGCAGAGGGCACAGACACCACCCCACCAGGGGCATGGCTGAACACCTGCTCGCCGGTGGAGGTGACGGAGCCCCCGTTCTGCAACGTCTGCATGTTGTTGAGGTGCTTGTCCGACTGCATGTGGATGCTCAGGTTGCCCTTGGTGGTGGTGGAGTAGTTACAGACCTCGCAGCGAAAGGGCTTGTAGCCGCAGGTGTAGCTCTCTCCTCGCGCCAGGCGTGGGTGGCTCTGGCCGCTGCTGCAGTACACGCAGGAGCTGCCAGAGTCTGGATGTTTCTCCTTCATGTGGGCCTCCAGCGTCTGCTGGTACTTGTAGTGCCAGTTGCACTTGGGACACTTGAGTGTCTTGCAGGAGTTCCGCGAGTGCATCATGGTCATGTGACCTCCGAGGGAGCGCGAGGAGCCCAGCACCGTGTCGCACTTGGGGCATTCCACGCCGCTGCCCGTGCCGCCCCCGATGCCGTGGTTCTGGGGGCACTCACCCATGCCGGTGAGCTCGCAGGGCGTCCCGGCGTGGGGGTGCGAGTGACCGTGGGCCGAAGGGTGGAGGTGGTGGTGGTGATGATGGTGGTGGTGGAGGTGGTGATGATGCAGCAGAGCCCCACCGTCCTCCTCCCCCTCCGCCGGGCTATCATTTGGTTCAGGAGCTGTGGCACTGTCTTCATTGGCACTTTCGTCCGCGCCGACGCGGGGGCCCGGAGGAGAGGAGGCGGTGCTGGCTGCCGGGCAGGCCACCCCCTCGTGCGTGGCCGCCGTCGCCGCGGGTGCGCCGGGGCCCTGGCAGTTAAAGCTCGGGGGTAGCTCTGCGGTCCTCCCCCTACAGTCCGTGGCCGGCCCTCCATCGGATGGCCTGGCCGAGGAGGAGGACGCGCAGGCGGGGGTCTTGCTGCCGGCCTCAGAGGGACAGGGGGAAGGCTGGAAAGAGCCACTAGGCATTAATAAAGGAGATTTGGAAATGCTTTGGTTTGAGACAGCCAGGTCCCCCGCTTCTGCGCCGCAGGCCATCGCTGGCCCCTCGTCTTCATCGTCATCCTCCTCTTCCAGCAACAGCTCCTCCTCCTCCGAGCCCATATCTCCCGACTCCCTTGGACCCTCCTCCCCAGCAAGGCCCTCCATTCTGCCTCCCTCCTGATGTGGGCTGTTGGAGTCTTTGGCAGGACCTGGGGCTGAGGTAAGCGGGGGTGGCTTGGGGCTGCCCAGCCCCCCCAGGGTCAGGAGGGAGCCCGGCAGGGTTTGCTGAAGGCCCGAATCAGAGTCCTTAAGGAGGGCCTCACTCCCCCCTCCCCTGCTGCCCCCACTATCTAAGTGGACCCCACTGAACGTGCCATAGAAGCTCTGGCCGGAGCCAAGGGGCAAGAGAGTGGGGGGCTGGGGGGAGGTCTTGTTTTTTGGTTCCAGGAAGCTTATGAGGGGCTCCTTGTCCTTCCCGATGCCCTGGATGATGGCCGAAGCTTGCTTGTGGCCCAGGAGCCGGCGCTCGTCCTCGTTGAGGGTCATACGGTGGTCGTGCACGGCATGCGTGACGAAGGAACGCGTGTAACCGAAGGACAGCTTGCAGAGGAAACACATGAGGATGGGCTTCCCTTTGCCGTAGAGGGCCAACCCGTCGAATTTGGAGAAATCCACGTTGTTGGGAACATCTTTGGACACGCAGGACTTCTTGGCAGACCCGTCGCTGTTCAGGTAATCCTTGTTGCTTTTGTGCCGCACATCGAAGACGCGGAAACTGTGCAGGACGGGGCTCAGGCCCGCCAGGGTTGAGGTACTGGGGAATCCTTGGTCTGCGGGACCGAACCACTTGCCAAAAGACGAGGCTATGTGGAACGTGTTGATAATCTGGGGGTAGACCGAGGGCGAAGTGGCGGCCTGCTCTCCCGGCCTCCCCGAGCCCGGGACCGAGTTTATGGGGGGCTGCCCTGGCGCCGTGCCCCCCCCACTTTGGATCAGCTGGCTGAGGCTCTCCACGATGTAGGCGGAGCCGTCGGGCTGGTACACGATCTCTCCAGCCAGGTTCTCCACATCACTGCTCTCCTCTTCCTCCTCCTCCTCCTCCTCTCCCTCCTCACTCCCGCTGTCCGCGGGATCCCTCCGCCGCGCCCGCTGCTGCTGAAGAAGGTTGGGCATAGCTGTGCCCCCCGAAGGCAGGGACATGCCAGAGAAGGCCTGCAGGCTTGGGAAGCAGCTGTCAATCTCCATATCTTCCAAGTCCTCCTCCTCCTCTAGGCAGCTGCCTCCTTCCTCTTCCTCTTCCTCCTCCTCGTGCAACCCCTTCCTCCTCGTCTGTTGCCCTCCCGTGGAAATGTCCCCCGGGGACGAGGGCGAGGTACCGGTTTGCTGCTGCTGCAGCCGTCTCACCCCCTCTGAAGGGGCGCCGGGGTCCTGGTGCTGGGAGGGGTAGGTGGCAGCCAGGGACAGGGGGTCCAGGGAAGGGGGCTGGCTGCTGGGAGAGACTTGCACGTTAGAGAGATTGTTCCAGGGCTGTGGAGGTCGCTGCTGCTGCTGCTCCTGCTGGGAGGTGGAAGCGGTGAGCCCACCATCTGTCCCAGAAATCACGGGAGACTCACAGCTTTCCATGCTGATGCCTACGTGAGGCGCTCATTGCATCCAGGCCTAAAACAGAGAGAAAGAAACAGAAACAGGGGGTCAGGGTCTGCTGGAGTCATGCCATTTGTTGCCAAAGACCCCCCAGGCAAGGAGGCCATGCTGCCACACCGACAGCATGTCTGCAGATATGCCATCTTCTGTCCAATGTCATCTGAGAAATAAACTCAGAATGATCTACACTCAAAGCCAGGAGGCACCATGATGAATGGAGCGCCTGTGTTTAGAGACGACAGGTCGCACTTAAAGTATAGCGGAAAGGGTTCGAGACAAGGCAGTGCAAGATCTAATTGGGAAAATGACAGAGTGCTCATTATGTTAAATTAGGTACTATAAGGAAAAAAAAAAAAACCCACAGACAAGAGCTAACAGGCTATCTGAGATTCATCTTCCTGGCGAGTGTGGAAGTTAGTGCCTTTTATCTTAACCTTGCAAACAAACTCCCTGGGTCTTGTGCATCCTTAATCCAATTTACATCCATTTCCAGGCATTAATTCCAATAGGTGCGCTCAATAAAAAGCGGCCAGCTCGGAATCCAATGGAGACGGATCCGAGGTGGAGAACGCAGATTCCAATTCTGCAGCGGGTGAAGGGTTGCATCGGCGCCTCAAATAAACGCTATACAAGCGAAAGTATCAGTAGCCGGGGAGGCCGAGAAGAAACCACGGCCAGCCAGCAGTGATCTGGATGCGATGTGTGCCGAGATCTGGCAGCCAGTAACCGTGCAGCGAGCCCTCCCCAACGAGAAACGGACGCTGCCCCGGGACGGAGCGAGAGACGGGGAAACTGCTGAGCTCATAACTTTATTAAAGGGATGCAGGCAGAATTGATTAAGGGAGGTGGCCAGACTGATGGCAATAACTCTGCCGTAACCTTTGACCCGGCACCGCTGAATAATGCATGAGCCAAGATTCCCGACACGGCTTGCGTTGAGTTGCGCCTGATTAGCACACACTCGCCACCTCTGCTAGATTTATTTACCTGTTTACTTAGGAATGCAAATTTCAAAGGCCAGCCAACACAATCCACCTGCCAGTCTCCTACCCTTAAAGAGGGTGGGAGCAAAGGGACAAATCAGCCCAAACACACACAAATACACACTCACACACGTGTATGGTTCGCTTAGCATGACCCCCTCCCCAGCAACAACCATAATGTCACTGTCAAAAACTACGGAAGCATACACGTTTGCCAGAGGAGACTACAACTGATAGTTAACGCAGACCATCTGGGTGAGGGTGTCGCCATTTAGTGCCGGATTGCCTGCTTTAGCTACGTATAAAACACACAAATAAAACATGCTAATGTACCTGGTGCCGTACATGCAAAACCGGGAATACAAAGCAGGCAATGACTCTGGCACCGTTTGCATAGATATTGAGCATAACCAAGGCAACAAATAAATAAAGATGAAATATAGAGAAGGGAACTCAAGCATAAATGTATGCTTTAAAAACACATGATTTATCCTGCCGTCCCTCGCGTAGGGGGACGTTTCCCTCCTTGAGCTCAGGGGTGAAAACAAAACATGTGGCTGTGTTTTTTTTTTTTTTTGAGAGCATCTCTTCGACCGGAATGAGGTGACATGGCTAGCAAAAGCAAGGTCCAGGGATTCCTTTGTGGGTGTCACTTGAAGGGTCACCGGGGACAAGCCAAAACCGGCACGAGGCATCGTAAATCCAGGCTGGAACCTTCTGTTGTACCTATGTGCGAGATGCTAAATTCAAATGACTTCGATTTACTCCCAGCTGTTTTACTGGATGAGATGTAAAACTGTACTGATCATTTCGGGCAGGCAGACATTTTGAGCAAACAAAGCAATAAGGATAAAAAGATAAAATAAAATGCTAACAGCAAAGAATTCACACTAGAGCCTTCGATTCCCCTTCAAAAACCATTTTTAACAGCCTGATCTGCAGGTTACACACTACAACTTCTCTTAACGACAGAGACTGCTGCACGCAGGGTCCACCGACAGCAGAAAATGAGATTATCCTTTACAGCCCATGGTCTAATTCAATAACTCTGGCTACCGACACACAATGCAATAGCCCAGAAGCTCACAGCCACAGAGAAGCTAAATGGCACAACACCAGCCTGCCCTCTCCAGACATCTGCTGTCTGGGCGACACCTGTTCCGAGCAGGAAAAACTTTAATCTCCCTCATGCAAGAGTAGACAGAGAGACGAGAGGTGTGAGTCGCGAACCATTGTTTTGCTTTGAACTCTATTTACTGTCGTTGAATCAAAGTACCAAACCGGCGGCACTCCCGTACACTCCCGAGTCGGGCCTGCCCCACAGCTGCGAGTCAACAAATGGGATGCCAATTCCCTACTTCAGCTGTGGCGGCACCTTCAGTGCAGAAAATGAAGGGTGCCCCACGCTTCTTTACGGTCCTGTGGTGAGAGACGGACAGTGGGCCTTCATCATCCTCCTGTGGTTGACTGGCTACAGGGCAGAAACGCACAAATAGCAAAAGGAGATCATGAGACTAAAGGGGAATTCTAGTCAGACCCAAGGAGGAGTACTGAAATATTAAAGGTTGAAAACCATGTCTGGAAGTGGTAGAATGGTTCAGGATTCGGGATAAAAGTAACAAAGATGACCCACCCTGTGATGAAGGAACACACCTCTCTTTATAAAATCATTCGTGACAGCAGAACATAAAAACACCCCCCACCGTACATGCTTTCTTTTACAGACAAACAAGATAAAATAAGTCCTAAGTTAATAACGCCATGTCACTAATGAGCAGTGTCAGTAACCAGCATCTGAATGTCATGGAGAGAGGATGGAAAATTAGATTTTTTTTTTTTTTTTTTTTTAATTATTTATGGTCCCTTTCATTAACTGGGATTTACCAGTGGACTGGGGGTGGGGGGGAATTAGAGTCCAAGATTCCTTCTGATTATAGTTATGTAGGATCACATGACCTAGGACTCAACCCCCCCCCAGAGGATGCTGGGTATCTGGCAACACCTGGGGAATTCATTTTCGAACCGCCATCCCCACTCATCCAACCCTGACATCAAACTGCTTACTGAAAGTAAGACCAGGGGAGGAGAACCACCCTGGAGCCCTGACTTGGCCCCACCCCCAGTGAGAACAGCCCCCCGCAGTGGTGAAGCATCGCCACAGTCGACGTGGCAGTCGTCGTGCGAGGCCAGCTTCTGAAAGGTTAGCGCGTTCATTGGAAAATCGATGGTATAAATGCTAGGCGAGTTACAGGAAAATGTGGGCAGGACGAGCCCCTATTGATGAAGAGGAAGGCCTTTGATGTTGCACTGGGGACGTGTTTATTGATAGCAAACCATTGTACTCCTCAGGCAAAGCAAAAGACTTGGCCAGCTAAGCTAGCCCAATTAACGGGGGATACGCACGTGTATATACATTCCCGCCGTTACCTTTAAAACACATTAAGTCCAAACACGCCCTGACAGCTACGCTTACTGCAAACCGCTAGGTGCTCAAGGTTTTAAAAAAAAAAAAAAAAAAAAAAAAAAAAAAAAAGAAAAGGCAGGGCCGAAAAAAGGGCCCCCCTCGGTCCACTGTCCAACAGCCTGCACCAGGTAAATCCTTAGACCTCTCCTCCCCTGCCCAGGCTGTCCCCCCCCCAACCCAAACCCCGCCATCTTCTGGCACACGGTGTAACAGGCGGATTGAGGATGACCGCCATAAATTGCTGTTTTTTTCTATTTTCTTTTTAAATATAAACAAAAAGGCAGCCGTGGAAATCGCTAAATGTGATGCTGACGTTTCCTGAAACGTGTCACTTTATAAACCCCATTTGGTGAAGCAGTTCCCATCGATTCAGTCATGATTCAGTACCAATCTGCGGTGACCTGTGGTTGAACCCGCTTTTAATACTGAAAAGCAATAGCTAATAAGCATGGGAATGAAAACATGGGAACAATAACAAACAGCTCTGTTGTGTGTGATCTGCTCTCTGCCGACTGCTAAATACAGGACACTCCACCCCAGCTACTTCAACCCAGGTCGATGGCACTCAGTCTGTAAACACGGCTTCCCGTAAAATCAATGATCTTCGGTTCTGGCTATCAGTCTGTGGAACAGAAATAGCTGTAGCTCTGTCGGGACTGGAAGTCGGAGCCAGAGTGTGGTGGGGGGGGGGGTGAGGGAAGTAGATCACCACAGGTTGGCTGGGATTGAGTTTCAAGTCTCATGCTGTACTACATCTCCCAGAATCCCCCTCTCTGCCAGGAGCAGATGTGTGTGACTACAAACACATTACCGTGCTTTGAAAAGAAACCTGACCGCTAATAAGACAGACAGCCATAGATCTTCTGTGCCTGTGACACAGCATGATTACAATGATTTCAATGCAAATTTCCTGTTAAAAACTAACAAAAAATTATAACAGCATGACTAGCTATTCTCTGGAAACATGCTGCTTTTGCGAAAGATGAAGTTAAAAATACATGATCAAGATAAAGGCTGAGTTGACTGGAGATGAAGAGCAGCCTGACGAATCACTGGAGACCTAGGGTGATGGACTGACCAATCAGAGTTCAGGGAAAGTCTGCTGAGGGAATAGGAAGCAGCAGCCGGCTGTCAGCGCGCTTGCGCAACATGTGACCAAACCAGTGCTGTTGTGGTGTAATTAGAAATAGCTAATTAGCTATGGGTTAATTACACTAACGGGAAACTTGGTTTAAAAAAAAAAAAAAAAAAAAAAAAAATGGTAGCGTTATCGAAGTGGCAAAGTGAGGCGAGGCAGGGAAGACACAGCAGGAAACTCCCGGCCTCCCGTCAATTAGCAGCTAGCGTGGGGGGGTGGCGGTGGTGCAGTGATAACAGACGAGCATGGTTTCACATCATCTCTCTGAAACAATGCTGGGGGGGGGAAGAAAAAAAGACACATGGCATTAAAAATGCACACCACACAGCCAGAAGGGCTTCCCTGGCCATCCGTTGTTTTACTAGCAAAACAAGCCGAGCCATTTGCAGAGAAGCTGGATACTTTAATGATGCGGGCACATCTCAAAACAGATCATGGCATTCTGCATCGGGATTCGGAGGGTGCACGGTCTCCGTGCTGCTTCATTGGTTTAGGTCAGGCAAGAAACCCTACAAACATTCCAAAACATATGCTGTCGATATGCCGAGGAACGTGACAGCGTCTCCCCCCCCCCGGTAGCTAATTCCCAGTGAAGCGCCTACAGTATTATCTCCCAGCCTCGTCCCCAGTGGTTTGTTTAGATAAAGCTCCATGTTCTGTAAATGCATAAATTATCTCTGGGAAAACGGCAAGGAGGTACAATTGGAGATGCGAAACTGTGGTTGTTCAGCAAGATGGTTCTGCCCTGAGGTGACCAGGCACGCCAGTGTGTGTGCGTGAGTGTGAGACATGCACGTGTGTCCGATGGTTTCCACGGGTCCCTTGCAGGGGACACTTTTCTCATCATCCCTAACCCTCTGCTCCAATCAGAGCCAAGCCGAGCTGAGCCAGACTGATTGGAGTGTGAAGGCTGGCGGAACACGGATGGATCAGCCTTAGAGGCCTGCCAGAGGAACCGAAGAACAACTGAAGCAAGTGCTACTGGCTAAATGAGCTGGACCACAGAGAACGTAAAGAGGAGTGGTACTTTACAGAAAGAGGTCGTGAAACCCACTCCCCTCTGTAAAACCCAAGTCACCCCAAACCACAGCCCTTAGCATTGCTCTCCTGGACAATTTTGGCTACCCAAAGAATGAGCTAGGACTGCATGTAGCTGAATGTTGTATGAGGTCTTCCCATCATCCTCTGCAGCAGTGTCTGAAGTCGTTAAGCTGGAGAGAGGTCAGACGTTCGCCTCCCAGCTCATTAATGGCCAAGGAATCTCACACACACTACACACATTTGTGCGCACACACACACACACACACACACACACACACACACACACAGTTACCTATTTGACCCCCACCTCTCTGATATAAAGATCACCAGAAAGGGCAAGATGCACAGATCAAAGTCAGTAACACTTCATATTTGCCTGTAGTAAAACATTCCCCAATATCTAGCTCAGGAAGCAGGTGATTTTTTTTTTTTTCCTACACTGAAGCTGGAAGTGAAATTTGCTAACTACAGGAATTTAATTCTTTTTTGGTTGTTGTCACTCCACTGCAACACCCCCAACAAATCAACAGAAAAGAGGAAGGAAAAGGAGACAACCGCAGCTGTCTTCATGCAAATGATATAATCCATCCAGCCATCCGCCAACAACCTATCAATAGTGATGGAACTAATGAGGCTTCAAAAGCTGTGGTGGGAGGGAGTATCTTGACCTAACCAAACAATGATTTTACCAAATGAGGCTTCAGTCAATGCTGATGCTAAAAAAAAAAAAAAAAAAAAAAAAAAAACTGTCTCATCACTACTTTTCAGTACAGGGAGACTGGTGGACCAGGCTTTCAATCACTGGGCACAAATACACACACAGAAATTCACACTATGAACAATTTTGGGAGACTAATTCATCAAGCGGAACGTCTTTGGACTACTATTAGGTAACCTGCTCAGCAGGGAGACAAACTGCAAACCCTGCATGAACATCTCGGAAGCGAGATTCGAACCCCTAACCTTGGAAGCGTGGGGAAACAGTGCCATTCATCCTGTGATCACCCAGTGGAGTCCTTTGGTTCAGCATGTTGAGAAGAAAGGACAAAGAGGTGTGGTGGCCACTCTCCTCCAGCCCACCCTGGTCAGTCTTTACACATGAGAAGACGTGGAGCAGACCCCAGTGGAGAATGTATCATGTCAACCTGGCAAAAGGTCTCTCGCAAACGGACATTCACTTGCCCAGGCCCTCTTTCCAGCAGGCCAGCCGTCGAGGTGAGCCTCACCGCAAACACAGCTGCTCACATGATCAATACCGCTGAAATATTAAACCCCGAGAAGCCACACTATCGATCGCCGGGCCCAGTGATAAAACAGTTTACTGCAGCAATCGCTGGGCTCTGCGTAATCGCTTAACAGGGACTCGTCCCGGCGACTGGTGGCTTCGCACCCTCCAAAGCATCTTAAGCCAAGAGCGGGGCCCACCATCAGCGGGGTCACGGTGCCCAGTACAGCCTCCCACACTCAGCGTCCCTGTCCATCCGAGGGGGAGTAACGTCCCTTTAATCCCGGGCCTTCTTAAGTAATCCGAAAAACAAATGCCCAAGTAATGACAGAGTCGTGCACCTGGTAAAGCAGTATCGAGTGTTTTCGTGCACCTGGAATTATCCAGATACATTTTCAGGATGGTGTCTTTAAAGGGCCAGGCTCCCTAAACCACAGGGTCTAACGCTGACACAGATCTGTATGTACAGACAAAGAAACGTTTTTTAAAAGGGAGACATGGAAGGCAAGGGAGATGTCATGCTTTGGCTAGTTATCAAGATCTTAATAATTAAAAGAAGCTGGAGGTTTGATGATGCGGGGGGGGGTTAGTGCTGCTCCACATGTAGAAGTCTTGGGTGCTTCAGCAGGTCAGAAGATGGATGAAAACGGAGTGATACGATCTTGAGGAACAGGCGCACAAGGAATGAGTTTGAGTTTCTAGAACTCACTCTCAAACACACACACACACACACACACACACACACACACACACACACACACACACACACACACACACACACACACA
>JAACJT020000007.1:13038475-13051750 GCA_009936485.2 Gymnarchus niloticus
ACACACACACACACACACACACACACACACACACACACACACACACACACACACACACACACACACACACACATATAGTGGGTTAGTGTGTCCCTCCACAAAAACAGGGGCCCTAACACAAAGCCAAAGCAGGCTCCTAATTCCACAGCAGTGTCTCCTGGACAAGCACTTAGAGGATGGTCCCAACTGCTGCACCAAGCGAGGTCTCACTTTCTGTCAAACATTCGCTAAAGTCATTAATGACAGATTTTAAAAGAAAAGGCGAAAGTCTTTTTGGTACACAAATGCTCCTTTTTATGAGCTCTGGCACACATTCCCCCACATAGTAGAAACCTTCATTCTGGCAAAACTGAAAACCTGAAGGGAACAGTTACTGTTTTTCCCCGCTTTATAAAAACCCTCTTTACGCAATTATGCAGTGATAAACTGAGGGAATAATGTGCTCCGCACGTAAAGTGACACCAAAAGTGAACGTTTGGCCAAGAACCAATAAAGAACTGCTCCGCTGTGTCACCTCTTTTCAAATAACTCAGAAGTCCAAGTTAGCACAACCGCCAAGCGTGATTAGCATGGCCTCAGCTGACAGGCCCAGACACTTGGCTGTTGGCTCGGCGAAGGAGCAAATGAGGCCAACCCGGCCCCCTTTTGGGGGGCAGCTGGGGAAAAAGACCAGCAGCTTTAAGAGCAGGGTACCCATATCGATATCTTGAAACCCCAACCTTTAAGTCTAAAACGCCAACACACTCCTCCCAGGTTGTGGCCCAAATTACGATTCTTTCGAGAAGATTTCAATGTTTCTAAGAGTGGAAAGGAGTGGCAGAGTTAAAGCGTAGGGAGTGGCAGAGTTAAAGCGTAGGGAACAAAAGCATGACAGTCACATGACCAATATCTTACAAGCACTGGCGGACATGTTCTCCAGAACTCATTCAGGAAATAAAAAACCCAGAATACAGAAAGAAGCATAATGACGAGGAAACATCTAATGAACATTGCATCTCACCATATCACTTCAGTTCAGTCTCATCAGTGAGTTTGTTGCTTTAGCCTAACTAGCCACAGATAAAACACCACCCGTTGAGCTGGGCCCTGGAATGACGGAGTCATTTTCCCACAAACACAGCTCACGTGATGGACAGCATGTACAAGGCATTCGGCAAGCTCTCACCTCAAACCCAACCATCGGCACACGAGTAGCTACACAGGTGCATGGTTCCCTAGACTCACGGGAAGCCGCCAACCCTTGCCACACATCACTGGTCACTCCACAAACTACTACACTGCAGATCAGATATCAACAAAACCAGAACAGGGGCTTTGAAATGGCTTAATATCATAAAGGGTCTCTTTAGCATCACAGAGGACGATTAGGCCTAACTAAACAATAACACAGCCCCAGAGGCGTAAAAGGAAGAACCACCATCAACAAATGCAATCCTGTTCCTCCAGATATGCTCAAATTGGAGAACAGTGGTGCATTGACGAACAGCACCCTTCATTAATCACGTGCAACGATTAAGAAGCATCAATGCCGACCCTGAGAAAGCTCTTCGGTCTTTGCCGAAACCTCAAGTATGACTAAGTTTATACACTATGCCTTTACAAATCAGATCTTAATACAACCTTTGTCATAACAAGGTGTAGAACCTGCCCTACAGCTTCAAGGCCAGGTGCCAACACAAACTTTAGGTAGAGTACTGTCTCGCGGTGAAAATTCCTTCGGCGTTCCACAGCAATAAGGAACTGTCAACAGAGGAAGGGAGACGGGGAGAAAAAAAAAAAGAAACCAGAGAATAAAAAACAAATTAAGCCGGTAACGAGTTGGCCTGAGGAAAAAAAACCAAAAGAAACCATCTTGCTATAGTCTGGTGGATTATTAGATGGTGCTTCCAAACAGCCCTCTCAAAAATGTCCAGCCGGGGCACTGGCAACACAGTGGGACACCAGACCCCAGTCTGGGGCACCAGAAAAGAGAAGGATGCACCTGCAGCATCTGGCAAAGGATAGGCTGACGATCAGCAGTTTTGCTGCAGAGCAGGCCTGCCTCATAGTCCGGGTCCAAGTAACAGCGGTTACCATGTACTCGTGGCTTAATTTCAGATTTCTCAGGCTGCGGGTGATCGTCAAAGCCTTGACGGGTGGACATATTAAGCCGGCAACATACACGGGGAGCATAGCCGAAACATGAACCGACAGGCGTGGGGCACGCCCCGAGATCAGTGCGCTGCGCCGCAAAGCAGGACATTGCTTCTTTGATGCTGGCGCTACACGACAATCACGGCCAGCGAAAGGCTCTGCAATGAACGAGAGGAAATGCGGTGAGAAGCTGACGGGGTTGTCCAAGACGGAATAACACAGCGTGCTGCAGATTTGGATCTGGCTGTCAGGGAAAACCGAAACTCTACCTGTGCTGAGAAAAAGATCAAAGAAGTCCAGCCTGACACAATCCTGGCCCTGCAACTGAGGGCGGAGAAGCCCCAAACTTCTCATGAAGAGAAGAATAGGGTCTGATTTTAGAACAGTCATTAATAACCTGGATGTTCCCATTTCCTCCGTCTTGATTTTAGGCCGAGAAGCAAAGATGGCCGGCCTATAGCCGGCTGCGGTCGCAGTTGTCTCACTGCTCTTGCCACACATCGCCAAAACGACGCCGTTATTCCTCTCCTGACCACCTTTGTCCTCACAGCTCGAGACAGCTCCCTCCAAGCCAAGCACCTGCAGCGTATAAATCAGGCCATGGAGCTGCATCGGGGAAGCTAGGCATTAAACGAGATGCCGGCCGGCAGAGTTTGCGTTGCACCGACCGCCAGACCCCCGGCTCCCTGGTGCTCTCCCACCACGATCGCATAAAACAGTGGGCCTCACACATGTGGTGCACAGCTGGGTGGCTTGAGATCTCAAAAAGCCACTGAGCAGGGGACGGTGAGTTGCGATCTCGCCAAAACCCAATGGCAATCATCAGTGAGCGGGGGGAAGAGACAAAAACATGGCGACATTGCGGCCCATCTCCGAGAAGATATGACTGTAACTATCAACCACCACTCATCTCAGTATGACTGTCGGCGATCTAAACCGAGAACTGGTAAGCTTACAGTCATTAGACTCCTACCATCTACTTAGAACTATGTCATATGGTTTATTTTAGGCCAAGATGGGCCACTTTATCTAAAGCAGTCATGTGACCAGCGGGAGGTCAAAAGTTCAGCGCTCCGAAGAAAACCAGCACATTCCATGAGGCATACATCTTCAAAAACGGCAGCCCGCGTCCCTCTGCGCCTGTTACCTTCTGCTTCAAACCCGGCTTCCTGGGGTCTACCCCACTTCAGGACCTCACAGTTTAAATATTAACCAAAGATGTTTTCAATCTCCACTTCACATGGAGACGCAGTGGGTTAGGGGCTGGAGAAGCTTTAAAAAAAAAAAAAAAAAAAAAAAAAGACATATATCATCTGCTAGGGATTTACTCAGAGGCTTCCTCCTGTGGAGCTGTGTGTAAAGATGTAGCTTGTTCTATTTGGCTCTGGGGCCCCGCGGAGGGTGGACAGGCGCCCTGGGTGGGGCGAGAGGGGAGAGTAGTTCTGGCAGGAGGTCTGAGACCAAGGGCTGGAGCTGCAATTTACATTGCTGGGTAATTATTAGCAGGATCAGGGGCTCCCAGCAAATGAAAGATGTACCACGGGATCTTTGCGGAGAAACCTGGAGAAGCACACAGGGCATTGGGGGGGGGGAAGGTGGCCTCACCGTAAGGCCCTTAATATCTCTGCAGGTAAGCATGTATGAGAGACGGCGGAGAATCCAGAGATGTCAAACACAAGCAGCTGCCCGCACGGCTATACAGGTGACACCAGAATGAGCAGACACATGAAAACATGTTAAACATCTTGGGCAAGCAGAGTGACCGCCGTCATCACTGACTCCCCGAGGGGAAGGGCAGTGATACAATCTCCCGATCATCCAAGAAAAGGTGGGCGGAAATGATAGAAAGTGCTGGAAGAGCGATGCATTCTGGGGTTAACGGCCAGCCTTCAGAGAGAGGGTATAAGCTCTGCTTTAACAGCAGCACAGGAAACATCTCCAGATTCCACATTTACCTAACAGGTAAAAAGACTGGCGTCAACTCCTTTTTCTGTGTCACTGCCTGCCCCCACTCTGACCGGTGCTGGTGTGCATGCTGCTACCCCCGGTGCCGTTTACTTATCTCCAAAGGCACATAGGGGTCGGGGCCTGCAGCCTCTCGCTATGACGGCAGCTATTATGATAAGGACACCATGGGAAGAGATAGCAGAACACAGGTCACTGGCAAAACCTTACTGGCACTGTACTCAAGAAACTTGCAACGGGGGAGAGAAGAAAAATAAATAAAAAGAATTACGCCCCAGCTGGCACACAGTCATGCAGAGGTACCACATCTTCTCCGGAATGACTGGTCCCCAGCAGACATCGTCACTCAACCTTCAAACCGTCTTTAATTATCGGTGTCGTCGTTTTGACTCTCAAAGACAGACGAAAATGAAACAACACTGACTTTGGGTGCTATTCATAAACAAAATGCAGTCCCCTCCAAAAAAAAAAAATGATATGGCCGCACTTCGGAGTGTTCACCCGAGGCTCTGATCCACACCCAAATCCAGCGGCGTAGGACAGACGGCTGCTCGGTGATTAAGCGATGCCGACATCTTTGGTGCATAGGATGGTAAAAGCCTGTCATGTGAGATCCCCCGTAGGGGCAGAAAGTTCCGGGCGTGCCGCTCTGCAGGTAACTCCGGATATATGCCGGACAGGCACGCGCCAACTCTATGGCTCAGATTTCCATGCTCAGTAAAAAGCCAGAAGATGGATGCAAAATGGATTCACCAGTTTGTTTGTGTGTGTGTGTGTGTGTGTGAGAACATCAGGTTTGGTGCTAGGCTCACCACACACACACACACACACACACACACACACACACACACATAACCCTTCTAATGTCCCAGCATGCCTCTTCACCACCACCACCTTTTACCAAATGAAGAAATGTCACTCTGCATGCTCTGATGTAACACAAATGCCCTGTACCCAGCACACAGGCCTCAAACTTGCCTGCAGATAAACAGGGTAGAGAGAAGACCTCACATCCATCAAGGAGATAGATGGAGAATATCACGTGTGAATAAAAGCCCACCCCCATTTCACTCACCGGTATTCCAGCCCAGTTCTGTGCTACACATCGTCAAGACAGTGATAGCTGACTAATCTGCATCTTCTAAGCACGCATACTACCTCAGAACGGTGCAATAAAAGTGTGTAGAGTTAAGGTTGCACTGAGGCACAGCCCATGTTCGATGAGGGTGGCTAATTGTCTCAGAGTCTTTGACCGAAGGGCACTAATTACACCGGACCGCACAGTACTAAGTGCCCCTGGGATATGTTGTGGTCCCTGGGGTGGAGGCGGCAACCCCTGGGGCAGCGATGGCAAGGCAGCTCATTTCAGCAGCAGGAAGATTTTGCACTCCCAGAGGGGGATATAGTCCTGCTGTCAGGGAGACCACCGACACTTCTAAAGCCCCCCCCCCCACTGACCACCTGCTGGCAGGTCAGGGCAAGGGCTACTATAAAGACCCAAAGAAACTCACCGGGGCCATTTCTGCACCGTTCTCAGCTCACTGAGACACATCGTCCCGAAAGACAGCCAAGATCGATACCTTCACAGCTTAACGACGTCCAATCAATGTCACAGAGGTCCGACATTAATTAGGGCCGTGCAGCTTTTCTGCAGACACGTCAAAACTACGGTGCTCTTACTGGGCAGGTTGAATGTCAAAAATCAGAGGCTTTTCGCCAGGGCCAGGATGTGGGGAGCCTTCTTTGCTGCACAGCCATGAGGGCCAGGCTATGAAATTGTACAGAATCGGCGAAGCCTTAACGAAGCGAGGGAAGGGGCGGATACAGGAGACAGCGAGGCCACAGGTAACACCTGTTTGTCCCGTCCTCACTGTGTCATTATTCGTAATTAGCAGCAGTACCTGCAGTGGTTAAGGGTGTGCCCATGCATTCCAGTCCCCAAGACAGGTCTGTGCGATGTGCCGCAGGGGCAAGCTGCCGCAGAATGGACAAGGCCTCAGTTACATCTCCGTCTGTTTATTGAACAGCTGCTTTTGTCCAAAGCGGTGTACATGGCGGATAAGTCCATGGGTGAGACAGCAGGTTCAGCCAGCATCCCTTAGTTGGGGATAAGGGCCTTGCTCAGGGGCCCAGCAGTTAACAGCGGATTACACTGCCAGCCAAGGGCATTTGAACCGACACACTTCTGATCTCCAACCCCCACCCCCCCAAACCTGTTCTCTCGATGTCTAGCATCTAAAGACAAGGCGCCGGCTGCATTCGGCCCGTGACTTGGAGACTAGAAGAGAGACGGCGGTGAATGGTTCTCCAATCCGGCTGGTGCACTGATGGCCTTGCCACAATGTGATCCGGGCTTTTCCAGGGAGGGAAGATAAAGAGGGTGGTACAAAGACAGTCAGTGCAAGCAGCCCTTCAGGAAATTCACTGTAGCTCAACAGAGAGACACTTTCTGCTCTGCCTTTGAAGAAGACTGCATCAAACGACGGGCACCACAGACGGGGGGGAGCCCTGGTTGCCCTCCTGGCATGTGTTAAAGAGAAGTTTACCACAGCGACAAACAAAAGTTGTCGCTGGTGAGGTGCCGAGATCAGATTCGCCTTCAGATCATTTACATAGACAGTTATTCAGACAAGCTTCCCCGTTGCTACGTGCTGGAAGCTTCCACGAAAGGAACAAACCAAGAGACGAAAAGCAGAAGAAACTGTTTACCTAGGTGGGTCTGTTGGGTCTGCTTCTTTTTTTTTTTTTTACCCCCTACCGTCTGGCCGATCCAAGGGGCAGCGGAACAGAGACCCAGTTCGTATTCAAGGATTTGATTCTTTCACACATGGACACAGTGGAGCCAAAACAACAGAACACCGTTGACGTTCCGTCGGGGAAGTGTCTGACGGTCAAAGTTGTCTGGTGACACAGCGTAGGCCGGGTGGTGGGGACAGTGACGCTGTCCTCCTGTCTGACTCCAACAGTCCTAGAAGAGGGTCTGACTGGTGCCACGTCACTTTGAAGCAGAGGTCAATGTAGAGGGTCAGCTTCACCAACATGACGACTGACCATGCTCGTGATGGGAATGCTGTAGCCCCGAGAGGGCACCGGCCATCCCAGGAGGGTTGTGGGACATCATGCTGTGGACATGGACCTACATAATCAAACCCCAATGTGTGTGCATGTGCGTGTGTGTGGACACAATGCAATAAAACACCCTCGGCATTACGCAAGCAGTGTCATTTGACCGGAAAATGGCAAGAACTCCCTCCTCATTCCAATAATGCACGGTGACAGAGCTGAGCACGCTGTCAGGACCTGGCCTGCCATCCATGAATCTTCATGAACTCAAGCCGCTCCCCCGGTGCCAGTCCAGGGCATCCCACCTCCATGACAGGACATCCTCAGAGTGTTAGCGGAGATCCGCAATTACAAAGGGGAGGGGGCCCACAGCGCAGACCCCACATTGGCCCTCGTTTGCTCAATGTTAACACCAGTTCAACTGTTAACTAGACTAATTTCTTAGTCTGAACAAAAACGACTCACCAGTTACACATGCCAAAATCCCTTACAAATGTTCGCAAAGCTTTGCCCAAGAACTCGAAGCACCACCTTCCCTAAGCCCCATCCTCCACAAGCCACTCCCCATGAGGCTCTACCCTCCCCAGTGCATTACTTCACCAAGGCTTATCCTTCCTTGAGCCACACCCTCCACAAGTCCCACCCTCCCAAAGCCTAATCCAAAACGGGACGTCATTAGTGACTGTAATCAGCATGCCGTTTGCATACATCTGCTTCATTCTATCGATCCCCCTTCATTCATTAAGATCCAAGGTATATAATTAACATGCTGACTATGTAGCCCCCGGGGAAGGCTAATTCTTCCACTTGTCTGGGGGCCCGTGCAGTGTACGTCATGACGGGCACCAGGCCAGCACGAACCCGGGACCCATCGCCGCCCGCAGTTCCCCCGGCCGCGTTAACTAAAAGGACAATTATCAGGAGAACAATGAGGCTTTTCACAGGCCCCGTGTTGTCATTAACGCAGCGGATCCAGTTACAGCAGTCAGCTTAAGCTAATTACTGAATGCTATCTGTAGCCTCTCACTGCTCCTTAATTAAGTACATCTCATTTCAAAAGAAGGACAAACAGACAAAACTGCATAGCCCCCCCCCCCCCACTAGTGAGGTCTTTGACACGCACAGGGGTCACCAACGGCCACCCTTACTGCTTTGTCAGCACCCTGATACCGATCTCACATGGACCCAGGCGAAGAAATGTTGGGGACGAGCATTTTTCTCTGCTTCGTCACTGAATCAAGCAGGATGGGGACAGCCCCCCGTCACCACGCACATGACAACAGACGTTGCGCATCTAAATGTAACCCCCCCACAGCCCACAAAGACAGTGCTGAGACATGGTGCTACTTTCCCAGCGATCCCTCAGCAAACTGGCTTTCTTCTTTAGAGGATAACTGCACAGCCAATGGACAGAGGGGAAGCCCAGTGGAATTCTGGGAGTCCAAGATGAACAGCAATGCAGAGAGTTCTCCAGCCCCCACCTCCCCCAACACCTCATCAACACACGGTCGCTGATCTGGTTGAGCCAGTCCATGTCCAGGCACCATGCACTTAAGAGGCATTTACAGAGCAAACAAGAGCCATCAGAAGTCCAGCTTTTGTGTCGCTGTAGTGGGGGGGGTTGCGATTGGCACAACTCTGTCCAATGAGCGCTGTCACACTCGAGGAAGGTCAACTGCAGGTCCTTTCTGTTCTCTCCTGAAATACTAGACCATTCTTATGGCATAAATATGAGATGCATTTTCGTGATGCCCCCCGGCTCACTTCATGAAGTTTATTACTACTTATCATGTTAAGACACTACTAGCTACAAGCTCTCCAATCTATCCGTTAATGAATCACTGGTCCAAACCAAAAGGAGGGTTGGTGGGTACGAGTTGCTCACCTACTTCGGTAAAGGCTATATATCAGCATAAAAACAACATGACGGGGGGATACAGTCAAACTGGTTTGACTCAATAGAAAGCGTGAGCTGATCTTTAAAGGTCGACTGCACAAGGGCAAATTCGGACCTTGCAAAACGGTCTCCCTGTGTAAGTGCTTCCCTTTATTGAGAGACACCCACCTCATACACCATCAACTCCAGCTCAGCAGGAAGGGGAAAAACACATCCTTCGAAGCTTCTTCAAGTAGCACCATATTTCGGCAAGCCAGAATGGCTAACTGAGGAAGTGGAGATGATACTGAGGAACTAGGGAACACCGTGAAGACCAGCACTGCTGGAGCTCTGAGAAACAAATACAATGCAGCCAAGTGAACAGCACTGACATTATGAGCAACTACTCTATAAAAGCATGCAACTCCAACAAAAAATAAATTAAATAAATAAATAAATAAACCGCTGAACAATTAAGCAAAATACTATATGCAGCAATTAGTGACATAAGAAGATACACCAGACCACAACAGCAACATGTTCTGATGACCTCTTTTCCGGCACCTTCCGTGCCCTGCTGCCACTAACAGTGAGGTGGGGGGGGGGGGGGGCTCTGTACACATCAGCTCCTTGTCTTATTAACAGCGATGTTGCTTCCTTAATTTGTCCTGCTTTTAGCCTCTCAACAAGAAAAATGTAGTGTTTTAAGTAATCCTTGTTTGCACTGACCATAATTGATTGGGTAATCCTGGTTTAACATGCACTAAAGCTGCTCTTTCAAGAATCTATTAGAAACGCTAACGGCTTAAAGAGACAGGAATCCAGCCTGGGATGGCTCAGGACATCTTGGCCAGCAAACAGCATCATGCATGTCAGAAGCAGCAAACGTTGTGTATTCTTAAAGTCTAACCAATTCTGTTTTCCAATAAAAATTCCATAATCTATACCTTGGTTTATCCAGAACAGTCATTTCTGGAGGACAAGTAAATCTCAGGCTCCTCTCTACCACAATAAATACAAATGCTTCTCGGAGAGTGCAAGAAATTTCATCAACCTAGACCCATGTACGGTCAGATCACATCCAAACCTCACCAGACACCGGTGACCACCCTTAGGACCTAACATGAACCCTACCCTTGAAGCAACACCTCAGAGCATGCAGGAGGAAGTTGTCTAGCTGACGCTGAGTGACGCTGCACGTCACAGAAGACCACACAAGTAGTCACCCGAAGGCTCAGAGGAGAAAAAGTCGAAGCTGTCCTCATTTCAGACAACCTCATGTGCAGAAGGAAGATACAAGCATTTTGTTCCACTGCTGACATGCTCAGGGCTAGACATCGCAAACAGAGGACCAGGAAGTGAGCATCATGTGTCACTTGTGTGTTAGTCAAGGCAAGGCTCTGAGTCAGCCTGCTAACCAAGGACCCCTGAGACAGACAGTCAAACAAGGAGGTGGAGAGAGAGAGAGAAAGACTCACTGAGACAACTGGTGAAACTGCGAGGTTACAACATAAGCACAAACACAGACACACGTCTGCATGCACACAAGCATTGTAATCTGTCAACCCCTCTGCCCCAGCGGGACCCAGGGCTATAATTACAGGGCACAGATTTTTGGATCAGGCACTTAAGTAGCCAACTAAAATACCCTGAAAACAAAAAGCTCTGTAATTATCGTCTGCCTTGCTTCTCCCCTGTGCGCGTTTGGTTACCTGCCATGTGGCCGTTGTGTCAGGACCCCGTTGTATAGCAGGCGCTCCCTAATCCGGAGCAGGGAGCAGCTTTGGTTGGCCACCTCCCTCTGCCAGACGTACATTTTAGCTCGCGGAGAACAGGGGACAACGCGGCACACAAAGATAGCAGAAACCTGAGTGTTCAGTGGCCCACAAGCGTGTGAATGCATTTTTTTTTTTTTTTTTTTAAAAGGGGAGTGCAGCAGGGAAGGGGGCCCTTCATTCTGCCTGTACAAAAGAGCCATTGTGCTATGAAACTTTATACACATATTAGAAACTTGAAACCTTGAGCTTCTCCAAGCAGGATTCTCGTAACTGTGAGAAAGATTATTTACCTATGATTCTTTCCCTCATGTCCATAAAAGGAGAGCCTTCAGTGCTGCCCCACCTCCCCCCATTAGACATTCCTCTCTCCTCTTTATGGTCTCATCTAATAGCAGTGATAAGAAGCAGAGAATCAGGTCTCAAGGCAGAACCATTAGCTAACATTTTCTTGAGGTCAAAAACTCCTGCGGACGCCGCCACGAATGATGAGCTCCTACTCAGCCGGTCGGGTGGTGAGTGAGGACCCATCTTGGGTATCGGGAATTCCAGTCCCCCCCCCCTTTTATCGCCGAGCCCTGAGAGTGCCAACATGGTCTACATGCAGGTTGGAACATGAACACGTCACACCTCCAGACCCTCACAGTCAGTGGAAAGCCGGGTCAGGGTTGGGGCTGGAAACCTTTAAAGTTGAGGAAAGCGGAAAATTAAGCTGTTAATAGGCTAAAAATGTAAACCACCCCACTGCCGCTTCCCCCACCCTCCACCCCGGTTTGGCAGAAGTCGAGTCTTGTCAAAACAGTCGTACGGATCCTCATCCGCTCCTTCACCTGCGAGTTTAAACATCCATGTTGTAAAGTAATTTGTCAATTAATCACACAAAAATTCCCAAAATCGCAGTAAACTTTTTTGAGGGGCATAAAATTAAATGGGCAGAGCAAGTGAGGCTGGTAACTCACCAGGAAGAGGGAGATAGTGGCCCAGGCGGGGTGCGGCCAGATACCCCGGGGGGGGGTTAAAGTGGCACAAGACACCTCAGCAGTGACATAAACCCCCCCAGACCTGTAATTAACCCACAGCGCCATAGCAAAGCAGCCCCAGGGCATGAGCAAGTCAGGCCATTTTTATAATGACAGCTTGGCCCCAGCCAGAAGAGAAACAACAGCCCCTCCCCGGGCTGCCGGATTCTAATTACAAGTGTGAGAAGACACGAACGAAAAACATGCTGGTCATTATGGCGTGGCCTACGTCAGTGGGCGTGTTGACGATTCTTCAACACGATGCCTCAGCACAACACAAGGGTTCGAGAACTACATCATTTTATTCTGCCTCTGTCACCAAAGTACTTCGTCGAGCTGTTATTACAGATGGACCCTGAGAAGTCATCCTAGTGACGGCCCTTCGGGAGGGGGGGTGGGGGGTGTAATATGTCGGTAAGGTGCTTTGACACACAGGAGCGTTCTCTCGACCCACTTTCCGCACCAGCACCGTTTACCGTCTCCACACGATCAGGTTACCTCTCTGTCATGCAGACTGTTGACGTCAGGCCTTCTCAGGTAGCCTGGGCCCACTACAGAACCAGTTCACGGTCAAATTGACCGCATGCCTCCCTTTTTTTTCCTAAATCCACACTCTCAATGTACAACAAAGAGTGAAAATATTAGCCGCTCTTTTCCCACTGGACAGGTAAAAGTAGACACAGGAAGCTCCTCAGAGCACCCAGAGGAACGAGAGCTTCGTCACCGACCTTTTTCTCGCAACATATCTAAGGTGGTGCATTTAAAAACAGCCTATTTTTATGGGGCCCTAATATATGGCTGCTCCATGAATGATTCACTCAGCAGCAGCCTTCCTGTTCTTATGGCCCAAATCTAACTTTTTCCACGAGGGCGGAGCTGGGACAAAAGCGCACTTCACAGCCGCTCTTTTCCAAAACAGATAAGCTCCGGAAGTAGTGAGGACACACAAAACATTCTCATTTCTCAGCAACGGCTCGGCCCCGGCTGACTGGTTCAACACCACATGGAGGGGAATCCCGGCACAGCCCACTTCAGAGAGGCTTGCCCCGTGTCCCGGGAATGGCCGCCGGACACGGCACGCTGTGGCAATGATGGACTCCAGGGCTGTGAATTCTACCATTGTTTGCGATCTCTGTCTGACACCAAACATGGTTATGAGACATGACGTGTATGTGTTCGGGGGGGGGAGGGGGGGTAGTCCCACCCCTCCCCCCCAAGAAAGAAAGGGGGGGGGGGTAAATGAAAATTGCTCAAGGCATATTATACCAATTTTACACTTTAAACAAATGTGTGCTTGTTATGAACAGCTGTGGCATTCCAGTCAGTGAGCTAACAGAGAGAGAGAGAGAGAGAGAGAGAGAGAGAGAGAGAGAGAGAGAGAGAGAGAGAGAGAGAGAGAGAGGAGGCAGGAGAGGGAAAGCGGGAGAACAAAAGAGAGAAGGCA
>JAACJT020000007.1:13059592-13074452 GCA_009936485.2 Gymnarchus niloticus
GTAATTAGTGACAGCTGTGTGTGTGTGTGTGTGGGGGGGGGGGGGGGGGGTGGGGGCTGCTGGGAGGGGGGGGTGGTGTGGGGGGCGGGGGGCGCGTGCCCGGGCGTTGTCTGGTGGGGGCCCCCTGTTCGAGGGTGGGCGAGGGGGGGAGAGGACACGCAGGCACAGCGATGATGAAGAAATCAGGAATCGGGAGAGAGTGCGAGAGATTGATATCCCAGCCAAGAGCCGATGGATGGAGCGGGTGAAATGGCGTGTACTCAAGTTGAGGTGAGGCGGCGTTAACTGAGAAAACCAGGTGTTTATCGTTTGAATTAGATTCTGTATGCAACTGTTGGCCATCGCCTGACAGATGTGACGCCCCAGTTCACTTTGCATCCATTTCCAGCATGCACTGGGGCATCAGTGGTTTTGACCTGGGTGATGATGAAGGACGTTCTGGGAGGTGTCTTGGTGCTGTCTGCTCTGAGTACAGTTCTTATCATAAACTGTTGCTGTAATGCATCCATGTGGTTAACAAACCGTACGATGCGCCGAATAAAATAATCAGATGAGGAAATGTTTTTTTTTTTTTTTTTTGCACATTCACTCTAGTTTGCAGAGATGAGCGTGGAGAACATCAAAAACAGCACCGTTAACGAAGCGTATCAAAATGGAAAGCTAATCATGCCGATCTTTGGGGCAGACTCTCACTCCAGGGCCTGTGCCGAAACTTTGTGGTGGGCAGTGACACAGTTGGCTGAGGGCAGCCTGCCAAGACCAGCCACCACCTGTGGGGAGAGAGAGAGTAACATAGCTTTCAAGGTCTCCTCTGTAGAAGAAGCCCAGATAAGTGTACATGTGAAGGGTACTAGGAAAGGAACGAAAGAAGAGCACATGCTGGGACCCTCAGTGGGATTCTGGGTATGTTTTTTAGTGCTTCATTAACAACGCACCGCTGCCGGGGAGGTGGGTGTATGAGGACAGTGAGATCGAGAAGACTCAGAGAGGTGTAGCAAATCGCAGGAACCCCTTGGGTGTCATCCATGTCCTCTGGGCCATGTGCTTTTTGGAAAAACATGTGGAAACACAGGATCCGTCTTGAGTAAGACTATCTCTCAAATCACACCCTTTGGTGTTGTCACTCCGTAACTGTTAACTGTTTGATTGTTAACTGAGTTGCAAGTCCGCTGTGTAATCCCACAAACTGAATTTTTATAAAGGGAAATAATTCTTGAACGTCCTGGGCTTGATGCCCCCTGGTGGTCGGAGGGCCCAATTTGTTAATCCTCCTCGAGAGGTGGCCGTTTGAGGAATTGCACTGGGATGGGCTTCACTTGATTGGCCCCAACTGGACTACTTATTTAGGGTATATAAGGAGGCTGGGAGAACTTTCGGGAGAAGGGTCAGGAGGGGCCTGTTTCCTGGTAAAACACTTGACACAGCTGTGTTTGGTTTCTGAGCTTTGCTAGCTTTAGATTTAGTTTGCAGTGTTGAAATGAAGTCATTAGGATTTCCACAGCCTTGCTGTTGCGCACCTCTGTTCCACCCCTGCGGCAGGCCTCCATAGCACAACTTAGCTAACGCGTCGCATGTCTGTGGTTAGACCGGAAATTCATTTTTTTAAAGCTCAGATGGCTAAGAATTAATATATAAAGGGAGGCCGAGTGACTTCATTGCTTAGGAACAGAAAGGGCTCAGTGATTGGCTGACTGGCTTCATCATGAAAGACGAAGCTCAATGATTGGCTGACTGGTTTCCTAATGAGAAACATGGGGCTGAGTGATTGGACAAAGTGGGGAAACGTGTAAGGGTCAGCTAGGTGTTGAAGAGAAGAGGAGGTGGGTGGAAGGCTGAGATATAAGGGGACCCTTTAAGTGTAACCTTCAGCATTTCTCTTCAACTTAAGCAAAAAGAACTAGTAGTGGCAAAGACGGATCCTGTGCAAGTCTGGGTTTTAGGCCTAAGAAGGGACATAGAAATTAGGGTAGAAATAGGTAAAATTGAGAATTCTGTTGTTGTTCACCTGTGTGCGATGGTTTAGAGAAGAATTACATGTCGCTACCAAGACATCACTGTGGCTTTCAAAGTTAATTTATTTTGTATTTTGCCATGCAAGCAGCGCATGGAAGAAAAGTGGAAAATCGTCGTTCGGAATATTCCGGAGACGGATATCATTCTCCGCTTTCTTATCCCGCTGAAAGCTGCTGACCCATTTAAACGCATTTTCCTCACATATTGAAGTGGAGCCGCAGTGGCGCTGCACGCCGTATTTGTGACGCCACTGATGACAAGTAATGGCTCCTGTGTTCCCAACAGGTCTTTGTTACTTTCCATGGGGGGTTTTAATCAGAAGCTAAGTGGGAAGTTAAGCTGTAAAGACTACGATTAGGATTTACGCTCGTTATAACATGGCTATTCCGAAAGTGCAACTCTATGTGAAGGGATCTTCTCGCTCGCTTCTGCTATAAACCATGAAATGTCCCTCTGTGCGCTATGAAATATCTATACTAATGTTTTCCAACTTCAAACGACTGCATTATAATAATGGAGCCATTAGTTTCATTTGTTCATATTTCCCAGTGACAGTTATGTTTAAATTTAGTCTTAGATGGTGGAATCCAGGTCTGGGATTGATTCTTTTGCATGTCAAGTTTTTTTTTTTTTTTTTACCCCCTGTCATTGTAGTGGTTTTTATGTAAAAACACCTGCTAAGCATTATGGGAATGTTTGGCAAGCCAGCTAGAGAGCCTTGTTGTTCCTGTTTTGTTTCTTCACATGATACTGTGTGTTTACTATCTACGTGGTTCTGAACAGCATCTCATACGGAAGCGGAGAGGAAAATCTCTTTAGTACCGGACAAAAATTGATGTAACATTCTGACCCGTGCCACATTCTTTAACTCATTCAATTCAGTGTGTATTTCAGCTTAGCTTATGCAGACAGATATAAAGCTTTTCTGTGCATAAATACAGGCCCAGCCAATTTTAGTAAGTGCATTTGCAATATTTAACACCATGACCACTAGCGAGTGACACAACCTAAATAATTGATCATTTAATGTTATTCATGGGCAGCAATGCTATCTGTTCATTCATGCTCAGTATTCCTCACACTCACTCAGTCCCCATCTCCTCCCTCCCTCTCCTCTCTCTGTATCCCTCTCCTTCCTGTCAGTCCCTCTCTCCTCCCTCCCTTCTCTTTGTATCCCTCTTTTTTCTCTCAGTCCCTCCCTCCTCCCTCCCTCTCTTCTCTCTGTATCCCTCTCTTTTCTCTCAGTCCCTTCCCCCCTTCTGTTTCCCTCTCCTTCCTTTTAGTTACTCTCCCCTCTCTCTCTG
This sequence comes from Gymnarchus niloticus, assembly GCA_009936485.2. Classification (NCBI taxonomy): domain Eukaryota; kingdom Metazoa; phylum Chordata; class Actinopteri; order Osteoglossiformes; family Gymnarchidae; genus Gymnarchus; species Gymnarchus niloticus. The sequence continues at coordinate 13,062,910 of JAACJT020000007.1, forward strand.
TCTCCCACTCAGTCTCTTTTCTCTTTTTCTCTCCCCCACTCTCTGTCTTCTTCTCTCCTCTCTCAGCTCCTCTCTCTGTCTCCCTCTCTCCGTTCATCTCTCCAGATAGACAGACAGAGATCTGTCTCCTTCTCTCCTCTCTCTCTCAGTTTCTCTCTCCTCTCTGTCTCCCTCTCAGTCTCTCTTGTGTTCTGCCAGCAATAGCAACTGTGAGTCACACTGTTAGGCCTCTCTCTGACAGAGGGATTTTCTGCAGCCTTTAATTGAAATTGCTATTATTTGTCAAAGTGCAGAGACACAGCGAGAGAGAAAGAGACAGAGAGGGAGGGCCAGAGCAAACTGAGGGAATCTGAGATCTGAGTTTATCTTGTTTCGGCAGGCAGGCGGGCCATCCGCATTGAGGTCCCCCCCCAATGGCCTTAACCTGCCACAATCCCAGGTAGAAGGCAGCGTGCCGTGTCGTAAGTCTCCGTGGACACGTTATGCCGTGTGTCAGGGAGCGAGCACTCCACGTCGTTATGGAGATCAGCTGACCGGGAACTCTGTGCGACAGTTGTGCATGGACACGGATTAGCAAAAATGTTCTAGTGCGACGCAGCTCAGAATGGGATGATGAGTCTGAATCTTTAGTGGCTGCTCCTCAGCTGCTGGTGAAGAATCACTGTGTGATGTGCAGTGGCGCGAGGCCACGTCTGAAATGGGACTGTGCTGATGTCTGCTTATAAGTGAGAACATATTAACTTATGTATGTTTGTTGTAAGCATTTCAAAGCCAATCATTTCTGAAAATAAGATTTTTCAGGGATGATATACTCTTTAAAAAATCCCCTGTATTATAACATATAAAAATGTGTGGGAATGCTGGGAAGGTAACCTTTTCACTAAATCCCTCAGTTACCCTTTAAATTTTAATGGCCAGATTAAAAAATATATATGAAATGCCTTAAAGTTTAAAAACAGTTTAAATGGCAGGTTTCCCTCTCTGGCAATTACCCAGCATCCCTCTGCAGGGTGTTGAGTGCTCCTTGTGATGTGGCGAAGAAGATTGGGAGAGGAGTCCATCAGGGCAGCAGCAGTGGCTAACACTTTGGAACACACGTCAGGGCTTGTCAGGCAGCAGAGGTCATCCATGGGGCTTCCTTCTTCATCTCAGCTGGCCTCGTATCGAGGTTGAGTTGAACTGGCTGGCAGCTGGCTGTCCATGCAGGGTGAATGTCCCCTGTTCTAGCAGAGAATATGAGACCGAGTTCTGTCCCTCGAACCGGGTTAAAGCCCAAACAGCTCCTCTGCATCTCAGTAGGCAACGGTCTTCGTGCTGACTAGGTGAAACATGAGCTCCTGGATGCCAGCTTGGCCTGGACAGAGGAAGATTCCGTTTCTGCAAACTAATTTAGGGTGGAAGGGAGGATGTGTAAATATTGACCCCTCCGTAATTTGGGTGGGAAGACGTGGCCATAAATATTGACCCATTTGGACTGGTGACCCATAGAATCTCCGCAAGTTGCCTGGACCGTTGTGTCTTGGTCTGGGCGATGGATTTTTGGCAGACAAAGTTCTGCCTGCTCTGAAAGGACCTCATTCATTGATAAGAGGCAGTGTTGGTTCTAATGAATTTTCATGACCTTTAATGTAGCTCGTGTCACATTTTTAATCGGTGAGATGATGGGGAGATGATGGTCTCTGAGGCGATGGGTGCAAGCAGCCTACAGGAGGAAGGAGAGAAAACAGAATTAGGTGGAAAAGGGGATATTGCAAAGCAACTGGGGGGGGCGAGGAAGCGAGAAAGGAGGAGGGCGAGGAAATGAGCACGTAGATAGCACTGATTGCAGGGATGGAAACGTTGTCATTAGAGTGCCGGACGGTGACAGATAACAGCTTTCTCCACATTCAGCCATCGGCTGCAGTGGGGATACAGCCAAAGTTTGATCTGACTCACGCTCAATCCAGCTGGGTCTCTCCATACCGTCAATCACAAACTCTGAGTGGGAAAAACGGAAACCACTCCTTTAATTCACAGACCCCAAAGTGACACATGGACTGGTGGTTGTGCGGCTCGTGTGGAGCTTAATTAATCCTGTCTAATTAGCCCGTCTCCCCCTCGTCTTTATGCTTCTTAAAGAAGGAAATTATATCTGGGCGGAGAGATGTCATCATTGTTTCAAGAATTCTTCAAAAATACAGGAAAATGGAAAACAAAAATAAAAGGGGAACTGGTTTCTGGATGCGTGTGTGCATTCTTGCTATCGTATGCGCAGGCGTGCAATCTCGCGTGTCTGCCGGAGTGTTGGCCGTGCTACCAGCGCCCTGACAGAGCGTGTGCGTGTAAGTGTGGTGCAGAGGGAACCCAGAGAGGCAGCACTTTCCCCCGGGCTGCCAGTCATCTATGGACAATTGGTGAGTGTCTTCAGTCGGGGGGGGGGGGGGGGGGCGCGGGGGGGGGGGGGGGGGGGGGGGGGGGGGGGGGGGGGGGGGGGCCGAGGCGCGGCGCGCCACCGCCCCGGGGGGGGGGTGCGTGGGGGGGGGGGGGGGGGGGGGGGGGGGGGGGGGGGGGGGGGGGGGTTGTACGGTATATACTCCATGAACTCCACTCAGGGACAGTAAGCACATTCCAGTCGAGACCTTCATCGAAGTAGCTTCATCCTCACTTTCCACTGATCGTAAACTTTTCTGTTGATATGCAAAGCAGCACAGGTCATTTGCATCCCCATGACAACAGAGCACAAACTTGATTAATCGCTGCTTTGGTGACAAGGGCCAATATCGTTATTCCTATACACATGTGGTTTGGGCCTCAGCCACCAGCATCCCCCCTTCCCAACACGCCTCATCTCATGTTAGGTGTCCCGTTAACAAGGAAGGGGGCAGAAACACACACAGTATTTAGGGATAATCCTGAATTACAGCAAGAGAATCACAGGTCAAGTAAAACAAACATGACAAGAAAAGCTCCCTCACAGACACACACACACACAGACACACACACACACCTCGCACTTCCCTTTCTTCTGAGAAGCTGCAATCACACCGGATTTTAACTGATTCTAATCAGGAGCTGAGAATCCATAGAAGCTAATCTCTGCGTCCGAGCCGTCCGCAGACTCCACGCTGCACCACGCCCTCCCTCTGCAGAGCGGTGACATCTGTCAACGAGCTCCCACTTGGTAACGGTCACAAGATGCTGGGATTCGGACACAGCAAGGAGCCTAGGTGTCCCTCGGGACGGGAGGCAGCATGCAGTGGGCCCCCCAGACATGTGGGGGGGGGGCTACCACAAAACCACCACTAGCAGCATTTGACATGTATGTAGGATCACAACAAAAAGTGAGGAGGGCTGTAAGTTAGATGGAGGGGGGCCTTTGTGGAGATCCAGCCCGAGATGGAACAGATCTAAACAAGTGTTCTGATTTCACTTTGCCTTTCAGAGAATTCCAGTGCAGCCAAACTGGGAGATTTTAGGGCCCTTACTGTTTCAAAAAAAAAAAAAAAAAAAAAAAAAAACCCTCAAGATAAATAAAAAAATTTAACAGAAGGTGTTTATCAAGGTGTCTGACATACAACACAAACCACAATTGGATGACTCATCTATTAGAGAAAAGAACTTTTACCTGAAGAACATCACTAAGTAAATCTGCTTCGGGTGATAGCAATAACAACAAAACCAAGAAAGTGAAATGGCATTTTCTGAACAATAAGGGTTGTATGGCATCACCTGATCCTACCCCGAATGAGCAACGACAGAGAAAGCCTCCAATCAACCAGTGGAAATACAGACAGCCAATGAGCAACCAAAGCTGAGGTCATGGGCGGCGCAAGACCACCCTGGCTCCTCCTTGCAGATGTGGCCAGGGTCACAGTCAGAGGCGCTAGCATTCCTTGGGGAAGGAGCTGGGATTAAAGGGCATGCGAGTGAACGGGCACACACACAGGAAGACACAGGGAGAGAGGAAGCAGAATTAATAGGAGAGGAAACAAAGGGCATGTTAAAGAGGACGTGAAGGAACAAGTACAGAGCAAGAGAGAAAGTGGGGGGGTGCAGAAGTAGGAAAAATGAAAAGTCAGTTGTTGGGACAGTCAAGGCGGTGTGCAGGTGGGCCAAGTAAGCAGAAACACCTTGGCTACACCCCTGTTCCCAGCGAGGGGGCACAGACAACTAGAGGTAGAGGCATGGAAGATCCTTTAATCTGGTTTACCAGGCTGAGTCATAGATGCCCCTCCCCCTCTGCCTTACTGACCCAGCAGAACAGAGATGGCTGGGGGTGCAGTCACCATGCCGACACACACAGGTGTGTGGCAGCCAGCAGGATCACAGGCAACATGGCGGTGGAGCAAACAAGCGAGGATGACAGCGTGGCCAGGCTCACCCCCCCCCCAATCCCTTCCTCTTTGTCTTAATGCAAACCAAATTACACAGGAATGCAGCTGGACAGGTCTGAGGCTAGCTGTTTATTCTGAGGGAGTTCACGCCAGGTTACGCTCTATACACACACAGACACACGCGTGAACTTGCATGCATGTGCACACATGCATTTGCGAGAAAACAACAAACAAAGAGCCCACACTAATGCACAATAGTCCTTTATATGGGCAGGGAGGGGGGGCTCAGCCACTACACCTCACAAACCATCAGGAAAAGGGAAAAAAAAAAGACCTGCTGGGCAGAAGAGTCCAGCCAGTCAGCAACCCAGAATGTCAAAATGCTGTCGTCTGTTGGCCCAGCTGGACTGCATCCCCTAGAACCGGCCAACTCCGGCAGCCTCCAGACCAGCCACTCATGGTCCTCATGAAAGGGTGTGTAGGGACACATCCGTCCCACCGCTTACAACATCTCCCCTCATGTGGCGACCGACAGCCTGATGAAGGACCGAGCCAACCGCTTAGAGCACAGCGAGAACTGCTAGTGCACCATGCCCAGGATTCAAACCCCACAACCAGAGAGAACAGAGAAAGCATTTCAAATTTTGCAGACCCCAGTTTTGGTGGAAATATTATATTTTACACTACTGCTAAACACACAGTCCCAACAGCCAGATCCCCTAGTGAAACTAAGCGTGGTATTTAGCACCAGAATACAAGATGAGGAGCTCTCGTAAAACACAAAACATGTTTAACATGATAAACGTCATAGAAAAGGTACAAATTTATGCTGAATTTATACTCAGCATGGTCAAATATGATTCCCGTCTCGTGAGACACGAAAAACAGGTGACTGGAACAAAAAAGGAGCACTTGGTTTACGGCAAAATAAACACGCAAGCGCCGTGTTTATGCCACTTGGCTCTATGTGACACGTTTCCTTAGCAGATGTTCGTACCCATAGGGAGCAAAGCACACATGCAGAGATCATGGCATGTGGAGAGGGGGTCCATATGACCCCCCCTTCCGCCCCGCCCCAAAGGTTTCAGGTAGACAACTGCAGCCTGGGATGTCTATCCTAGAGGCCTCAGTGATTGTGTGTGTATGTGAGGGGGTGCAGGGACACATGACGGAAGGAAGCCCCACCCACCCACCCTGTCGCCAGCCAACAGACACATTGCTAATATTTGCTTCTGCATGCCGCTGCATTTGCATAGAATTAGAATGCATTTTAGAAACCAGGGCACCTGATTTTGCATTCGCTGTCTGAAGGTACGCCGACAGGAATAGCTAAGGCTTGGGGGGTGGCAGGAAAAATCGGGACAGAAGAGGTAATGAGCAGACGAACAGACGAGTCACCTGTGCCCAGAGTTCACCAGCCGGCCTAGTCAGACCCCACAACTCCCCCCATTATCCACAACCTGCCATGTGACCACCCCCAATCTAAAGATGTGTGTATGTGTGTCTCCTTAACCGCCCATGTTTGGACAACCTGTCAAGGCCAATTCAGCAATCCATAGAACATACACATCTAGTGACAGCAATGCTCCCTTTATTATTAAGCTTGCATATTCATATTAAATGTTAATAATCTGCCTTTATGCCTGAAGTCCACATAACTTTCTTTTGAGGCTGGGCAGCCACGTAAGTCCCCCAGAGCGGAGGTAACCCTCACAGAGATGAACAGTGCCCACTACTCCATCAATCCGTATCCCCCATCCAACAGAACATCCAAGAGAAAGCACCCTGGTCTCCTCTATGTGAAATCCAGGGTTACATGGGAGATCAGAGGAAGGCAAACATCTCTGCCAAGCTTATTGTCACTTCTCACACAAGGGGGGGGGGGGCGTGTGTGTGGCACGAAACTCCTTCATAAGCTACAAAAACATAGCTCACTCCCAGTTACATCACACGCAGAAGCTGGGAAAACAGTGAGTACCCTTACAGAGATAAGGGTGCATCTCTACCGTTAAAAATTAACGATAGACAGAGGCCGTGTCGCCGAGGGAATCACCCAATAATGGAGAAAAGTAAGCACAATAAAGTGACGAGGTCAAGACTACATGACACTTCCGTAAAGCGATGCACCGAAGAACGTGCTAGAAGCATCACGACGACACAGTGTTAGCTGCATGTTTGTGAACACGGAAGCATTAAAAGCTTAAATTGTATGACTACAGCTGACATCAACCATCTTCAGCTAGCTTTGAATATGGTTATGCCTCTTTAGATTTCTAACATTTTGACAGATAATTCAGACAACTATGGGGAGGGGGCAAATATATGAAAATAAAATGGCAAACAAAAATAAATAAAACAGGAGAAATTACAGCTGTCCCAAAGAGAGGCTGCCCACCAGGTCTGAGGGGCAGGAAAAAGAGTGCATAGAGAGTTTGGTGGCAAAAAAGCTTGCAGTCCCAGCAGAGGCACCGCAGTTGTACCATTGAGCGAAGCACTGTACATAGCTGAAGTCCCTTGCTTTGGTTGGTACAGGGGTACTTAAATGAGTACAATGCAGAGTGTTAAAACTGGATAAGTCATGCCGGGTGAGGGAGTGTACTAAGGGAGGAAATAACACGCAAATGCCTCCTTTTATTCCGTTATTATGGCTTCTGGGGCTTTTGTTTCAGAAGAATAGCGACTTGGCGAGGCTGCCTCTCTCATGAAGAGAAACAAAAGGAGCTTTCCTTGATGCCGGAAGAAGAGTTTCTGTGACCAAGGTGACAGTGCCAGCTTTTTCAACCTCACAATAGGACGTGTTATTTTCACGCTCACACACACACACACACACACACTCCACTTATTTATTCGAGACGACTCCTCCGTTTCCTTGTCCAGAACTGCAATCTACAACGCTGTATGCACGATTCATATACATGTTTAATTTTGTGAGTGTTTCTGAAATAATGAAGGCATTCAAATCAGCCTTAGGTTGTGTACTTAAGTGTTAGGCTTGTTCTTTTGTTAACACATTGTCCTTTTGAACCCCCCCGCCCTACCCCCTTGCAAATCCCTGTGACCCCCAAGCAGACGGGTCTTCCGAGGCGTGGGTACTGAGTTCAGGACCATGTAAACTGGGAGCTGGGCAAAAGGCATCTTCTGACAGAGAGGGAACTGATAAAACAAGATTTTGCCCGACTTCTTCCTTTCCAGTCCACTCATATGTTGTGTTTTCAGGGTCTCCCGCTGTGCCCATATCTCCTTTCAGTCACCTTCCACAGCGTAACAGACACATCCGCACACCCAAGTCGGCTGAGGCCTGTCTGCCTGCCCTTTGACCCCGCAGCACCCACTGTGACCTCGCTGCAGAGCTTCTGGCTTTGTTTACAACAGGCCTGTACAAACAAGCCCAGGCTGCCCCATCAGATTAAAGACAGGGGAAATGGAGAGATATGACGCATTTTCTCAACCGACCAAGATAAAGAGACTTGCAGATAAACTGTGCACTTAATCACAAAGCCACGTTTGACTCCAACTGGACAAAAAATAAATAAAAACACGACCTTGCAGTGAAAAACTGCTCCACACAAGGCTTTTGTAGCAATTCCAGAAAACAACAAGTAAAACTTTTCTATCAGTGGGAAGAATACTGCCAAAGTAATTATGTAAACAAGGCGTGAGCAGCCTGTGTCTGGGAGCACAGGGCCACTGTGCCCATGAACGACAGCAGCAACCACTGGAACAAAGTCCCATCTCATCCCTGGTGCTTCCAGCCAAGCTCCCAGAGACCAGACCCCCACACACCCCATGCCAAGACTCCCCAAAAAAAGCAACGGCGGAGCAGAGAGTCTATCCCAGACAATTTGTCCCCCCAGGGTCCTCTATGTCACCTCCCTTGAGAGTCAAAATTAAAATCCACAACGGGGGGGCTGCAATCAATTTCTTACCAGCCTGTGAGGTTTTGTTATTTGTTCGTTGCATGAGGGGAGGGAATAAACAAAAACCATTTATTTTGGGTGTGGGGAGACAGCAGCACGAACAGCCCTAATCTCGCAGGACCGAATGTTGTTACACGGCTCTGTGGAAGGGCAGATTTAATTGGAGTCTGCTTCAGCACTTCGTAAAGTCGCCGAGACACCTGGAGAAAAAAGAAAAACAGGTCACACCCAGGATGGGCTTCGGAATGCACCGGCGGTGTTCCAGTTGTGTCTGTCGGCCAATCGAGAGCAACAAGACACCGAAGTTGGGAAGATTCGCGCAGAAAAAACACGTCAAGGGCAAGGGGAGATCACTAAAATGGGGGGTGGTGTATTAAAACAGCAACAATTGTGGCTAGAGTACAGCAAGTTGCATCAGTTTTTAAATAAGTAACAGCATCACTTCATGCAGTGCACAAAAAAAAAAAAAATGTCTCATCAGCTGACCACACTGAACCATCTGGGCAGATATTGTTTTTAATGTTAGTTACCATTAGCCGAGAGGACTGACCAGTGAAGGCGGGCGACCCAGAATAAGTGCTCAGGACCCCCAGCACCCCCCACACACCCCGTCAGCCCACAGCACTGTCAAACAATGAGCTGGGAAGCCAGGTCCCACTGGGGGGGGAGGGACCATGGCGCATTAATATTCCCCAGTCACAATCAGGTATGACACACGCAGCCTTCCAGAACAAAGGTACACTCAATAATTATTACAAGACCACGCTCGGAATAAATTAAGCACACGAACAAATGCTTAACTCCCGACAAAAAAAAAAAACGTAATTAAATTCTCCATTATTTTGATCTGGTGTAACAATGGACAGATGCTTACCTTTTCCCTATTCACTGAAAGCCACAACCCCACTAACGCCAAAACACTGAATTGTTCAGTTTTTTTCCCCTGTAACTAATATCTTTATGTCATTTAATAAAGTGAAGCTGTGGCCTTTATCAGGCAGATTGAGTCATGCACACAAGTGAAAATACAAAAATGCAAACGTGAATTACGGCAGCGTACTAAAACAAAGTGGAGGGATTAAAAAAAAAAAAAAAAAATGACTCTTAGCTGTCGACACACACAGACCCCTCCTAGCAGGCCTTTAACCGCTTTGCTGTGGTCAAGAGTGGTGTGCAGCCCCGGGGCTGCCACAGTGCAGGCGATGGAGGACCAGAGCCAGGTGGAGAGGGCACAAATCAAAGCAGAATAGGAAAAACCCAGGTGGTTGCCCTCTTCGACAGGTCACCGACACTCACGGACGCCCCCTGCGGCCTCGGAGGGAGAGGTAGCTCACAGGCGGAAAGGACCTGGAACAAGATCACGCCCCCCGCCACCCCATTCCCGTAAGGACCCGCGCCACGTGGCCCACTTTTACATGTAAATCACACTAATTGTCAAATGTATTAAGTACCGAAAAAAGGAGAGCAGGAGAGTGAGGAAGAGAAGAGAAAACCCCTGGTCTTTAATCCCGAGGAAGACAGACTGCAGCGAAGAGGAAGAGAGGAAGCGTCATGCACCAGAAAGGGTCCGGCATGCCCCCCCATTCACCAGCTCAGACTCTGGCACAGGCACTTTGACGTCAGGCTCCATCCCCAGCCACTTCGCTAAACAGTGCCATGAGGGGGTCCACCTCCCTGACACACACATCTGAACACAATCAAAGTGTGAAAATACTTAAGAAACACACCACTGACATCAGCGGTAACTGACAGCTGGGCGATGCTGAATTGTCACACAGGATCATCAAGGGGGGAGAAAAACAATTTTTAAATATTAATTTTACTGAACTAAAGTCCTCTTGTAAACACCATACTGCAGTCCATCCATCTTCCTAACTGCTTAATTGTATTCAGGGTCGGGGGGACCAGGAGCCTATTCCAGGCACCCTTAGGGAACAAGGTGAGAGACAACCCATTGCAGGGCACAGTCACACACACACTACAGTTAATTCAGCCACACATATTAGTCTATAACATGGTTTTGGACTGCGGAAGGAAACCAGAGTATCTGATGGAGACCCATGAAGCACAGGGAAAACAAGCAAACTTCACGTACACAGAGGTGGAGGCAGGATTCAAACCCCCAACCCATGAGGTGTGAGGCAACAGTCTAGCCACTAAGCCACCATGTCCCCTTATAACACAAGCTAAAACAAGAATATCTTATATTTTTATCTATACTTGTATTACCACAGCAACCCAGCTAAATTAATTTAAAAAGCTTAACAGTACCTTGGTGAAAAGACAAAATGCAGGTCAGCAAACATGACGCTCGCCAGCATGTTTATTTTATATTTGTGCCAACTGATGCAAATATTTTTGTTAACCGATGGTAGCTTGACACTGGCATGTAACCCGCCCCGCTGCCCTAAACACACACACACGCGCGCGCACACGCACACACACACCAGTACCCCATTGCTCTTTAACCCCCGCAGGCCCCAAGACTGTGTCTGTGTGTGTACGTACGTGTGTCGAAGGCTGACACTGATGTAGCACCATACTGATCAGTCAGAAAAGCCCACCGCCCTCATAGCATTCACACAAACAGGGCCATGGCAATGGCCGCAGACACAGCACTCGTCCGCGGGCCAATGGCGGCATCGTGGGGGGAAATAATATTGGATGCTGGGCGTGTGGGTTTATCATCTTCACTATCACTATTAAATTTAAATGGTAATCATTTTTAAAAGTCGATACATTGGCAACAAATTTAGAACAATTACATTTCTAAAAGTATATAAATTATGCGGTTTCACAGAAATTTCAATAATTTAAATTTACTCAAAAAAAAATGGGAGCGTGTGTTTTTAAGAACACAATTTTATCAATTTTTAACTCATTTTACCAACTCATCTGGAAAAATGATATAGTATATTGAACAAGCTGCTGTATATATGGGCATGTGTGTGTATACACGTATTCTATTTATTATAATAAGGTCAGTCGTAAGAGGTTGCGGTCCACAGCGGGGGTCCCACTGTAGGGGGACCCTGTCTTCACCTTATTTTCTGCCTTCCCAGTTAAAAAAAAGCCCTGAGTGAGTTTCCGTAGATGAAATATAATTAACAAGGGGTGGATGTATGGCTCGAGCGAACAGCATGCCTGTCGAGAGAGGCTAAGCGTGGAGAGGGGGGCCCCTAAAAGGGGGGGGGGGGGGGCTAACGGCAGCGTGTCCGCCCCGCAGGCCCGGGGGCCGCCCCCCTTTGTCCGCCGCCGCCGCGGCTCAAGGGGGGGGGGGCCCTGCTCCGCCCCCTCCCCGCCCCCCCCCTCC
>JAACJT020000007.1:13081339-13108734 GCA_009936485.2 Gymnarchus niloticus
TTACACAGGCACGACGGGAAGGGCTAATTAGCCACCTTCTGGATCAATAAGATTCAGCAAAGGAGAGAGCGAGGGAGGGAGAGAGAGAGGGAGGGAGGGAGGGAGAAAGAGAAGGAAGGAAGGAGGGAGGGAGAAATGGATAGATAGAAGAAAAAGAGGAAGGTGATGATCAGGGATTAAATAAAAATAGGAAATCAAGAGCAGCGGAAAGCAAAATAACCAACAGTTTGATCAAAAATAAAATGAACTTAGTGTAATGGCATGGCTAGGGAAGAAAACAAGATCGTTTTCTCATTTTTAATTTTTTAAAGTGTATATACATTATTTTCAAACATGTCTCTGAATCTTAATGTACTACTTTTAACAAACTTTGCCAGGGACGAGCTGCTGCAATAAAAAGTAGAGCGCACATTCTACAGGAGTACGTTACTTTTCTATCATAATTTAAAACAACTCGCTTTTTCTGTCGTATCACTTTTAGACTGGATTGCGAGAGACACCAGGGAAATTATCGCTATGCTGTTATGAATTAACACTAAAATGTTATATACGTGTGATAAATAGCCAACATATAAAATGACACGAATGCCCACTTAAATCTACAGATTTAGGTGTATTTTGTCTGTAGTTATCTTTACAGTCCAGAAGTTTGAGCATGTCTGCATTCACTGTCTATAAAACCTTTAATGACATGCGAAGAAAAAGCATATTGATTTACCAACAGTATACAGATTGTAAATCACTTGTGCCGGCTTATTTAAACCCTGAATTTTAGGGTATGTTTAGCACTTACTTTTAAGCACTAAACCAGAACAATTTGCGGTAGAAAAATAAGACTTTTAAAGGGAAACGCGGTAATGCTCTTAAGTTGGAAATGTTAATAAAAGTGCTCGAGTTTATTTATAAAACAATCGTATCAACTGAGAGCAAGCGTTAAATACACACGTTAATAGATATACTTATACGTTATGCACATTTGATATACGAACTATATCAGAAATGTCAAATCTTGTTCAGTTTTCTGAATTAGGAGCTGATGCACAACCTGAGATTACAGTTCTTTGATACACCGATGATTAACATGAGATAATACGTTAGTGACTCTACAACTATGAAGCGATGTTAGGTAAAGAACATTCAGAAAATCTGAAATACAATTACGAATAGACAACAGTGTGTAAAGGCATTTGATACAGCATTTAATACTTGAAGTATCCTGTTACATTGTAAGTGCGAACGAGTGCGGTTAAGAGAATTGCGTTCTGAATTGATAGTCAGGCGAATAGATTACTAAAAGCAATCACCAAAACTTCCTGTTGTGCATTCGTAGTTCCTTTTCTAAATTTGCTGTTTTGCTTAGCGACGTATCATATTAATTATACGTGTTCTATAGATTTATTCGCTTAACTGACAGTAACGAGAGCGCGTGTATACATATATATGTGAATGTATACGTATGTCCATATATATATACACAGTGTATATATATTATATATACGCACACACATACTTGCCACACCGCATGTCTTATGTACATTTCTCTTCCAAACACTTAATAATGACGAGATATGACAATCGTTTCCGTATTTGCACATTCAGGGAACTTATGCGCATTTAGGAATGATGTATGACGCGTCACGAGCATATAAATTTATAAATAACCAGCGGCATGTTATTTTATCGCATAAAATTTAAATATGCAATCTACGCCACTCTCCAAGCCCATTTAACATGTACTAATAATAAGTTCTTTTCACAAACACGAATAATTATATATAATATTACAGCCTGCTTCTTACTGACTTGTCCTTCATTAATGTAACATCCAATGACTGGCTGATCACAGCCTTGTTATTTTTTGCTCGAAAGTTTGTTTACGAATGAGGACCCATGTCTTTGTTGCCAAACATATCTCACAATGTTTTTATATAAATATCTATATATAGTCGATTCCATGATACGGTGTCATACATTGAATGTACTAAATGCTTTTTAAAGTCTCTGTTGTTGCGTTTTGTTTAGGGCGGCGAGATATAAAAGAAATATATAGTAATCCTGAGATATAACATAGACATTTATTAAAAGTTATACTCATCTCATTTTTACGCTATGCCTGATAAAGGGAGTAACTTTCAAACGTCTGCGTTGAAAGAGGTGACATTTCATCAATAGCTACAACTGTAGTATAGATCGGCGATGCTTTCTACAGGTTCCCTCACCAGCAACGCCAAACATTTCGCTTTTTTTCCCAAACAACCTTTTGCAAAGCATTTTTTCCACAAAGGATAAGAATGTATTCCAGTTAGTGACTATCCTTGTATCCTTTGTCATGATAATTCCATTGCTGATTCCGTGTAATGAAATGAACAATACTTGTTACTCGATATACACACGCTCTCCGTTAACAACTCTAAGGAGTCTTAATCCTCACAAATGAAATTAACTTGCTAATGTTTGTTAATTACATGGTTTTCCCGTTCAAATATCAAATGACTTAAAAGCTATATAGGTAAAAATTTGTTTTTAAGAAAATTTTACGTCTGTTGCGTAACTACACGGAATCGAAAATAGGTGTTATATTTCCACAATTTAATTTTGTTGTACTATAATATCCTTAACAGTCTTTTACAACATTCCGTGATTTTGGCTTCCTTAAATGCAAAATAATACTAGAAAGTGATTTGCAAACCTTCATTTTGCGTATCCTGATGCATAGAGAAAAAGATAAATAAAATTATTAATGCTAAAACATTAAAATGATAAAAGATTACATTATACTTTTATAAAACGTATAATCGATGCTCTGTCTGATTTTTAAGAGCTGGAAGCACTGTACTTTGTGACCCAGCACAGATATTAAGTAGAAGCCTACTGATTGCATTTGTCATTTCAAAATATATGAAATTTATGAAATTGTTAGATAATAAGATACATGATACACAGTTTTGAAAATGTTCTCGTACAAGTACCCTTGGAACCAGATGGTAACTGATAATGATCATCGAGACATAAGCATCTTAAGTTCACAACAAACAAAAAAATCCAAACCAAATGGTATGAAATATTCGAGAAAATAACACTGTGCATTCCACAAAACATACACACTAAATTGTACTATTTTAACAAGGGATCTAATATGACACCAGCAACAATGCGGACAAAAAGGCCTAGTCAGAGGTATAGCATGTTTGTATGTATGTACGCGAGGGTCATGTGTGTGCATGATTCGCACATATATGGTTTATATAAACATCTAATCCTGAAGGAATAAACGGAGAAAAGTCAGTTCTTTACCGTTGCAAGACATTTAAAGTACAGGCAAAGGGTTACATAAATACTTTTAGTACTCATGTGTGACAACTGAACATGAACGCACTTACACACCTATGTTTATACCTATATTTACGGGCTGCGCGTCTATTAGCACACGCGCACGCACACATTGTGACAGATGTACATCTCCAACAAGAGACCGTGCACAATTTGTGCAGTGAATGGTACACAGAGGGATCTGAGGGTTTGCGATGTGTCCGTTCTCTAGGGAAGGGAAGATTGTAAAAATGAATGGGTAGAAAATAGAGTGTAAGTGGACTTGGAGGGCCGGGGAGATAATAAAGAGAGACGCGTGACTGAAGCACGTGGAGGTGGACTGTCTTCGTGTGTTTTATTCCAGTCCGACATTCACCTTAGTTACCTATGAATCGGTGATAATTACAATTAAATACAATTAACAGTCGAGACCAACAATTAATAACTGACGAAAAATTCTTTTAATTAAAGACAAGTACGTAAGATAGCATGTGAATATAGATCCTTGTATACGGCATGCGATAAAGACAGATGCTGAGAAATTTGGATGCTGCACTTTGCTATCTACTGTGTTCTCGGAACTTACACAGATCTTTAAAATAATGAATGAAATCGATTTACTTTGTCCAAAGCACACGTGCGTAGTGCTGAAAATGCACCATCTTTAAGATGGGACCTAAGTGGTTGTGCGACATTAGGATGTGGCGCGAGCATAGAGCACAAATACTATCATTTGGGCCTTAAGGAAGCTCTTAACCATCAGTCTGCCGTACATGAACCAAAAATCACGAACGCGTGCAATGTTAATCTAGGAAGGAATGTTTTAGGGAAACATGGTCGTGTTTTGCGAGTAATTTTCGTTCATCTGGTTTTTAAGCGTTTCATTCATGGAGGTGTATTTTAAGGATGTTTCATATAAATAGTATAGAATATTACCTAGTATGATAAATTATTTGGCAAATTTATTTTTAAAAGAATAAACACAAACAAGCTTCCAAGTGGCTGGGCATCTGTGGTGCTGGAGTTGATGGTGTGTGTGTGTGTGTGTGTGTGTGTGTGTGTGTGTGTGTGTGTGTGTGTGATAGAATGGGGGGCGTATATTCTATCTTTACCTCATACACTGCGCGTGCCATCCTACAATAATAGCATACAAAGGCGAACACGGAGGAAATGAGAACGGGATGAAAGCATTTACAGATAAAGGAAGCCCTTTACTACGGTCTTGTGACTTTATAAAAAGATGACGATCAGTTTTAGGTCTGAGGATTTAGGGATTTCGTTACATTTTTCATGATATAGCAAACACGCAAGTTCCTGTCTGTTACTTTTAAAGGGGCAAGAGACCTGGCGAAAAATACTTGAAAACCATCTCTTCTAACTCAAATCTTTTGCCCCAAAACAAAGCAACCTATATGACCATATGCGCACGTTTAAGTACACACGCATCGCCAAGGTTTATTAATTAGGATAGTAACAGGTGTCCGACTGTAGGCAAGATCCTCATTAAGTAAGAAATTAATTAATAATAATTCATTCATACTTCTGTGCGCTGGCATTTGCTTAAATATGTTAAGACCGCTCGTGGCAGTACGAGTACACTGGATGCAAACTATTGCATGCCAATTCCTGTGTTCAAAAGTGAGACTTTTGAATGCCAGGAATTATCAAACGGAGGTAAACTATTGTCCAGCCCTTGCTGAAGATCAGGGCAAATCGGCGTGCTCCCGTCTCACCAGGTGCAATGGTAGCGCCCTCTTATGTTCAGTTCGACCACAGGGATCAACAAGCGTGTCAGCCTGACTTATTTGCAACCCTACACGCTTCTGCCTTTTTCCGATGCCCTTCTCTTTACAGACTGAAGTACCACTACAAATCCTCGCGACGCCAAGGCTAGTATCTTTGCTCCTGCTAGCCTATTTACATACGTGCAAATCAGAAGAGCCCTCTTCTGCGCTTAAAGGACAAGGGCACGATCTTGCGGCTTGCTCAATGAAAAGTTTGAAATTGTCTTGCCCAATCAAATATTTTAATGCAATCTGTTGCCTTATTACGTTTTTTATTTATATTCAACTATATAACGGTACTAATATTTCACTTTGTCATTGTTCAGATGAACTAAATAAGCAGTCTTCACGTTACTGAAGTTCGAGGTCTAGAAAAGTACGTGTCAGGTCTTGAAGTGCAGAGACAATCGCTAAAATGGTCCGTGCGGTAGTCCTCGAGACATATGTGGATTACCCCGGTATAATACAATTCTAGAACGGACAATTCGTGCGTCCATCCGTCTTCTAACCGCTTATCGGGTACGGCTTACGCGATGGACAATTCATGCAAAGTAAATAAGAAAGCAATAGACACCGCTAAAGTAGAAACATTTAAACAGAAAATTCAGAGAGATTCCAGAAGCACTCAGCCGAGTGTTGCATATTTGTATACAGGACTTTTCGAAAACGTATTTTTGTTTCAGACCTATTCCCACATTATTTTTGAATTATAATAGACGAGTTATAATTGTAGGTGTAGACGAGTAATGTTATTATTATTGTCGTTGTATTATATGATGATATGTTATGTTATATGTGATGATATGTTACGATTATTATTATTATTATTATTATTCACAGAACAATTTAGTTTGTTTATAATGGATAAAGCACGACTTTTATTCTGTACTGAACTGTTAACCCCAAAGAAACGCGATCCGCAGTTGGCTTGTGTTTGCTGAACTGAAGAACATCATAAATATATCATCCTTTGCTGTGACGTTTTCCTTGTCTAAATTATGCGCTTCTTTTGTGAAACTTATATAGGTTTTTGCAATAACACTGAAATGAATATAAATTGATGCTGTAAAACCGCAAGTGCCATTTAACATCTGATGTATATAGCACGTGCTTCGCAATTTCTCTGAAAACAGTCCTCCATTGTATTAGTAAAAAAAAGAGAGAGATCCAGGCATAACAAATCACTTTCAAATCGGATCATTTATGAAAATTTAAAACGTTTATCGTTTTCCAGCTTTTATTATTTTCCAGCTATATAAATGTGGCATTTATTCGATTAATATTATCCTATGACAAGATGATGGGTGCTATATATATCACCATTCATAAGATTAAGGATGCTAACTCTTAATTTCTTTCAGTATAAAAACCAGTGCCTCTGTTTAAGTATAAAATGTACCACGTAAGCTTTTAAATAAAAATGCACATGAAATTATTTCATATTCCAAAAACACGTGAAATTAATATGATCTTTATGGGACAACCTTCCTTTTTCAAACGTTAAGTCGTTCACGGGTATTATGCACAAACATACATACATACATACATACATACATATACATGTATAGTCACATAAAACACGTGTGTGTGTGTGTGTGTGTGTGTGTGTGTGTGTGTGTGTGTGTGTGTGTGTGTGTGTGTGTTTGAGTGATTGTCGTCCAGGGGGAATACTTCTAATTGTATCCAAATGAGTCATGAAAGAATAGATTAAGCCTGACTAAATACTGTCCTATAAGGAAAATGTTAAAAACGTATTTAAGCCAAATGTTGTAAGACTGTTCACATACTAAACAATACAAACAAAATTCTGTTTTATTAAAAAATACTATATAACCATGTTTTATAGGAACAGAAGATGAAGAAAGTGATTAACTGGACACTGCATGAACTGAAAAGTACACATCACTGGATATTAATTCAAGAGGAGATTCCCTTTTAGCTGGTCACTTTTTGCCATTTACTTATTATATTCGAATAGAAACAATATATTTGTTTTATAAAGCCTTGACACTGAATCAATGTCACGTATTTCATAGTTTGTGTTAGTTTTTGACATATAATGTAAAGACAATGATTTTCAACGCATCCATCACACATACTATTATCTATAGGATAATGCAAGTACATACAAGGCAGTAATGTTTTCATAACCTGCAAGTATGCCCAGCTTTCTGCTAAATTTGCCGGCTTTCGACAGTCCATTCTTTATCACGGATGAGCAAGCACTGATTCCGTTCAGGAAAAAAATGAGTAAATGCTAAATAAACCACGGACATTCACGTCTCCGTTTCTAAGACCTGCGTGTTTTCGAAATAAAACTACATGCTTTTAGACCCTTGTTTAATGAAATACGGTCTGATTATAAATTTTAGTATAAATCCTGCAACCCCGATAGTTTCATTGCGAGTTTGAATTTTTATGATTCATTTCAGCATGCACGCACTTTAAAGGCATTGCGTAATTTTATAAATGGCAAGTTTTAGACAAAATTTTGAGCCCTTTAAGCCAAGATTTTAATGCCTATATTAAAAAAAAAAAAAAAAAAAAAAAAAACACTTCAAGGCACTAATGTTTTGGAAAAAAAACACACACACACACCCCCACAGGAAAATCCACATGCACACACCTCGGTGTCAAAGTGTATCGTGTCGGTCACACTAGACGGATCCGAATGATTATCTCTGTATGAATTTAGTTCGTGACAGTACCCCCTCACTAGACCTGTGTAAGATGACCTCTTGTCATTATATCTTTTTTTTAGGATGAGGAACGGTATTTAACCGATTTATACGCTTAAGAGTTAAATACATTTTCAATATCAAAATACCAATACTAACCCGCGTCTACGTTTTGAGCAAACCAACTAGGCGGAGTGTCAGGGATAAGGACGAGTTCTCTTTTGTTCTTAGTTTTGACTGCATCACATTTCAGCCCGCTGTAGTAAAGAAAGCAATTTATTCGTGATGCAGCACAGGAAATCCTCTTCTTCGCAATGCAATGAAAGTTGACAGGTGGAAGCAACCACGGAGGGGCTAGAACTACCGCCAAGGGTCAACACGCACAGCCTACGAGGGGCAGCCTCTAGGCGCTATTCGCGTAGCTGACATTTACAGCTGGCTTATACGTCGGTAACAGGCTTAAGTTTCCTACATCGAAAAATTTACAATGCAAATAAATTGTTTCTGGCTTAGAAGGAAAAAAGTTACACGTAAAATATAACGGGAACAACAAATTGATCTTTATATGTGCAATTATTAGGTACTGTCATTGTACAGTTTAATTGAAGTGAATACTGAATACTGGATTGTCGTTTTTTTTATAAAATCTATCAATGTCATGTTCTACTATTTTGAAAAAAAAATAACGAACACTTTAATGCATAGTTTAGGCTACATTTATGCATACAGAAATGTCGAAATATATTTATTATTCTGAAAATGGAAATGTAGCATTTTAATTCCGCTGATTTCCAGGCCCTTACACCTGACAGATATCGAGGGACTGGAGGGGGTTAAGGGTTGACTGTCCGAAATAATACCAATGGTGTGGAAAATTTAAGTTACTATTATTGTTACCCATTAGAATTCAAAACTATCAAGATTCAACGAATGAAATACGTGGCAATATAAAAACTAAATTATTATTAATCAAAAGTACAACGTACACTAAACTGAACAAATAACCCCACATTTCGAAAACTTTATTTCCATTCGAGGAAGCCTTTTAAATTTTAATTTACTATCTGCGATTGCTAAAATAAAAGTATAAGGGATTTCAAAAATAAAATTAATTACAAGTTTCCGTCAACATTAAAGTTGCATGCAAAACCAGACCATTACTGTACCATTGAAGAACGAAATCGGAGTAGCGAGACTGGCATAAGTATGTAATAGATAAATAAAACACCCAATTATTTAAATTTTTGATAATCTTATATGCTTGCGATTACGATTATGGTTAGGCCCACCTGTGATTTTTCCATTTATGCATTTACATTAATATTCCTATTTTTTTAAAAAAGAAAAGAAAACAGAAAAACAGACGTTGCACATTGATGAATTAATTTCCATGCAAGGAAACGGACTTTTTACAAACGTGATGCGCAGAAGGAACAAGCCTTGCGAAGCGATGGATCAGGCTCTGAACTCAGAAACTGGAGGTTACAGGCATACAGTACAGCAAATGCAGGGAATCCCTCCAGGCAGAAATTCTCTCAGTGTGTTAAACGCGTCCGGATTACACGTATGTAAATAGTCATCGAGTCGGCGATGGCAAACGTCCTGTCATGAGGGACACCAGCATAAAGTAATCTCGATGCACTGAAGACTTCCTGACAGGTCAGCTGTATTACAAACTGTGTTTTTCTCTTATTTTGCCAAAAGACCTCTAACGTAATCCAGGGGTCCACTGCAGCCCACAGGTTTTACTGTTCAACAGTGGGGACAACAAAACGACACAGTGTTTGCCAGCAGTGCATTTTTTGTGGTGCATTTGCGCAGCTTTTAAACATTGCATATCTAAGCAGTACAACGCTTTCCCAGAGAAAAACAATTTACACGGGCGAAGTGACGGCCAGGGCGATAAAACAGATAGTTCAAAACCAGTTTTATATTTTGATCAAAATTGCTGTAAAAGCCTATAGGTAATGCGGCTGTAATTTTTGCCAGAGTGAATATGAGGTGCCCCATACATCTTTTTAGCTCGCTTTCGACGAGTTTTTGTTTTTTCCCCGCTCTGCATGCATTTTTTTTTACTTCTGTGTGCCGCCCATGGTGTCTGGGGAGTAAACAGCATTTGCTACTATGATTCCAACATAAACGTTTGCTGTTCTGAATCTACGGTGTACTTTCGCATCTTTTCTTTCTCTTTCATGAAGCAGAAGACAGACATTTCCCCCTCAGCCAACACTTTCTCACCCCAAGCCCCCCCTCCCCCCTTCAAACACCAGCCATCTTGATGTCGACAGACTGAAATTGGAAGTGACCATGACGGCAAGGTTGAGATTAGGAGGTGCTTAACCCTGCACCCCACCCCACACTCTGCCCTGTGACCTCTTATGGCAGATGGACTTGTGTTCAGTGAGGAAAATAGGGGGAATGGTGGGCCTCCGGTGTGACCCTGCAGTCCACACATTAATAAAAACCTGGCCCTTTGCGGAACCCTCCTCCCAGTCTAGGTGTGAGCTTGTTAGAACAATTAACAGGAGGGTTGCTTACCTCGGCAGTACGTTAACAGCTGGGGGGTGCAGGTTATTTTGGCCTGCACTTTACCATTCTCACATCTGTCACAGATGTCTCTGAGGACTGAAATCTCCCCTTCAGGGCCAGCGGCGGGCCGCGAGGTTCCAGTGGCCAAGTCTGACGCATTATTCCGGTCTTTTCCACACATCGGACTGCCTGCCCGCTTTCAGAGCACCCCATGCATTATTCATGCAAATAAGCACAATAATCAGTGCGTAATATTTTCCAATTTCATGCGATATATGATATGTGCAAATACATATTAACCAAAAAAAGAGGGACGTGGAGCCTCGTTCAATATATTCTGCTCGGAATTGTAAATAGGCTTCATGGGTACAGTCCAATTACACATATCTTTCATGTACCAAATCACGCGTGCCTTTTCCGCCAGGCCGCGGACTTTGAGCACAAAGGCAGCGACCCGGGTCCTGGCACCGAGGCCGGAGGCAAGCCCAGCTCCATTAACAAAAAAGGGGGGGATGGGTGGCTTTCCTGCCGGCGCTGGCTGCTCCAAACTTCTGGTGTGTTATCTATGTCCTTTTGTGAGCCAGCTGACCCTCTGGGCCTGAACTATATGCTTCTCGGAAATAAATTTCAACTCACGTCTCTAATTAGGTCCACCAAGATGGATATTGTTTCCCATACTGCTTTCAGTCCTTAAAGATGCATATCAGAAAAATATAGCTGACTGCCCTCTCTTGTTTGCTTAATATTTTTTTTGCCCACCGGTGGTGCACCACTTTTGCTGTAATTTTAATTTATTACTAATTTATCCCCAAAATGATTCACAGTGTTGACCAGGTGTGCTTGCCTTAACACCCTTCCAATCTCTGCAATCATTTTTGTTTTTCCGCTTTTCTAAACACCGGCTAGTTTCAGTCAAGATCATCAACAGGGGCCAGAAGATGAACGTATTTTCTATTGTTAAGGGGCCGGAGATTTATGCTCAGCATTTTGTCGTGCAGTAAGACAAAGGGAGCCCACCGTTTCCCCCTGCCATCTCTGTAATTCCTTCATGAATTTCTTCTACAAGGTAATGCAAAGAGCTGGCCTCAATGACACTGGAAATACTCCATATTCTATTCTCCATTTACTGCATGCATTTACAGAACTGTAGAGGTAAGGAAGTGTGACTTTGTCAAAATAACACAAATACTAAGGGCAATATAGAGTGATATTACACTATATAGCACACCCAAAAGGCCACCATATTTCTTTGAGAACCTATGCCAGGGGGGTGTTGAGCCTTTGACTTTGGAATGACAGTGATACCGTTTGTTCCCAACGGAAGACGCCTGTCTCCTTTGCTGTCCACACTCCTTCCTCTGCTCCCTCTCTCCTCTGCCAGACCAGTGACGATACCCCTACTCTAGTAACACAACCTCTCTACCTCAATAAGTGTGTCATGCTCCCATCACAGCAATGCCAGCCCTCTCTTTAACGATGCACCCTACAGCAAGCCTTCGCCTGCGGTTTTGTCCTCGGCAATGCGGCATGGACGTCAACTTGCTTTCCTGACAAACACAACTCTAGCATTTGCCAGAGGTCTCAGGCAAGTATCTGCCTGCCAAACCACCCATAGAACACCAGGCTCCCTAACATGTGGAAAACAAACAGCAAAAGGGAGCATAGAAGGCCAGCCCCTTTTCCCACAGGTGGCGTTGCATGTCACACCTACCAGCTTTAAGACCCTGGGGGTATTAAAAGGTCTGAGGGGATGGGCCAGGAGGGTAGGAAAACTTTACAAGCCTACCTGATAGAATTTCGGAGCTCCGGTTGCCCCTGTGCAGAAGCCTCACCGGCTACGCAGTTGTTCCAAGTGGCTGTTTGAAGCTGACGGGATGAGAGGAGAGGTCACGCCCTCTGAATCCCAGCGGGTCGAGGAGGCACCGGCAGGGGGTGGGGGGTAAAGTCCTGTTGCTGTGTCCTTACTTCTGGTCTGATTTTTTTTTTTTTTTTTTTTTAAAAAGCCAATAAAAGCAGGTAACGAGTTCACATCCAATGCCTAGGTGCCGTCGAAGGTCCCAGCGTGTCTCTGCAGTATTCCCACAATTCCATGCGCTTCTTTTTGAACAGTCAGGCCCAGGTGAGAGCAACGTGGCAGGCAGAACAGAAGGACCGAGGGGGGGGCTGGTGCTCTCTTTGCTTGTGAGACCCGGCCTGTCGGAGTCACAGCACCTGAAAAGAAACAGAAGCTTGCAGATCTTAGAGGCACAAATGAAGAGTAAACACATACAGAAATACGCCCCACACACCCACATAAATATTCAGATTCCCAGGATTTATCATCAAGGTATCAGCAGCACAAATATGGTCTTTTCCTGATGTTACTTTATTTATGACACATGTAGTATTCATTTCATATTCAAGCAGGAATAAAATTGAAAAATATGACCCCCAGTGTTTTTTTTCTTATCTTAATAAGCCATTTTTGAGAATATCAAATTAATATATTATTATTTTCATTATAGCTGCAGGGAAGAAACTTGTCATGTCATGATTACTTTAAGTAATAAACATAATTGCTTTGAGTAATCTTGCTTTGAGTTAGCTGGCTGGCTTGTAACATTGAAGGCTTTTTTGTAATAGATTTTTCATTGATTTCCGGAGAAACTTAATTTCCCCGTAACCAGAACAAGACATATTCCTGTAATAGTGCACATAATGCCGTGTTCTGCGGAGGATCTCTCATACACAACAACAAAGTCAGCCAGACAATGCATATTTATTCATATGCCAATTACCGTGTTAAAAGAATGCGAGCGCGATCTGAATTCCACGTGGGCTGTATGTATAAAATGCAGAAAATGCACTCGGTGCGGTCCACACTGCCGCAACTTTTGATCAATGGGCCACTCTTTAGTGAATCAAGGCCGACGCGGAGCCGGTGCCGTGGTTTTCCATATGCTCCCTTCGGAACGCTTCTGTTTGGCAATATTTTTATGATTGTTTTTACCTCTGCGGCTGGAACGGAGCTAAAACCTGGGCTTAATTGTTCCCAGAGGCTCTTATTAACTTGTTGATGAGGAGCCCGAGGGAGCAGCACTTAAATCGGCAAGCTAGACGGTGAAACCGGCCTAGCAGGAAGGGTGGGATTTCCCTCCACCAGGCTGTGTCCCCCACAGGAAGCTGGCTATGAGAGTAGGGGGCCGGTGGGCCCCCTAGGGGCCTCTTAGTTTCACCTAACATGAGTGTTCTCTTACCTGCAAAAGCTGCCGTTAACAAATAATGTCTCCCGTAATGTACCGCACGACACCATTTTGTCTGTCGCAGTCAGCGGAGTGTCCGCAACACCCCTGGGTGGAGGTGCCCGTAACGCCCCCCTCAAATCTGTAATGCACTTCCCCACAACCACACCTGAAGCTGTCTCTCCCCACCCAATGCAACTTTTTTCTGTTATTAAACAGCCATTAAGAACAGTATTTTTCTTTTGATAATGCTCAGTAGAATAAGAGAACAGCAGTGGATAATGCAGCAAATAAATCTATAAAAATTTGATAACAATTTGCCGATACTTTAGGGTTTTGAGGACAAAAATATTAAGCATTAAAAATGAATTGTAAAAACAACCTTAACGATTAAAAACCTGCCAGTTTTTACGCCCAGACAGGTGCCACGGCATGACAATAAAGCCAAAGTATCTAAATTAGTAGCTAAGTGGAAGGATTGTACTGGAGAACTGATGGATGACTGCGTGACAGGGGGAAGCTCCAGTGTGGTAATGAGCTGGGATTGGTGTGGTCATGTGAACATTCTGGCATCATGCGATGCAGATGCAAGACCAGCACAAATGACGTTAGCTGCTATTTGTTCAGGACACTTACGACAACCATTCACCCGAAGCATATATTTTCTATGCTTTACCTATTTGTGTAGCTAGATGGTGTAGCGGTTCAGGGTAAGTGCTTTGCTCAAGGGTACACTAGAAGGGCCCCTCTTGAGATGATGTCCGGTCCTCTAGAAACCATGCTACCCGCTTGCCTGTCCTCCCAGTGCCCTCGTGCCCATGGGCCGCTGAACTGGAGCTGACAGTGGAAGCGGTGGGTGTGGATCAATAAGTCACCGTGCTGCAGGCCATGCCTGTCGCGGGGTATTGATCAACGGCGGCACACTGGTGGACTTCACGGGGGAGGAAGAGAGGATCTGTATCACCGGTGGCACCCTTAAAGCACATTCCAGATAAGTCAGTTCCACTTAACCAAATCGTCGACAACAAAATAGTCAGTGAGCGGAAGCTGGGGGGCAGAGGGGGCAGTCTGCTGCTGGGGGCAGGCCCCCCAGTGTACTGAGACAGTGCCCGGGGGGGCTTTTGTGGTGAGTAGTGCCAGCCATCAGCCCCTCCAGGGCCACACTGGGACAATCTGTGAATAGGGAACTTTTGCGGGTGATTCAACATGTCCTGGGCAGCACATGATGCCAGATGGGAGGGTGGCAGGGGGGCTAGGAATCACTGGGTCCTCCATGAGATCGACAGATCAAGCCAGTATAGGTTCCCAGGCTGTACCAACTGGCTGGGGGGGTAGGGTCACTTCATCTTCCCACTAAATCTCTCCTTCCCCCAATCATTACCAGTCCGCACAGTCTACAGGCCACCCCATGCCTGCTGTCACCCCCATGCCGGTGGCTTACAGGCCACTCAGCGCCAGCTGACAGCTCCATAAGTCTCCCCATAATTGCTGAATGACAGAAAAACGATATGGGCCACTTCATTATCGGACAGGTCAGCAGCTACGAGCCTGACCCCAGGATGCTGGGGCCCTTTGGTCAGCCTGGACTTTCAGACCCAGGTCGAGACACGTCAGTCACATGGAGTGCAGGATGTCACAGCGACAATCTCCGGCGCTGTGGCGTGATCTAACGATCGCTATGGATCACTCATGGCCCTTATCGACTGCCATATGTCTGCCACGGCTGTAGGGAAGTCGGATGTTCAGGGTCGTGTCAGTGACGCTGAGGGAAGAGAGACGAGGCTTGGGGGTGAGAGATGATGGCGGGAGGGTTATTAAGGGGACAGGCGTACAGAGTTGGGGGGGGACTTATCAGACATACCAAAGACAATGTGGTCTATGCAATGGGGCTTGAAATTACTTGGAAAAGGGAGAACCTCCAAGACAGAGTGAGGTTAACACAACACATGGTGTAGTAAGGAATGGAGAATTACCATAAGAGATGACCGGCTTAACAAGATGTAGAACAAGGCAGCTCAGACTGCATCTGTATTTAGGAGAGGAGGGACTAATTTTCCTTAGCAGTGCAGTATCTCACAGAGCAATGGGTTATACTGTTTTTCATAAAAAGACTTAAAATATTCACTCACAGCAATGTCTTTCCAGAGAAACCCATTGTATCACATGGCTAACTCTTGGAATGGCTTTCTTCCCTAATGTCTGTATTTGACAACCTTTCCCGAGGGTACTTCCCTCAGATGTGCACGTTTTCCTGTCTGCTTCTAACGGACAGGAAAGCAAAGACAGCCTGTATCATTTACAAAAAACAAAAAACGAAGTGTTGTCATGTAATCACCATCTGTTTTTATCAGCGCTTGTCTGTCCCTCAGCTAGTCAGGTTAAAGGGACATGGCACTAATCAATATTTTTACAAATCAGTACTCTTTCCCTCCAGGTCCCTTCGGGTGAATCCATCTACAAATCCCAATAGCTGTCAGTCTCTTGAGCTCCAGCTGTAAACATGCTGGTTGCCTTTAAAAGGATGCGAGACGGAAAAACGTGGAAACCTCGTCTCGACGAGCTAAGGTGGCACAGTCAGCCAGCAGACCACCACTCGGACCCTAAGTCCTTCCCCGATTAAATGATAATGGAAGCCATGCAGGTGATGGAGACGAGTGACCACTGCAGACGGCTTTTTAATTGTTGCTTTTAATGACAGAACGTGATCCCTCCCTTGAAAAACTTTGGTTAAGAGGAAAACAGAGCCGTTGGGCCTTTAAATAATAGATCATCCGTAATCTCACACAGCGCAGCACATAACTGGGAATAATTGACAAAAACAATAAGATGCGGCAACGCTGCCGATTTAAAATGTTTTGGAACTTCAAACATTCCATCATGAAGTATGCATAACCCCTTCAAGCAGAGTCTTTGCTGCTTTACGGGGCCTCCTTAATTAAAGGTACAGAATGCCTCACGCATTCGCCGCACCTCTGACTTAAAGCGGCGTTGATGCCGAATTAGAAGCAAAACAGAATGACAAAAACGTGAAACTATTTACTATGCTGCACAATACGCGAGTAAATATTTCAGCATCTGTCAGCGTTTGACATACTTCCATCCCTAACAAGGGCTTGCTATATATCAAATTAACATCTTAGTTTTCAAACCGTAACCCCCAAGGCCTGATTGTAAACAAACAGCTTCTTCCTCAAAATGAGTAAAGCACTGCACTCTGTTTGTGTGGACTTCCTCAGGTAAATCTAGAACATTTTTGTTATGAACAAGGACACTTCACCCAATACAATCAATCCATCAGGCTTGCAGAGAGTAAGGGAAACATAATAAAGCATCTGAGCAATCTGTGGGCCAGGTAGGTATAGGTGTGGTCAATCTCTGGTACTGCATTGCATTTAGGGAAACATTCTTAAACCATTTTCCAGGTAGGGGTGGGTTATGTTGAGGAAACATAGTCCAGCTTACAAAGCCATTGCTGTATCCAAACCTCATCAACCAAGATTTAAGATCACCAGGCCTGAGTCAACAAGAGAAATGCTCAGCTTAGTCTGATAAAGCACTAGACCAACGACGGCCCAGCTTAAAAATCCCTAAACCAATCACAGCTCACCTTACAAAGCACTAAACCAGTCCATACTGGCCATAGGTTTCCCTACCAGAGAATTCGCACTCTGTGATTTGCTGATGTTTCCATTTGGAAATGTATATCAACAGGAAGCGTGGTGGAGAAGGCTTCAGGAATGAAACCAAAAGGATGTGGGTTTGAATCCCTGTTGCTGCATACATAAAGAGGCAGGGTGAAAAGTCAAAAAGAATTGGACTGCAAGCAGACCACTGCGATCCACCTGCAGGAGCATCAGGATCCCTGATACAAAGCAGAACCACTGCGATAGGATTAACAGACTTGACACTAGTATGACACTGCAATTTGTGATGGAAAGGCACTACTTGGAATCATCCTTGCCAAGAGAATGCTGACTATTGATGATATTCACTATTCATTTCTAACATAGTATTTTCATTGGCACCATATGGCTTATTTTTGAGCATCACTAATGTTAAATTACCAGAGCGACTGCCGTGGGGACAAAAGCAGACCGAGACAGATCCTTCAGCAGATCCTCGCCCGCAGATGTTAGCTACATCTAATTTTTTACTGCAGCTGCACACTGATACACAAGTTTGACACACAACTCCTCTACATGTCAAGATTCTTCGAGGCAAGGACTTGGTTCTCACCCTAGCAGTACGCAGCAGTTGAAATATGGCATTTTCTCTGGAGTTATTTCTACAACATTTAATTTCAGTAGTAAATAATCCAATCCACATCTTAAATCCCATCTTAGTGAACAAAATAGCAAGAGAACATATTTTACTTCAGCCCCCCATTGCTTATTCAAAAGAAACCAGCATAAAGTTTAGCACAGATGATTAGAGCATCTCAAATAGCCCATCTGAAAATAAAATACCCAAAATAACAATAAATGAAAAACTTTGGAAGTAATTTAAGTCTGTGTCGTGTTTTTTTTTTGCTTTCTTTATTTGTTTAAATGTTCTGATACATTCCACAGTATCCTTGCCTTTTTCAGCACTTGTATTAATTTCTCTGGGCTTGAATATTAATCCTGAATCATGAGGGATTAAATTCTGATTCACGGGGTGTCGTCCCTGCCACTGAGCCCAAAATAGAGGCAGAGATACACAGGAAATCTTCCCGCTTTGGCCTTGCAAACGAAGCCCACCCGTGCCAGAGATAACTAAGCCCCCCCCAGGAATGGCATCTGTCCGTAGTGTAGTCGCATGGTCAGGAAACTTTTCCCGTGGAAGATTTGGGAGCCAATCCCACTTTTCAATGGTACCTCAGCTGCCATCACCCCGCTTCCCACAGTTTCCCTGGGCACAAGAGCTGTGCCTCGAGTTACCACGATGACACTCAAACTGCCCTCATGAAGGGGATTAGATCAGCCTCTGGATGTCTGCATAACCATGTCATCATGTACACACACACACACACACACACTGAAGACATTCCATTCATTTTTATTGGCCTAACCATAATCCTAACTCTGACAACCCTAACCCTTTCCCAGACCTAACCTTAACCATAAGTTTTGGCTTTTTAGGTTTTTTGATTACATTCACAGATTTTTATAAAATTGGGATTTTATTCCTCCAGGTGACACTGTGTCCCCACAGTGACACAAAATAACACACACAACACAAAGTAAGGTCCACACATGTACATAGACTAAAGTGGCATACACAGTCAACATACACACACACACACACACACACACACACACACACACAAACTTGGGCAATGTGAAAATATGCATACACAACAATGCCACCTAAGTATTTTCACCACTGAGGTTCTTGTCCTGAACTTTAATGTACAGTGGAGTCACATGTCACCTCCATGTAACCTCAGAGAGACACTGGGCCCCCTCTTCTTTCAGATTATTTTTACATCACTGCCCCAGTACTGGGATGCTGTGCCCTCAGTCCTAGACCTGAGACAACTGTGGGCTGGATCTCTGCCCCAGAAGAACGTGGGAGGTGGCTGTTGATTGACATGCAGTTAATCAATTGGATACGTATGTCTGGTTTGGACACGCCCAGTCTGGAGGGGGGTTAATGGTAAATCAATGGGAGGCAGCGCTTCGCATAGGAAAGCCTGGGAAGCGAAGGGGGGAGACGCTGGCAGTCAGAGGGGCAGGGATCTTGTATCCTGTGATAGCTACAGACTTCCCAGATGTTATCTGTCACTCACGAGGTGGCTCTGGTGGCCAGATGTGCGCACATTGAGCGAATACAAAACAGGCGCGGCAGAAGCCGGGAGCAGTATGGAAGGAGGGGAAGCGAGGGTTGTGTGCCAACACCCTCACGGCTTCCAGGGAGGAGGCCATGAACGGGCTACCTCAGCAGGTTCAGAGTGTGAAGAAGTCTGGGGTACAGCACAGGCTCCTACTCCAATTGCCTGCTTTGTATTTGCAAAAATGTACTCCCCCCACCTCATTCGAACATCTCACAAAGATGGAGGGATGGGGGCAGGAAGAGAGGGCTGAAAATATAATATTTTCTCCCCAGTAAGACCTGTTAGAGTTTTCAGGGTAGTGTGGTGGAAGGGCTCGGGGGTGGGGGGTGTGGGGGTCGTCGACTTCCCAGAGCCTGACTCAGAAAGAGTGTTTGGGGAAATTAGACTGTGCTGTAATTAACAGCGTAGGCACAGAGACTCTGTGGTTTGGATTACACCAACACATTATCAGCGGTGCACGTGTCAAGTTTTTTTTCTACCAGTTCAAAGTGCTGTGGACCCCCACTACCTTCACTCTCTGAGCTATTTATAGGACTTAGACACTCAAAACAATCTGCGTGCACATTTATGTCTTTAGAAAAGACCGTTGGAGATAAATAAATGCATAGATAACGGAAGAGCAAGACCACGACGGGCAGAGGACCGTGTCTACGTGAGGCTACGCTGTGCTCAACTTTCGGGAGGAGCGAACGGATTGTGAAAGCAGTTGTTCCTTTTCATCAGCTTCTCCGCAGTGGATCTGCACCGCCTTTGTGTTTTCACTTAAACGCGTGTTCTGTTTCTCATAGATAAGTTGCGCTGTTAAAGGAGCGCCAGTGTTTTTTTTTTGGTTTTTTTTCCCGCAATGCTTTGTTCATCCGGGGGGTGCTCACTTGGTGCCGGGGGATTTTCTCGACACAATTACTCAAAGCAGAACGGCAGTTTCGCATTGTTAATCTTCCCCGTTGCAGATGAGAGATTTTCTGTACGCTGTCCTTACGATTAGATTTTTTTCTCCCCCCAAGTTTGCATCGGAGGCCCTTTCCGGACAATCTCAACTGGAATCGCCCAGAGTCGTCTTTAACGTGGGCTTAACCTGCCTTCCTAACTTGTGTCTCTCCTTTCATAAAGTCTGTAAAAAGGCGGAGATGTGGATACAAAGATAAACAATCAATGTAATTTCAACCACAAGATGATTTTTTGAGAATGGTTACTTCCTCCAGTCACTCTTCATTTCAGCATATGTCACACAGATTCCTAGTAATTATTGTTACACATGACCATATCAGTGAGACTAAATGTGTGAGAGCATGGAAGAAGGTCATAATATTTGTATCCCAGGATAGTTTGGGGTTCAGGTGTCTCCCACACAGCCAAGCTGAGAGCCAGATCGGGTGTTAAAGGGTTAACGGAAACTTGGCTTGGGATGTCAGGCGTCTCTTAGCAGGGATTTTTAAACTGGGGAGGCACCAATCTCTTAGCTGGCAAACCAGCGATCTCTTGGCTGGGGAGGCCACGGTCTTGGCTGCTCCCTGGCAGCGTCAAGACCCCTTTCGGATCCCCGGGCCATCCCGGCACACGGCCCTGTCTCGGCAGCTCTCCCAAATGCTCTCGCTCCAAGTGTCGCAATCTGGTTCCATTTTGCAGCTGGCCTTGAAACTGCAACAGAGCCCCATTCTCCCCCCCCCAAACCGCATATTTAATCCTTGCACTTATGTCAAACTTAATTACGGGACCTTGTATGAAAAAATAACAAGTGTACCTTGTCTGAACGGGGCGGGGGAGGGGGAGAGGGGAGGTTAGGAAAGAGTGGGGGGTAGACAGAGAGTGAAGATAGGCAGTGGGTGCATCCATGGCGATCTGCTGTGGAAAGGTACTGTCACAACAAACACATGCCAGGCCTTGACTCTCTCTCACATGGCCTTAACTCCTTCATTGCCGGGATCCAAGATGCACGGCATCTCAGCCACCCGCTAAGCAAAGATCTTGATTGTTCAAAATGCAACCGTTTCGCCAACGACGGGTTGCAGGACCTCAGTGCCGGGCACTGGTCTCAGAACAATAGACCAGGTCGGGAAGCTAAGGCATCCTGCCTGTCTGCTCCAACGCAGATGGCGTTTTCACTCCAGACAGAGCTGAGGAGAGTCATGCCAACCACCTGCAGTTCTGTGCACCAAACTGTTTACCGCATGCAATGGGGAGAATTTACAATGGATGTTTAGTCTGTCAGTTTAAAACTCAAACTCCAGATGTGAACTGGAGCTGTCTGGCACTGAAAGAAGCAGAGTGATGGGTAAAAACTTTTGAAAGGCCCACATTTTGGGAAGGGAAACAGAGGCAAGGAAAAATCTGACGCTTGCAGAAGCAGATTGGGCCAGAGCAGGCAAGGCAAACCAGGTGCGGATTCTGAGTGTCTTTGTAAAGGGGGCTACATCAATAAACCATGGATACCAGGAGTGGGGGGGTCACGTAGCACTGAGACGGTGCTCTTTGCCAAAGAGATAGAACAGGGAGCCATATGACGACAAAAAAACAATTTCCTTTGCCTGTCATGGTCCCAGGGGACAGGGCCTCGCTGGTCCACAGGTCAGCTGTGGGGGGAACCGTTCCCATGCCGTGTACCATGGAACCCCCGGATCTTTTCTGCGTATTTATAGCATTCCAGCTACGAGAAACTCGGCGAGAGGGCATTCTTAACCCCTCCAGCTCACACTCCAACTGATATTCATGAGGATGTGGTAGATTTCCAAACCCAGAGAGCATTGCATCGTCGGTGGAAAGGCGGACTGGAGAATAAAGCTGAAAGTTCAGTTTGTGCCCCTACTCTCAAGGCCTGAACAGAGTGGGGGGACTGCTTTGAGAGTGTCCATATGTAGGGAAATAAGGGGCATGATGTGGGGGTTGTAAGCTGAAGGAAGCTGTTCATAGACCTCTGTCCCCAAACCCTCTGCTGCTTGGGGCCAAATCCTCTGTTCCCAGTTTCCCAGTCCCCCAGTTCATAGTCCTTTTGGCCAGAAAACACTAAGAAGTTATAAATGCAGTCTGAGTCAAATTATTAGGGAGCAGCAGGTCTCCAAAGCCATATGTCACCCTCTGTCCCTCTCTCTCTCTTTCCCTCTCTGCTCTTTTGAAATCTCAATGACAGAAAACAAGAGTCATCCGTGCCAAAAACAGTAATGAATATAACAGGATGTGCAGGCCAAGATAATTAGCCCAAAAAAGGAAAGAGGGAGAGAAGCAAATTAAAGTTGTCCTTTTCTTCTTTGAGTGTTCTTTTCATAATCGTCTTCTTAATGTGAAGACAGAGAGTACAGCGGCCTGTTAATCTCACACTTACATTTTCTCTTGTGCCTCTCTTTTCTACTCCAGCTTTTGCTTGTTTGTTTGTTTGTTTGTTTGTTTGTTTGTTCGTTTGTTTGTTTTATTATCACTTATGCAAGGTACCAGCAACATATGTTTGGATAAAAACATTTCCCTGGCAACTGTTATAACAGATTCCCTTTGAGTAATAAAATTAAACCAGATATGATCAAAAAACCAAGTGACCTGGAGAAACGAGATTTTTGGCCACACTTTGCCCCACCCATAAATGTCACTCCTCTTCTTTCAGTGTTCTTATAGGCTCATATTCTGAGGACCGACCCTAAAACAGATGTGAGTGTTTTGCAATAAGGAGCAAAGACTTTTCACATCTGTGGGAATTATAACAGCTTGTGTTTCATCAAGTGTTATACACATTCCTCAACCTGTCTCTACCTGTGAAGAAACTAAGTAGGAGGGGCTTCTGTGAAAGGGGGCAGGGTATAAATTAAGGGGTGTGGTCACAGGAAAAGGAACTTTGCTCATGCTTCACTGGAACAGAATGTTCACACAGAAGTTTGAATTTTCCAGTACCTTTCCTAATACAGCAGGGGATCGATGGAGACAACAGGTTTTCTGGCAATGTCTAACATAATTCCAATCTAATTTCTGATCCTGAATGATGACAGAGCTCAGCCTTAAACAGAGATGACAGTTCTTCTGGCAGCCGAAAGCCTGTTTCTTCCCTGAAAGGGAGTTTTTTTTATGTCTTTTTAAAAGTCTCTAAACCTCTTACTTGTTTTCTTACAAGATCAAGGTCCATACCTACAGGACTTGACACACTAGCTTCACATGTCGGTAATGAGGGTGTACTGGAGTCAGAGAACCGGCAAGCATGACTGTTATGTTTTATATGTAAGACATACGTGAGAAGTTAAGGTGGCACCCAGATCCAGGCAAATGGGTCGGGAAGACCAAAAATAAAAGGAAAAGGAAGAAACACTATGTCTACATCCATGTGGAATGGAACGCTTTAGTCCAATAGCATTAAGCCAACAAGACTGTCATGCAGTCACTTGGTAGGAGACCACGTCACAGGTTGCTAAATAAAAGTACACCTGAAGGTTTCCCAGTATACTGGAGGCCTCTATGAAGAAACAATGCATGACAAGAAAACATAAAGAGCAAATGTCACCTTAAACTGCCACTCATTGTCCCTATAAGGATCTGCAATGTGACATTGTCAAAAGGCACGCTACGAGAAGGCATGGTCCTCTGCACTGAGACCGGGTCCATCAGTGTGCCGGTCGTCTCCTGAGTGAGCTCGTCAGCACCGCCCTGCCTGTCAGATGGCCACAGCTGAAAAGGCTGTCCCAAAGGGCGCATCGTTACCACACCGGCAGAACATACCTTATAGCATCCGGCCTTTTGTTTCTAACCCACAAACGATGAGGAGGACTTTAAGGGCAGAAATGTGGGTGCGTAATTAACTCATAAGCGATGCGCAGTGTGCACACTCACCGGGTGCCAATGACACACTCCGCACTGTGAGACGCTTAGATGGGGCATGCTTGGAGCGAGTCATTCTGGGCCCTATGGGTGTAGCAGGCTTATAAAGAGGAATAAATGCTTCATTAGATCATGGCCTGGCACGCGGGCAAAGTTTCGTAACATATTTATCATGACTCAAGGACTTTACCTCTTATTGAAAAAAAGCTGGGAATAACAGAAAACACAGCCAATGGCTTAGAAGCCTATTAGAAGTGTTGTATTGAAAATGAAATCAATTTTACAATTCATTTACCCTAACATCCAGTAAGCATGTGGAGAATATGTATTAAAATGAAGCCTGATTTACATCAAT
Source organism: Gymnarchus niloticus (assembly GCA_009936485.2). Classification (NCBI taxonomy): domain Eukaryota; kingdom Metazoa; phylum Chordata; class Actinopteri; order Osteoglossiformes; family Gymnarchidae; genus Gymnarchus; species Gymnarchus niloticus. Next base: position 13,105,819 of record JAACJT020000007.1, read on the forward strand.
TTGTGACCGGCCTGACTTCAAAAGCATCTGAAACTTTTTTGTGTAACGTTTTGCAGAGGCAGGAGGCAAGAAGGTCACAGGAAGATTGCTAGCTTTCTGTTTAAAAGGGATTCCTCTGAGCGGCCGACACATCGGCATGTTTAATGCCTGGAGCCCGATGCCGACTCAGATCACTGTCAGCGTTGTGAGTCTCGTTTGGTGTAATCACTTGGCTGAAGTCCTCCTCCATCTTTTCATCCGCATAACATCGATGTTTTGTTCCCTCTCTTTCACCAAAAATGTATCAGTCGGTAATTGAATCCAAAGATTTTTTTTTTTTTTTTTACTGAACAGACAAACCACTTCCTGGAGCATTATAGGAAGATAATAAGAAAATTAGATATAATCCATAAACAAATGCAATAAATGGGTATTTATTAGCTGTTAGAGAGGGAGTGGTGAGCCTGTAGTTAATGTAGGAATGAGATGGGGGCGCCGGAGAGCTGGGTGTCAGCAAGCCTTTAAATGAGCGGCATCCGATTTCCAGCCGTGGCGTTGACACACAGCCCGGATGCACACAACCCACTACAGAGACAAGCTTGATGGGAAATCCGAAACATCTGGTTTTCTCGCGGAGCTACAACACCACCACTGTAAGCGTTTAATTATGCTTATGTAAATCTGGAGGGGTTTTAAAGTGTCATCATCTGCGGTGGAGGGTAACACACCATCAAGAAGAAACACAGACCACGGCCCAATTTAGACGTTTATGTCGTCGCGTTTCTGTTTTGGCTGTGACTCTAAGCTTCAGGCAAACGAGAAAAATACACCAACCACCGGTTAGCTCCTGTGACATTAAAGAAACTCACGTAAGAAGCAAAATTATTATAACATCAGCAATAAAACAATTACTACAGCTGAGGTGTTAATAATGGTAAGCTACATAAATCTCTGTAATAATAATTACCAATTACTGGGAGCACTTGTGTTACCTCTCCTACAAAAGGCACCTTAGGGACACCCCAGTGAAAAGAGCAGGACAGTAGCAGGGTGGATTCGAACGAAGTGTTAAACTTTGACCCAGAACGTGGTGAGAGTGGACTAGATGGCCAAGGCTGGTTTATCACTCTCTGGGTATTCCTAAGTCTGAAGCAATAATTCCAGCTTCTTTCTGTGCTCTGAGGCTCCCTTGATGACCAAAAACCCCCAAACCCCAGTCTGCCAAACGCTCTGCCTGGCCTCTCCCTCTTTCTCCACCTCACCCTGACTGTGGAAACAGCTCAAACTGCACCTGGGCCAAGCTGACTGGAGGGGAACTGACACACAGGGGCTGAATCCTACAGCACTGGGGCAGGAAAAGGTGGATGAAAGTGGTCAAATTAGTACGTATAAATCCTGGGCATCATGACTGGGGAGACTGGAAGTAGAAGCACGGCTGGGGGAGTTCGTCTGGGGGAAGAGGGCAGCACTGTGCAGCCCCCTGGCAGAGTTGCCCTGGGTGATGTGATAAGACCATCGTCCCCCACATTAATTTATCACCCACTACCAGAACGAGTGAAACGAGAGGTACAGTAATATTCAGAGCCTGCATTACCCCCCCATAAAAAAACAGAAATATTGCATATATTATGCATTCAGAGCAAATATGTGGATTATTACTGTTGAGCTGGGTGGGGTAGCGCTCTTCTAAATATATACTATAAGGTGTTTCTTTATATGAGAAAAACCTTGTTTCATTTAATATTTCTAGTGCTTGAGCAGAAATGTCCTCTCTACAAAAGTGTACATTTCATTTGTGTTTGTCTCAGAGAGTACAGGCTATCGCTGTACGCATGCTGGTGGGAGGAGCTCAGTGGCTCCTGTCTTAGTGTCTTATCTCGGTGGCTGTGCAGTCTCAAGGCCTCCTGGGACGGACTTGTTAGGAGCTCTCGTGTAAAGCTCAGTCCAGACGCCTGACTGCTTAGACACATTTCAGAGGCACATGCATCCCATTTTATGAACCCCTCTCAAAGACCACTGGCCACACCCTGCTCACCTCCCCAGAGTTGTTAAATGGTCAGTCAGAATACAAGCAGACCCTTGTCTGGGCCAAACTGGAATTGCTTTAGAAAAAGTATCGTTTCACCTAGGATTAAGCAGGGCTCTGTCCACCCTGTGTTACGCTGACCTTTCCGGGGGTCTACAGAAGGGGGTGGACCCAGGGAGTGACACATGGCGCTAATGAGCATCCCTGACATCACACCCCCCTGGCCCATCTGCATCCTGCTTGAACCCACGGCCATTAGTCAGCTCTTTTTGACTCACGCCTCTGCGGGGAACTGAGGAGAGTCGGTCGGAATCGGTTCTAAAAGAAGCTCGGATCGGTGACCGCCCAGGGCGCCTTGTCCTGATTCTCCGCCTCTCACAACTCAAGAGGCACCAGCTCCATTCACAGGGATGCAACGCTGACCTCCCCAACAGCAGGCTACTCATTTCAGTGCAGGACCACCACTCTGATGGCTAGCCTCAAACCGAGCAGCAAGGATGGCTTTGGAGAGGCCGTACCTATGCTCATATTATACAGTATATATAGAATTACACAGATATAAAACATGTGCATGCTGTTCGCAACACACGCATGCCGTTAGATCACTGTGATTGGTGCAACTAGTTGTATGAACCATCTCGCTCGATGCCTGGATCCCATGCTCACATGCCTCCGCCCACAATCTGCCTGGGGGCGTGGCTTGGGCCATGAAAGGGCAGCCGGCCAATGGGGGAGCATGTTTACACTTTCAGCCTGATTCCTCCAGCCTTTTATGTCAGCTAGCTTTGCTGTGTGGTGAGGTGGGCGGGTGTGTGTGTGTGTGTGTGTGTGGGGGGGGGGGGGGCGTGTGCTCTGACGTGGGGGCGGTCTGCCCGTCGGCCGCCTGCCTTCTACACAATGCTCCAAAACAG
>JAACJT020000007.1:13108834-13131740 GCA_009936485.2 Gymnarchus niloticus
CTGGTTGCTTTTTTGGGGCGTTGCCTGTTTCTGGTGGGGGGGGGTGGGGGGGGGGTGGGTGGGGGGGGGGTTGGGGTGTGGGGGGGGGGGGGGGGGGGGGGCGGGGCTTTCACCCTGACCTGGGGGCACTCATCCAATCAGCTCGCTATCTTCTAAAAAGGCCTCCATAATAGTGACACTTTTCCACCTTGTCAATAAGTGATGAAAGGCACTCTCTACCCGCTACTTGACCGTTTAACTTCTTCCTGAAAAGGCTCTTTCTTTCGTTCCTCTCCTATTTCTCACTGAAATCAATAGCAGTTGAAAGAGGAACACGGCTGATCCAGAGGAGGCATTAGGTTGGGTTCCCTCCTCTGCAGCACAAAGAGCTACTGGATCACCAGTGGGGATGGGAGAAGTGGCCCAGGGGCCTGCCTGGATCTGAGGGCTGTGATGGGGTTTGAGCTGCTCCACCACCCTTCAGGCAGCGAGGGAGTTCTTCACCACCCCCACATCCACCCACTAACACAAACATTAATACATGCAAAAACACACACTCAAACACAGAATTACAGGCCCACAGAACACACCACTGAAGGAGGGTGCACCTGTATTTCCCCTCAAAATGAGCTTGGAGATCATACCCCCAGTTCTGGAGTTCAGGTTCAGATCACCCCCCCTGCTGGCACAGGAATGGCCACAATCTCTGCAGTGGGGAGACCGAGTAGCTGCTGCAGTCAATTAAGAACTTTGCACTAATTAGAGGGCTGCCCCTGTGATGACACGCAGTCGCCACGTGGTTTGGGTCGGCATCAGGAGTGGGAGCCAGGCCAGAGGGAGGGCGGAGCTGGGGGAGAGAGAGGCCCCCGCCTCACCCCAGGCCTGGCTATCCTACTCCAGCAGCTGGAGCCCAGCTGAGCAGGCCTGCTGCAGACACGTTTCCTGGCACCAGAATCAACACTCGCTCCAAATGGCTGTTTAACCCTTCGATTCTCATAGCTTCCTGTCACTTTGCTTAGCTCTGGTTCTGCCGCAGACCACAAATACTCGGCCCAGTCACCTCTTCTCTGCGGACCAAACACCAAGCCTTGATACACCACTGCTCCACCTCCTCCATGTCCCATGTAAAGACTCCAGGCCTCTCTTTCATAAGCCATTTTGAAATAAACAGATGACCGTTTCATTAGCCAGCCTGAGATGACAAAGTGATGCCAAACTTCATCCACCTGCCAGGCATAAAGGGTGGTGGCCTGGTGTGGGCATTGTATTTACAATGTGACACCTTTGCCGAGCAGGAAGGGAATACTAAGCCCCCCTCTACTGTGCAGTCCTGGGGTCTCCACACACATGCTCAGAAATGTCCTTCACAGCTTCAGTAGGCACACAGACTCCATCATGGGATGACGCCACTCATGAGGGATCTTCACCCCCCCATTGCCCAGAGGCTGGCAGGACCGCACTGGGTCTGTGCCAAGGCCAAATGGGCAATGGTGTCTATGGTAGCATTGGGGGGGGAAGGAAATGAGACGACAGCCCCTCGTTAAGAGGCTGGCACTGCCTGCGGCTTGCTAATTTATGCAAATTGAGATTTTAGTCTGTGGGAAAAGGAATGGGCGGGGGGGCTAAGGTTGATTTGGGTTGTGGGGGCCATCACTTGGGGGTACTGCCATTTGGCTGGCAGCCAGTTCCTAGGAGAGAAGAGGTTAAATGACGGCACTCCATCGGGGCTGTGAAGTTTAGCCGTGAAGCACGGGAAACCGCGATGGAGGAGGAGTCGAGAGGACGGCCGGTAAGGGGGCGTGCCAAATGGCATCGCTCCTCCAAACCCCCTCTCCCGGCCACCCCCCAGCTGCCCAGGATGAATTTATAAACATTTTGCCAGCAGATCAATACCCGTATTGATCAACCATTGTGTGAGAGATCCGTGTAAAACCCAGAGCTGCCAGCAGCTCAGAGATGGGAGGAGCGAAGGAGAGAGGCTGCAGAGAGGAAGAAGAAAGGGTGAAGGAGAGAGAGAGAGCCGCCGCTTCTAGCGTGAGAGGCAGAGGAGAGGAGAGGAGGTATGTGGAAAGGAGGGAAGGTGATATCTGAAAGGCAGGCGGAGATCGGAAGGACAGAGCCGGTTAGAAGGAGCTGCCAGGCAGATGCAGGAATGTTTCTTAATCGCTTTCTCGTTAACAGACGGAGTGGGCAACTCCCTAAGGGTGTGTGAGTGTATGTGCCTGTGCGTGTGTATGAATGGAAGCTGACCTGGGTGAGTGATGCTGGGGGGGGCGTAGCAGGCATGCAGTGACAGATGGAGGTGATGTAAGAAGCAAGGAAGCAGGTTCTGTGATAGTGGCGGGAATTCCCACGCAAAGAGGTAAGGGGCCCCAGAGACGTCCCTCTCACCTGGGGTGGGCGGGCTGCAGGCGGGTCTGCAGGTGTGCCTCTCTCGCTTCTCTCTCACTTGCGTGTGGCTCCTTGATTCTGTTTGCTCTCGAGCTGTTGCGTGAGTGCCCTTCTCCAGCGAGTCGCTAACTTAAAGCAAGAGCTGGCAGCAGAGGAGGCGGGATGTGCAGTGGAGCGGGCGAACGCTTGGACACTGAAAAATTTACGCAAGCCAGGGAAGGAGTGATTGCACATGTGTGTTTGCGTGTTTTTGCATGCGTGTTTGGATGCCTGTGGGGGGCATTGCTGGGGAGCTAGGAAGATGAATGACATATTGCAGCTGACGAAACTTGATCCAAAAACCCTCCAAAAGTTTTACCAATGGAACTTCTGTCCCAATGTTGGATGGTACCACAAGCCCTCTCACGGAGCTGTCACTGGGATCCTGGGATGCTGGTATGGGATTCCTCAAGAAGCTACAGACTGGCTGGATTACATTTCCTTTTTCATGTGGGCTACATTCCAAAACAGGAGTATCCCAGGGGCTGGGAAGGAGAGGGACTCTGACTGGGTGCACAGTGAAGCGAGACGCACTGGATTTACAACATGCATGTCACGGCACCATTGAGGAGGGGCTGAGGATAGATGCCCTCCTCTGTTTAAAGACTGCCAGGGGTCACAGCTGAGGCTCATGGGAGACTATCCATACTACTTTTGCTGGAGACGTGGGAAATGGGAAATGCAGACTGGGTGTTGATGTCATGAAGAGGGACCAAACTGACCAACAACCTGAAGGAGGTTATTTTGTGTTTGGGGGAGGGGGTTGCGGGGCTACAAGCCAATGATCATTTGGAAAGAAGACTTCAGACGGTTCTCTCTTTTCGTGCACTCCCCGTCCATCATAGGGGGGGCCTTCAGTAGACAGAGATGTGGAGATCCATAAAGGAACATGGTTTTTGGAGTCTTGGTCCCAGCAACAGACATGAGTATAGACAGAGTGTCATTCACATAAAATCACAGTGCCAGCCTCACGCGCGCATACAGACACATATGCGGGGCCATCCATGCGTGGGCATGATGACACACAAACACAGGGCACTTCAGTCAGACAGGATAACAAAGACACACAAAAGGATGCAAAAACACTCAAACAAGGTGAGAAATTAACCTTGTCGGCTACACAAAGTTTACAAACAGAGCAAACAGGTACCACGTGCTCCCTGGCACAGACGGAGAGGTGTCCCAGCATGAGGCTAAACTGGGCCCCAGAACCAAACCGGTGAATAGAGAACCACACACACACACACACACACACACACACACACACACATACATACACACAGCCACAAACAAGATTCCTGGATACCCGTTCCTCTGTTCCTTGCAGAGCGAGTTATCTTGTCTGTCCAGCACTCGGTCTGGTGACCCACACCTGCCTCGGGTCTCAGTGGTGTGTGGCCCAATTGAAGCCTAGGCCCAGATTTCTATTCGAACTGTGTGTTTCCATCCCATGGTTATTGGACACAGAGATGGTTTTGATACCGCCCCTGCCACATTCTTCATGCAGGCCGACACGTTTTGCGTGTGTGCTGTTTGTTTTGGATGTCTCATGTCAGGACACTGCCTCATGCAGGACAGCAGCGTCACGCAGCACAGAGCCCCTCCCACATAAGTGCACCAATCGCTCTGTGAGTCACATTCCCAGCAGATCGATAGAATAGGGTGGGACGGAGCTGGGGGGAGGGGCAGCGTGAGGCATGTGCCCCGCAGTGTTGTTTGTGCAGGATGTGCATGTGAAATCCACGATTAAATCGACGGAGGTGTAATGGGGATGGGTGTAGGGGTGGCAGCTGAGTGGAGAACCCCAGAGCTTCTAGTTTACACTGTGGCCTTTCTGCTTGCTCTACCAGCACAGACAATGGGCTCACCCCATGAGCACAGACCTGGGGGGGCTTCGCAAAATTAAACACAGCTGTTCCTCGGGAGTGAGCTACATGGTAGTGCTAGAGGACTGGCCTACAGGAGTTTACTGCCAGGAGATAGAAGAACAGGGCCAAGTGTTTTTCACTAAAGATGACTGAAATAATCAACGATGGAGTGGCACTCTGTGTGCCCTGTGCTGCTTGGCATAGGCTCACTGCAACGCGGTACTGGATAATCAGCTGTGGATGGATAAGATATTTGAGCCAAAATACCCAGAATCCTAGGTGTAGACCATGTTTTATTGTCGGCAGCTGCTGAGAATCCAGGGGGGGGGGGGGATGTGTGACACCTACCAGCACGCTGTTGGAGACGTCTGGATGTCGGCAGCTACTCCATCTCCCCTGCAGGATGGGGGTCAACCTGAAAGAACAGGACACGATAGGATAGAGTCAGCCTTTGCAGTACGTGGGGGATGGGCGGAGGTTGGCCGGGGGAAGTACTGGGAATGCCTGAGGACGTGGCATCACTGCTGTCACGGTGTCACCGCACACGGTGGAGCGGGCCCGCCTGACGGCACGGCTTATTCATGCGTGTTAATATCATCACACGGGATGCCTGACCCTACCGTGTGACACATATGCTACGGCACACGCGGGACCTGCCCGCACTGTGCCCAGAACCCGGGGTGACGGACGGCATCGGTGTCTTCCTATGGCCCAATGCCAGCCCCAGCCAACCGCACCGTTCTCGTGCCCTTGGCGACATGCTGAGAGTTATTGTTTTCGCTGCCATGCAATTAGCACCATCGCAAATGTATTTTGTCGCGCTCTAATGCCCCGTAATTACCTCCAGGCACAAAAGGAGTCCCCCTACCCCCATGCCTTCATTGACTGACAGGCCTGGCATGATTCAGCAGTGGGGGAATGCTGGGAAGAGGGTAAGCTGGGGGATATGTAAATATCAAAGTAAAAGAGGATTAGCATTTCAGAGCCCGTTGCTGACCCATTGTACAAAGAGAGGAAATACCGTCTAGTCAGGGTTCTGGGTACGTACCACCCTATAGGTCGTTCCATACATATCACGACTGGAGACAAGATGGAGTGGCCAGGACACTGGAGCCTGAAGCCTATCCCACTCTTTCTCCATGGTGCCTGTCCAAAGCGATTGGCACGTGAATAGACAGATGTGGGCTGTGGTCTGTGATGCATACAGGACCATGGGGTAAGGAGTCTGGACCAATCACAGCACACACAAAACTGAAAACAAGTCTCACGCACGCTGAATAAGGACACGCACATTTGCTTGTGGCTAAACATGCAGTGGGCGTGACAAGACGTGTGTACTCGTGGACAGATTTGGACTTGTGTGTTTTTGACTTCACGCACATACACAAATGCATCGATGCACAGAATAAAATACAGAACTGAATGCACTCGAACCAGAGAAAAAGACACTCCTTCAGGGATACACACACACACACACACACACACACACACAAACATACACTGATGATGCCTGAATGTTAGGAACTGGTTGCATCATCCACACAAAAACTATCGATAGAGAGAGCAAACGGACAGGTTCACGACACGTGGGTCCCTCTCTGGAGCTCTCCAGAAGAACACATTCCCTGCCACAAGAAACCAAACCAAGAACAGTCTTTGGCAGGGTGAACCCCTCAGCCAAGCAGTGTAGAAACACTGGATCTGCAGGTCACATGGCTCAGCCAGGCCACTAACACTCAAAATAAACACCCGTGCAGGTAGCTGTTGATGCATGCGATGCAGTTAGTGAATATAGCAGCCTACGTATGTTGATGTACTGCTATTTGTGGCCCTGTGTGAGTGTCATCGATGGGCCAGGCAAGAGGGAGTGGCCAGGACACTGGAGCTTGGAGCCTATCCCAGTAAATACAGAGCACAATGCTTGGGTACACCCTGGCTGGGGTGCCAATCTAACATTGGTCCCACACACGTACATTCTGAGGAAGTCGGACACGCCAGTTCATCTAACAGAAAGTTTTCGGACTGTGAGAGAAAACCCACGAAAACATGAGGAGAACACACAAACTCCACGCACAGTGACCTGGAGGTGGGATTTGAACCCCCCCCAGTTGTGGAGAGTAAAGCTACCCACTACCCAGTGGATTGTTGTGCCGGCCATGTAACAGAGAATGGCTCCATCTCTGTAAGCATGTGAAGACAGTGCTTCGGTGTGCTCGTTAATACATATATCTAATTATTATTCATGCATGAACTGCGCCACCCGCTGCAGCTCCAGAATCATGGGGAGGGCGGACAGAGGGCAGAACACAGCTGGAGAGCGTTGATGGTGCTTGTGGTGTTGTTTATGCAACTGCAGGAAAGGGAAATGCAGCCCACCCTGGATGCCACTGTCTCTAAGGCGGTCATGTCAGTAGCTGCTGCCTTCACACCGCAGACATTTTCACTGTGAATCCATTCGGTTACGATGAGGCAGCAGCTTCATCGCGCCGCACATCTGCGCAATTAAAAACAGCTGCATTTCTGCATGAGACGAAACGCACCTGACGGGTCGGGCCAATTTACGGAAGGTGGAAATGTCATGGTGAGGCCGCACGTAACTAATCACAAGGCCCTGGCTGACCTCTGACCTTTATCGCTTCAATACGACTGCTATTATCTTGCAGAAAATTAGAAACGTCCCACTATTGTTCTGCCCCAGCAGGGGGGGTGGGGGTTATTTAAAGATAAACACCTCCCCCCTCACACACACTTGCAAACCGTGCTGCAATCACCTCACAGCCCTAAGCAGAGAGTGGCGGGGAATGGGGGGGAGTGGGGGTGTGGCTCAGTAATGGTTCAAGCTCAAGGGTTCAGCGGCTACATCTGTCTGTCTGTCTGTCTGTCTGTCTGTCTCGTTGTGCATGTGATGCTGTTAGCGTGTGTGAGTGAGATTGTATTAACATCAGCTGTCCAGACCAGCGTCCGTTAATAAGTGTTGCTGCCCTTTTGTTTGTATGGTCACGACTGCTTCTCTTCCTGCGTGTCTGTGAATGCAAATGCCTTAAATTCTGCTCGGCATTTCATCATAACATCAGCATCTTTATTATTGCGTTCCTTAAGCCCCTGTTTGCTGAAAGATGAAATGCTAGCAGAATGCGCATGTCGCTCTCGCTGCCCTAAACAATATCGCCTCTCTTGCCAACGGTGTACGTGGGAAGGGAATGCGTCCACCGATAAAGGGGGGCTAAGACGATGGCACACAGCTTCCCCTGATAGCTCTCTGCTTCAGATCACACCGGACCCCTGTCTCTTCCTCCAGCACCAGGGTTTTCCATTGACCACAATACCAATGCTAACTGCTGTAGCTTGACACTCTGACTGTGTGATATGGCTAACGCAGCATTATTCATAGCTAGCATGAGATGAAGCATGAACGTCATTGATGCTTCAATAATGCCCTTATAAAACCACATTCAGTTGCCAGTTTATAAGACATACCTGCTTACTAATGCAAACAACCTGCTACACCAAACAGGCACCCCGGTAACTGCATACATACAGCACGGGGTCAAGAGGTTACTGTTTGACTCATATTTAAAATGACGGTGGAGGTTTTGACCGTAATGTCACTTAGTGCCACACGTGGTGGTCCCAGCATCTCAGAAATCGGCCTCCTCTGGGGATTTCTTTGCTATAGCGCCTAGTGTTTACAGAGAATGGTGCGACAAACGAAAACATCCAGTCGATGGCATATCTTTGTCCGAAAACACCTTGTTAATGAGAGAGGTCAGAGGAGAATGATCAGACTAGATAAAACTAACAGGAGGACCACAAGTGTAAAAATAACAGCTCAGTCCTACTGTGGTGTGCAGATTGGTTCTGGATCCGACCCACTACTACCTTGGTGTGCGTAATAATGTGGTCAATGAGTGTATTGAACCTTGCAAGGTATGTGTAGCTTTGAACCGTGTGTATAGGTTATATAATTTATGGACTGAACAGATCATATTTCTGGCCAGATAAGTGGCCCTTTAAAATGGATGGCTGGATATGTTCAGAACATCCATGTGAGAACAAGGTGGTTTTCTGCAGAGCTTCCTGTTCAAATGACCTCTCACACATTTAGAGGGTTGCAGATCTGCAGGAAGTCAGGGGCATATTCGCAACATTTCCAGGTGTCACCGTGTTCCTGAGGGACAAGCACGTCACTGTCCCCACATCACCACGTTCATCTCTCTCTCCCTGGCCATTGTGTCACACCCCAGTGCAGCCGTCTACCCCCTCCCCCCTAAATCTTGTTTCTCCGGCCTTTTCGGAGAGACCCCCCCCCCAGGGAGCGGCACATCTTTTATTAATCAGGGGCACTGCGTCGCAGCCCGAGCTTATCTAATTTAGCAGCCAGGTTCAGACGAAGACGGCCAGGCCATCGGTGACGAGGTGGGAGCTCATGGGTGGGGGTCACATGGGGGACAGACACAGGCTGTTATTAAAGGCGTGGTTTCAATGGGGGGGGTTTGACCTTTCTGGCAGACTGCATCCTGACCAGGGGATGGGTTTTTGGAATGAATCACCATATGTTAAATTACCTTACACTAACAGGAAAAATGACAGCAGCCTGTTTGAGTGAAAAATAAGAATTGGGTACCTGGGGAGAGGTTACATATTCATTGTTTTGTATACAGGTCCCAGAGGCCCAGGTCAATGTGGAAGATGGGGAATTCAAATTTGGCATCTGAAATTGGGTGGGGGTCCTTTCCCTGGTTACTGCTAAGTCAAACGCCCCTTGTTGGTGCATGCATATCAGGGAGGCCTCCTTACTGTGTCCTTGATGTTCTTCCCATACAGTGAACACTGAGAGCAGTAAAGCCCCCCCCCCCCCAGATACACACAGACCTGCACATGCATATGCCGCACAGCCCCACCAGTTATGTGAGGGACAAGGCACAAGCTGCCCTCTGCTCCCTTCAAACCCCCATCCCATTCAGCTTCATGCCTCCCCCTCCCTCATCTGTGTTGCCGATGAAATGAATCACTGTCAGTGATGTTGGGAGTACTTACTGTCAACCCCTCTGCCCTGGGCCCCCCACCGACGGACGCAAACTATAAAATATCGCCCTCCCAGGGAGGTATCACTCACGCACCCCCTTCACAGAGGTGAGAGGGTGTACGCTCTGTGTCACGTGTGCGCATGCGTGTATGTGTGTGTAAGGACTTGGGTAAGAACAGAAACAGATGAAGATTCAGATTTTGGAAAATAAACATATTTCTGGTATTTCGGGGGGCAAACTGGTCGCTAGGTTAAAAGAGAGTAGAGATACACCAGCCTCCCCTAATATGTGGAAAGACATGAAGTTCTGGATGGGAAATCAGAGCCTGACAATATAGACAAAGAGTTAACAAGGACGTGTGGATCGTGTGCAGCACTAGAGAATCACCCACCCCTGGACCCAGTTGATAGCTGTCAGTCACTGTGGGTTGGACGGCTGTGTAATGGAAGGGCCCTACCTCCCGCACTGTTCCCATCCTCTACTATATAAACACGTGACAGTGTGACCAAAGAAGACATCTGTTTTTCCAGTTTTAGCTGTTACAATTTTGTGCGTATATATTGTTTCAAGCGTTTCAGTGGTATACCAGCAGGAGTAGTGATTAAAGATGCCTCATGGTCTTTTGAAGGGGGGACTCTGCTCTGGTGTTTAAATTGAATTATCTCATTGCATATACATGCAAAGGTGGTTAAAACTGCAAGTAAATGTAAAAAGAAATAAATATTAAGCTCCCTCCCCACACAAAGGTATATATTTGGAGCTGTGGGACAGGACTGGGCATCTGAAGAGTGGACAGTTTGGATTGATAGGGGTCTAGTAACAGACACATGAACCCAAGTAGCTGGGCAGGTGGAAGTCAGAGGGTGCTGAGGTTGATGTGTGGGTTGAAAAACCTGATCTTCCACCCTAATTTCTAAAAGGGACAGGGAGGCTTGTCCTGTGGAAATGTTTGGGGATTCGTACACCATTCTGCACAAAATATGACTTCTGGGATGTCTTTAGCTAACTGATTCAGCTAAATGGTATTGGTGGTGCAAGAGATATGGCCTAAAGTGGAGGGGACAAAATGAAAGAAAAAACAAAGCCCACCTAAGGGTTATAAGTGTGCCTAAGGGGAAAATGCTCTCATCAGCTAAGGCCTTTTATGAGAATAAAATTCATACTTTAACATTTACGTAAATGTTACACATTTATCAATCAGTTTCAATTCCTTAAGTTCCTCTTGAATTCCCGCAGTGACCAGTATTTCTCATATCATTTCTGACCATACTGGTATTTACAGAGCCTTCAGTAAATAATCGTGCACCGCACGCGACGTCTGTGTGTGCCATAGTTAAAGTAGCGGCAGTGTAATATTTTCATTTTCATGGAGCTGCGGTCTGTAGATACACTCAGCCGTGCTGCTTGCTCTGTGACCAGAGTCTGACTGCTGTGGAAGCTGGGGGGGTTCGTCTTCTCCCTCTCAATCCGTGTCCTCCCCCTGACCTCTCTACCTGTAACCCTACCCACGGCCCCCTCCGGTCTGCGCTACCCGTCACCCGCTACCGCTGTCCGGCGCGGCACCTGGAGACTCATCTATAATTCCTGATGAGTGTAATGCCATCTCCAGCCGATAATTGCGCGATATTCCTCACCTTCCGGAGCGACAGACAAGGGTGGGGGCCTAATGTGGTGCGTCGGAGTTTTGGGGGGAGGGGGGTGAGGCTGATGGAGTGGCGGGGGATGGTGGGCATGGGGTGGGCGTGTTGGTCCGGTGAGCGGCACAGAGAGGACAGAAAGTGGAATGCTGGGTACCCGGTGAAAAGGGGAGAGAGAGAAAACACGGCCCAACAGGCTAAGCAGGAGTGTAGAGCATCACTTATTCCCGAACGCCCCTTCGCGGCGCGGGTTGTCGGCTTAGCCGAAATGGCAGCCCCCCCGCACGCTGCTTCGATCGCATACATTTCTTGCCTTCGATCTTTCAAACCAATTTTGCGCAGCCTGTGTTATGCTGACGTTAAACCTTAAACGATATGAATAAGTAAATATCCGCCTTTTTTCCAGTCATTTAATCTTCATGCTGGGCAATTAGCAAGTCTGAAGTTTGTGGAGACTTTTTTTCATCTCCTCTGTCCTTATTATTGTTATTGAAATGTCAGACTCTTATTTAGCCCAGAGATGAATAATAAATGAGGTGTAATTACTGTCCTGAATGAGATGACAGTCTGGCTGGGGTCAGGGCCAGAGGAATGCGTCTCTCTCAAGCCCTCTCCCTCTCTCATCGCGCTTTAATTAGATCTCGTAATTAGTTTCCCTGATGGAACTGGGAAGGCCAGAGGGCTCCTGGTAACCACACCAGAGGTGAGGGTCTTCAACGCCCACCTGGCCTTCGTTAGTGTGCCGGACTCCAGAGCGCCTCCATCCTGCCAGGGGTGTGGGCGGCTGGGGAGGGGGCAGAGCCGGCTCTGACCTGACTGATGGCGTCCACGTGAGCTACGACTCACCCCTGCTCGACCACAGGCCAATTACACCAGTAACACTACTGGGAAAAAGAGATACTTATCAGCCACCAGCAGTGGTTGAGGTATAGGTCTCGACTGAGGTGCATATTGAAAAAAGGCAGGGGGTCTGCACCCAGCAGTGACCACTCACAGATCACGCATTCCACAGGGTCTTAGATAGTATGGAGCTGGAACGTAAACAAAAACATAATTCATAACCAACTCAAGTCGATGAACAATATGTCACTTTCCTGTATTGCGAAAAGGGCTCACAAAAGTCCCAAGTGATGCAAACATATGTAAAAGGACAATCAGATGCTTGTAAACATACTGTTAATGTACCGGTAACAGAAAGCAGTGCAGGTGACCAGTATAAATAGAAACAGCAGTAATGGCCAGACACACACCACCCCCAACCCTCCCTCCCAGGCTCCCCTCCTTTCCTCTTCCCCTTTATGTTGGCCAGGATACACCAGACATGGGTCCCTAATCAGCAGGCCTGCCGGGCGCACAGGCCGGTTACCATAGCAACGTGCTGACTGGTCGACATGGCAACCGCTCTGCGGTCCACTATTAAAAAGATGACAGGGAAGGAGAGAGGGGGAGGAAATGGGGAGGGGGGTGATCGAGACAGGCTCGCCCTGCAACCATAATGCACTGCACAAGAGCAGAAAAGGACTGGAGGTGGGGGGGTTGGAAATATGGAATACCAGGAAGAAGAAACAGGAGAGGGGGATGAAAACAGAGAAGAGAAGGCGCATATGCTGGGAGAAGGAAAGGAGCTGAGCTTTGTTTTGAAGGCCTCTGAAAGACATACTTACACTGATCAGTTACATACCGAGACTGAGAATCATTATGATCATTAAATAAATGCTCCTTTACAGAGTACAGTCCTGTAGTGACAACGAGAACTTACATACAAATCTGGGCTGTTTCTCAGAATTCTTTATGTGAATGCAGTATTATTAAAGCACATTAAGATTGTGTTCTGCTGCTGTTTCCTGTTGCAGGTACGGCTCCTGAAAGCAGACAGCAACCCCAATGCTTTTCTGAGTGGATCTGGCCTTGCAACAACCCCGGCACACTCTCCACAGAATTCCTCCACTTTCACGTTACCTACACACCCAGAAACAAAGAGTTCCTCTGCATGCATTTACAAACATCATAGGAGCGTTGTCATTATTCAGTGCCAGCTCCTTCAGTGTGGCTGGAGCATGTGGCCGCGGGGAGGCATGGAGGAACTGAAGGGAACTCGTCTTCCCACCGCACTGGAATTCCTCCGCCCCATGCTTTGGGAACCACACAAGCGCCATCCCACCAATGGTCACGGTTGTGGTCTCAGTCCCACCCCCCAGCACACTGGCACAGCATTCACAAGTAATTAAAGTGAGTTTAGGCAGAGTTAGAAAGTGCGTCATCCTCTTAATGAAATTAGGACTGCGTACAGTGCTCGCATGCACTCTGCCGGGGTTTTGCGGCCAGAAATTGCGAAGGCCGCACTCAACCTGCATACAAACCCTCCAGGATAGGATTCCAGACAAAGGCCTGTTTGTCCTCTGCCTTAACTCCCCTTCCTGAAGAGGTGCATCTCGCTTTTTTGCTGCGTTTACCACGCCGGTGTTCCTGTGGGCCACGTTTACAGCACTGTTTAATTGCGGCCCTCAAACGGACGAGGTTAGAGCACCGGTCTGCAGGCCAGGGACCAGCCAATTACAAGCAGTCAGCAATCAATTAAATCCAGCACAGACCTTATTAAATGTTGAACCAGCCTGGACTTAAATCAATTTTAGAAACAAATGGCTTTTAGGTGCAACGCCACGGGAACGCGGATGCCGTATAATTTTTGAAAAATAAAACGTTTTCTCCCGTTCCTCTGGCAATCATGCAGTGAGGTCACCCCACAGCATCACGTTTGTAAAATGCTGACTGCTCATTTTCATGCCCCCCACTTTTTATAGACCATTGTGTGACACAAAGTGTGGGTGCCGTTCCAACGGCCATGAAGAGCCTCTACCAAAATTTCCATTTGGCCAGATGCCTGAGCTCTGGCTGGTGTGCCAACAATGCCCAGAGGAGGTGAGGCCTCACACAGGCCCTCATCGCCCACCCACGCGGTTCACACCTGGGGGTGTATACTGTGCGACCCGAGACTCCGAGATGAGTGTCAATCTGCCTATTACGCTGTGTTACACTCTTAAAGGGAGGTTTTATGGTGAATGTGCGGCTGTTTAAGGGACAGCAGCCAGCACTGACTTGAGTAGGTCCATATCTTGGTGACACATGGCACCACAGGCAGTGATACAGAACAGAACTGGAGGATCTAGATGACCAGACTGGGCTGTGTTTGGCCCAGACAGAGCATTCATCTGGAATCCAGACTTCTGCCCCAGTCTACCGTGGGGGCAGGCTGGAAGTCATGGAACTGAGGACAAGAGCAGACATGCGTCAAGGGAACGGGTGGGTCACTGGAGCCCGGAGCTAGGGAGTGTCATGAGTGAGCCAGAGAACCAGTGTGTCAGGGACGATCGCCAAGGTCTGCAGCCAGAAGTAAGCAGAGCTTACACAGTTTAAGGCCAGGAACATAACCCAAAAGCCGAGGAACAGGCCAACAGGCCAATAGTGGTTACCACTGACACATATTTCATAAATGCCCTTTTCTCACAATGCATGAGCAAAAGGAAGTAATAGTAAAGGATGGCAAGGGCAAAAAATTTACTGTTCCAGGGGGGCAAATTCATAAGGCACCTTCACTGTGCTCCTTCTGGTCAGGTCAAAACATGTCTGCATGGGAGGTCTTGTCACTTCCGGGGTTAACGGGAAATGGAGAGTGGTCCTTTAGCGTCTGAGACTCTCTTAGGTAAATTCCCACGTGAGCCACGTTCCAATGCTGCTTGACAGCTCCCAGCCAAAAACGGGGCCACCTCGTTAGCCGAGGGCTTTTCAGGCACATGGGACCCTGGAACCCCTCTGCGACCCGAGGGCGGTGACTGTCGCTGAGACCGTCCCACCGAGTGCTAAATGGAAATCAATATGGGGAGTTTAGCAAAGAGTTAATTACTGCTTCGAGCTGATTGATCCAACGTGGACTTCTGGTGAGGTGCTGTGAACGATTTGTCTCTTTTGTTGGCAGTTTGGGGAAAAAAAATGGAGTGTGAGAAGCAGGGAGTGAACAAGAGTGGCAGCAAGCAGGAGAGGGTGAAGAGGTGAAAGGCCCTTCGAGAACAGGCGAGGAGGTGGGAAAGATGCCAAAGGGAAGCTGTGTATCAAAGGTAGCAGAAGGTGGAACGAGACTCCTGATAAGAGGAGAATCCCAGAGATCGGGGAGATTTAACTGGGAGTGATGAGCAGGGAGTTGTAGTCTTCAGAGACTCAGAGCTCCACCGTGTGATGGCTGAAGCTTCAACCCCCCACCTCCACACACACGCTAAAATTTGGTTTGTGCCATACCATGGTATAAACACCTGGAACACATGGGTAAGAGGAGTAACGAATCACCGACTGTTGGGTAAAACAGCAACCGCTCAGCTTTATTTCCTCCCATTACTTGGTGATGGAGAAGGATCGTTATTAGTGACACAAGTACAAATACAGAGCAACACAGAGCCCAGTTCACATGAAGTAGTGAAGATACTGAAGTCCAATCACAAAAATGAGGGGCCATGTAAACAGACCATCACCACTTTGTCATGCCAGTGCTGGTTAGAACGTCTTCTCTCGCTTTACTCAGTCCCCCTCCCCAAATAAAAGATGATGTCCAGGACAACGTTGTCGATCGCGGTACTCAGACAAGGCTTTTTCATTGAACTGGGAAATGCCCAGCTGGGATTGTCGAGCCCAGAGGGGTGTCCAACCACAAAGATGGCCACGTGCCACCATTCCCCAGCACTGCTCAGGCTTGATTGCTGAGTGTAACGCAATCAGCCATAGAGCACTGTGGATGAGGGCTGCAATGAGGAGGAGGAAAAAAACTAAACGCTGCAAAAAATAAAGAGATTCTAGTACCGCAATTACAGCCTGCACCCGGGGGCTGTGGCCATTTCTGACAGCAAAGGTTATTCGTCTTTATTGGAGGAAATAGGTGTTCCGTGCCTTTAAATGCCGCAGTAATGCGTGGGGGTTGGGCCTCCCCTGGGTCCCATTGCATAGCCTGTGGGGGCAACGCCATGAAGTCACCCCCCATCAGGACCTGTCTCCCCACAGCCAGCCTGCCCCCACCCCCCAACAGTTCCTATCGCAGTTCCACAGTTTGCAGAAATGCAGCAATACTGCTTTCAGAAGTCGAACCCGAAGAGATGAGATGGACATTCTGCTTGCTCTGGATGTAACTACGTCCTCCCATAGAGGCCTCTGGGACAGAGAATCCTGAGTGATGGCTGGTGGTCATGTCTCTGCCCTGCCTCAGAAACCTCCTGGCAGGTCTGTGCATTCCCAAAAAAAAAGGCATATGATCATCTGCGCTTAGCTCCACGCAGCATTTGACCCCCACCACTGCTCTGCAAGTTAGGGGCTGGTGTGGGTGGGGGTCATTGTTTGCCCCTGTGCAACCCAGCAGCCCTAACGTCTTTTGTGAGCACATCTTTGGTTTAGCTATAAGCTGAGAGGACTACATTAAGACACGTCAGGGTCTTTTGAATGTCTGCAGGTGCGGAGACACGTTCCTGGGTCCCTGCAGCACTTGTATTTGCTGTCTTTCTGTGGCATGTCTCCTGCTCAGTGTTTAGCATGCATCACTATTGCCGCTTATATCTGAGTGTTTATTCTGGCCTGAGGGAGGGCAGTAACCCCCCGGTGTGGGTCTCTGTCTGTGGCTCCGTATGCGTGACCCTGGGAGCAGACACTTTGTCCGTGAGCATGCCGATGTAAGCGCATCTGTGTTTGTATAACGCAGTATGGTTAAAGGCATTGGTTTTTCCGTGTGTTAGGCCGTGCATTTCTGTGCCACGTGACTGCGCGTGTGTGTGAGAGTGTGCACGGACACACTGATCACACGTCAGCATCCCCCTGGAGACAGACCGTCCTACTCATCAGTATTCATGGAGAGCTCTGGCCAGCAGACCCACACCTGACGGAGGACGGTATAGACCAATCAGAGACAGAACCACCAGCCCTGTCTCCCTGCCAGCACACGTGTGTACATGTATGACATACATAAGCGCAAAATAGTCAGCCATGTTGTCCCCACCTGCACATGTGCACATGTAAATCCATGCACTCTCTCACATGAACATACGCTTGTATGCATGGACTTGTCAATCAAACATGCACATTCACATACAAGCACAAACACACACGCTCTCCCACTACTACTGGTTTTATCCCAGTTTCTAAAGTAAGAGCCTCCTAGTTCAAGGCAAGGTCTGTCTTTTTACGACCGTCAAATGAACCTTCATGAAGTTATTTTGTTCCTCAGGGCTGGAGATGTTGCAGTGCCAAGAGCCACCTGAAATCAGCCATGCCTGTGAACAGGGAGTGGTGTCACAGTTGGACCCACCAGTGGAAATTTGTAGGCCCCCACACATAGTTCTGTCTTTTTCTTTAGTCACAGTTTCCTTATGCTAGCTACTAAAGTATGTTGCATATCTATCCCAGCCATGCTCAAGCCACTACCCCACACAGCCACAGTGCTGGGAGTCAGCAACCATTTTGGGCCCTTCCTGGCTGCTGACATCTTTGATCCACAGGCTTCCTCTTGGGTCTCCCAGCACCCCTGTAATGAAATTCACCAAAACAATGTTAAGAAACCTGTGTTTATTCAGCAGGTGGGGGGGCTTCTGGGGCTGGATCTCCAAAACAGCTGGGGCAGATACTGCCACACGTCCAGTGAACACAGCGAAAGTTTGCAAGTGTGGCCAACGGCAGAGGGAACCGCCCTATCTTTTTTTTTGTCTGTTTTTTTTAAAGCTCACTCCATCTGCCCAGATCCCAGGCCACAGCCAGCTTGTGAGGAACAGAAGCCCCCAAATGCACAAACAACACAAGCCAAAGGGGAGCAATTTCCAAGCTCCCTTGGATTTCTACACTCCTTACATTACCTATCTGGCTACACTATAGGCTTATGCCTTTCTCACACAGTGTAGGTTATCCCAACTGTCAGACACAATGAGCACCTTTAACAATCACCTTGCCATCCTCGAGTGAAAAAGGGAGCTGGTATTTCCAGTGCTGGTAACCCAACCTCTGATAGTATATTTTTGTTATCTTTCGATTAAAGTGTCAATGTCATATTTAATATCATTCCATTTGAACTGGCAAACGAGCAAAATCAAAATGAAAGATGTGGTTCTGCATAGCCACTGGGTCGCATGGCTGGTCGCACGGTCCGCTTGAGTTTTAACTGCACATGGTGATGCTGACAGTTAGCAACCTTGTGGTGGGAGAGTCTTCGTGCACAGACCATGAAGAGGACACCAAAAGTCCTGCAGCTGGTTAGACAAAAGATGGGATAAGCGGCTCAGAAGAGCACAATTTACAGCAAGGTGGGAGGGTCATTTTGTTCTGAAATATTAGGAGATATAGTACCTGCTAATACGTCTGAGATTCTTCTGTTAACGTTTTCAGGAAAAAAAATAAAATCTTACTTCGATAATCACAAACTCTCCAGGAATCATTTTCAGTGATTGTGAAAAACACTGCGGCAACATGGAGGGTCAATTCAGTCAAAGTTAGTGAGGTTACTGCGTTTGTCTTTCATTGGGTCACTGACATTGGTTGGGCCGCCACACCAATGGCCCTGGGACACTCAGAGACACTCCCGGGGCGATGACCCTGCATGGATAATGAATACCCAAGCTCCACTGTCGACTTCGGGAAGAGGTAAAGTATGTTAGGATAAGCCAAATGCCATAGGGCAGTACCATCATAGGGGTAAAGGTCAGCCTCTCCTCCCACTCACGGAAATGCTAAGACTCATCACTGTCCTCACCTAAGGGTCTACTCCACTCCTTACTAGGTCTTGCCTTGTTGACCTCAGACTGCTAACAAAGAAATAAATCCCATCAATAACCCTGGTTTTAACCCATCTCGTTCCCGATATCTGATCTCAGATTCCCACCCGGACTTTGCCAACAAGTGACAAGAAGTGGGCCTGCCACGCTATGTCTATCATAATGTCCAAGCCAATCAGCTGCATGGATGAACCTGGACAAGCTGACATGAGAGGAGGCATGGTTTGAGACACAACCCTCAGCCTGCCGAAAAGGCACAATGTCTGCAGCAGAAAACACGACGACAGTGGATGTCTCTTTCTAGATCCCACAGGAGCTGAGACACGTGTTCAGCTCTCCATGAGCGCTGCCAAAACACACTCCCCATCTGCTCTGCTTTCACCACATGGGCCTGTTCATTTACAAGTCTGTCACTTTAAGCCCATAAACTACACTTGAGTGGATTGATGAAGAAGTAAAATTAAAACCCCCCCTGCCCCATCGGCCTTAATTAGGAAAGCCACATCTAGACGTCTAATTAGGGTGGCTTGTGGAAAAACACCTGTTTGTTATGTAAAACTATTGTGAAATCCCTCATAAAAGAGATCTTTTTATTTATATGATAATTAGTCACGCTCAGAAACACGGGGGTTTTCGAACACACTGCTCCGAACGGGCCAAGCTTCTAATGACTCCGTGCCCTCAAACGAGGCTCCAGGTAGGCACAGACGGTTCTTAAATTCATATATCCCAGTTTTCTGATGTGTCTCGAGGGACTCGGCGTTTGGCAGCAAGGGAGAGGAGCAAAAACATCTTGGTGCTCGAAGATGAAGCACAGGGAGATTTGGAGCTCGGGAACATTAACTGGGCCGATTCAGCTCTGGCGTCCGTGTCAGGAAAAAAAAAGCATTTAGCAGCCATACCGTAAAGCCACTATTCATTCTCTCAACACTTAATATTTCATTAAGAAACCTTATTGTTAAATCCCCCCCCCGGCAAGATAAATTGATACGAAGGTGAGTTACTAATTACCACAAACTTCTGCAATGCCCCACAGAGGACCCACGAGGTGATTAACTTATTTGTTGGGTTATATTAATACTGTGCACAAACTGGGTTGCCAGGTCACATTGTATGGTATGTAGGACTAACATAAAACAATGCCTGTGCTATTATTTACGACACATGCTGTTCAAGGTTTAGAACAGAGAAGCTGAAAATGAGCCATTAATTTGGCGATTACAATTAACATTCTGGTTTGCCAAAGGCTGAGAAATGTATCGAGGGCTAGACCTCCCGACCGTTACGGGGGCTGAGGATCCACATGATTCTGAACGCCACCGTTTCTGATTTATCATCCACAAACACTGCCCTCCCTGAAGCACAGACACCCCGTTTCCCAGCCATAATTCTGCTGGGTCCCCGCCTCCCTCATGGGTGTATGGCACCGATCAATATCATAACGGCTTTACTGAGATCTACCGTCATGACGCAGCCCTCAAAAACCACCTCCCAACTGTGAGATGTTTTCCTCCTGACCAAGAGCGGTTGGCAAACGGAAGAGAGAAGGAACAAAGATTACACTGGAAGATGGTGGAGGTTATATATTGGATGCTGGTGATGGATGGCGAATCTGAAACCATCAGTGGTCACTCACCCGCTGTCACTGTGCTCTGCGGATCTCCTTATACCTGAAGGAAACAGAGAGTTATAATTAGAAGCACAGCATTCAATTAAATACAAAATGGCATTTTGCTGTAGATAACTCAGCATTGACACACACTTTGCTTATCAGGAGCCCAAAGTCACACTGAACATAAAAACCAGGCCTATAAATTGGGATAGTTCAACAGGGCCAGCCAGCCAGAGAGGGAGAGTCATAATTAGAGTGGTCGTATGTTTGGAAACTTCAACAACAACAGACCTCAGGACAAAGGAAGCCACATAACATTTATGACCAAAAACCTCTAATTTCAGGTTTTTAATCATCAAACATGAAAATAGTTGTCGTGTTAATCCTTTGTTTTACAGAGTACACAAACACAGCCACCTCACACCCATTCATGCCTCTCTACCCCACATACATGCTGCCTGTTTTCCTCAGCTTAGTGACTACAGTCCCGGCAGCCATATTTCTCCTATTTACTTGTGCAGTTTAATACAGCGAGAGCCATAGTTGATCAGGGTTTGTCCACTGCCTGGTCAAGGCGGGGACTCAGCTCCCCGTGTCAGGGTACAGGGGCAGCATACATCCACACCAGTGCTCTGGATCCCCAAGGACTGACGGGGTTTGGGTTTGTCATTATCCCCTTGTTTTAGTTCCTCTAATCACCTTTGCCCTGATTACCCTCATGTGTCTCACCTGGTTACTTTGTTACTTAAGTCTTGGTTGCCCTCTTGCCTGGGTTGAGTGTTTGTTTTGTTTGATTTGATTTTGTTTTCTGTAGTTCGGACTGGTTTTCCTGATTTGTTCTGTTAGATTAGAATCCATAGGATTATCAGTGTAAGGGTCATTACCAGTCCTGTTTTTATTCTCCTTGTTTTTATTCCTGGTTCATCAACTGGTAATGCCCTAGTCGTGTCTATTTATATGTTTTGTGCCAACAAAACTACCCTTGTCTTGTCTAGTTTATCTCCGAGTTCATTCCCTAGTGTTCGGGGCAAAGCTTGGTGTTTATTCCTTTATATTTTGTCATTACACCCTGTTTGCATTCACACTGGCGCCTTCACCATCCTTGGCTCGTGGCCCCATGGCCTGAGATCGTGGCAGCACTACGCTACGGTACGGCTCTAAAGGGCAAGCACAGCTCATCCAGGGGTTGTCCGGATATGGACCCAGAGAGGCTAAGGGGTCCCAACATGTTGTGAAATGCATAGCATCTGACTGCCCAAGTTAAGGCAGCCTACTGTTAATGTGGAAAAGGAGCAGCAGCACAAGCCTGAAATTTTACTAAACAGGCTAATGCTGTTTTAAAGCATCCCAAAACACAGTGATTAGCACAAAAACCCCAGTTTTTGAAGGCCTACTAGTATATCAACAGGCCAGCTCCCAGTGCAGTCTATCAGTCCTGAAGGCTGTAGGTCACAAGGACACCCGAGGACCTGAGAGCAGGTTTCTTAAATGCTGCTGTCCCCTGACACACGTGCATGTACGCTTAGCTCAGGTTGCCTGCACACGTCAGCCGGCCAGTCTGACGCTCACGCTGATCACAGGTTGTGAAAGATTCCAGAAGGGAGCATGCCGCCCACCATCGCTCTGACTACATGTGAGGCTAACGTGAAGAGACTCACCTATCTGCTAGCCAAACTGTTTTGCTTCAAACGGAGGAGACCATTCTCACTGCCATTTCTGAGCAACAGCCTTTTCATCTACACGCACATGCAGTACACATGCACAGAAAATGCAGGCACAAATCTCTGCTCCCCATTCCAGATCTTCTCCCAATGCCATCCCATTCATGGTTGATCCTGAGATATCACACGCTTCCTCTACCTCAGCTCTGTGAGAACGTTACAGCCCCAGCACCTCAGTTACAATCTGAACCAGGAGGAAATGAGCAGGAGGTGGTTATAAAGTATTCCATTTTTAAATCATCAACTAGTATGATACTATTAAAATCATTAACGAAGGCTAAAGAACCAAAAGTGCGGAACTTAAACTGAGTGGACAAGGATCCCTGGGGAATGCAGAGTAGGCGGCACACTCGGAAAGGCAGTATGTCAGCCGGTCACTGGAGCCACACGCTTGGCTGTGCCAGGCTCCTTCTTGACCCTCTCTGTTATGGGGCCATATGTGAGAGCGGCTCAAGTGGCAGAGAGGGAGGCAGTGGCGGGGGTGGTATGTGTGTGGCAGTGAACATTCCCTTGCATGAAACCCCCCCAACCACCCCCAGCATGCCGCGAAACAAAAGGGACAAACGAGCCCTAATTACCCCTCTGCTGTTTTACATCGGAGGGGCTGTCGACTGCGCTACACTATGTAAATCACCCCCCCGCCCCTCCCTCACCACAGTCCCCTGGCACAATCTGCTCTTTATCTGCTGGTGGTGTGGGCACTCTGCCAAGGGGGCAGTCGGGGGGGGGGGGGGGGGGGGGCATGCCCACGCACGAGCAGGGGCACCCGTGGTGCGCCCCCCCCCGCCCCGTGCGCTCCGCTTGCCACCCACGTCACGGCGGGGGGTGGTTTTTGCGGCGCCCCT
>JAACJT020000007.1:13144174-13193778 GCA_009936485.2 Gymnarchus niloticus
CCCCACCACCACCACCCTTCCCAATGCGGACCTGGGATTGCCGGGGGGCTTTCCAGAAGCAGAAGCACAGCACCTGAGATGGGGGCCGGCTGCTTAAGATTATGATGCTACTTCCACAGAGCAGGAACTCGCACACACAAAAGAGCGAGCGGACGCACGCACGCGCACGCACGCACGCGTACACGCATGCACATACACAGCCACACGAGCGCCCTCACTCCATCCTGAGACGGGCACTGGATGAGATGCTCACGCGGACCTCAGAAGCGTCCGTACCTCGGCCGGGATACTAGGCACAGGCGGAGTAAATTCAAGGTGCGCCAGAACACACGTGGAGGTGGGCGGCCTGGTCCCTTCTGTGTGCTCTCCCTAAGTGTTTAAAAGACAATTTCAACGAGGGATTGCTCCCAATCTACTAGGGTGATCCACATGGATGAGTTATAATATGCTTGCCTCTCTCTCGCTCGCCCCCCACCTCCCTCTCTCTCTCCCGCTCTCTCTCTCTCTCTCTCTCTCTCTCTCTCTTCTTCACTCTACTTGTTTCAGTCCATTATGGAAGCGTCACTGCTCTCTCTATCCAGAGGAAACCCCCGCCCGGACCCTGTCCTGCTCAGGCATCAGCACACCGACGGCCGAGAGGTTAAGGAGCGACTCTGGCCGAATGCGCATTAGTCAGATTTATTATTTATCGTGAGCTGCAACCTTTTTTTTTTTTGAAGGTAGATGAAAGAGAAGTGGGGAGAGTGATGGATAAGTAGTGGAGGGGTGTGTGTGTGTGTTTGGGGGAGGTGTCAAAGGGGTGCTGGTCAGGATTTGGCAAACCGGCCTTGAGGGCGGTGAAAACAAAATAAGATATTAATTTAATTTATTCATTTATTCCGGAGTGCCGCTCCTGCGGGCTCCCCCCCTTCCCCTTTCCCCAGTGCCCCCCCCCACACTGCCATTCCCTCCACACTCCCCCGTTATCATCCAGGGTGCTGCCTAATGACATCAGCACTGTCTTGGCAGAGCTGTCCGAAATCGGCAGGCTCCTCATTTTTCATCAAACCGGCTCCTTAATTCCGTCTCCAAGGTGTGCGTGCGTGTGTTTGCGAAATGTGTGTGTGCCTGTGATTGTGTGTGTGAGGGAGGAAGAGAGAAGGAGTAAGAGAGAGGGGGGAAAAGAGAAGGGAACTGTATCAGAATAAGACCTTTACCACAAGCCGCCATTCTTTCCGCCTTCGGACCGCACTTCCAGGTCCGGAAATGCGAGTCTCCCAAAGACCCCCACTGGCTTCACCCCAGCCAGGCTCTTCATTTCACCTCCCATTTGTTCTTTATTTTTTATTTTTCTTTCTTGGCAACCCAGTTGTGCGGACCTCTATTCTCCAGTTGCGCATGCAGCCTGTGGCATTTTTACGTGTGTGTTCTGCTCAAGGCAAACATGCAGTGGCAGAGGGGGAAAAAAACTATTTTAAGAAAATGTTAAATGGTTCGATAGTTTCCGTCACAACACACTGTCAAATATATTGTGGAGCATAGCCACGAATACAGGAATCCATAGGTTTTGAGTTCCCAACTTAAATATATAAATATATAAAATTATGACTTTTGGAGAATGCAGGGGTCTGTTATTTGATAAAAAAGTACATTCTAATAAATCAAGAGTTAATAAAATTAACTATACAAAAATGATGGCCAAACTGTAGACAGATAACTCATAAAGACAATAGACTTTCGGCCCAATTTCATGCTTTGAACATTAAATCATGGCTGGGTTTCCAATAAATTTTTTGCTGTTTGGAAAGCACAGTTGAAAGCCTGTCCATCATTAGGTGAATCACAAGACTGCAGTACCAAAGCCAGGGTAGCTCTGGAAGCACCTCCGGGCTTCCGTAGCAAGGCACAAAGTGGGGAAACTGCGTGCAGTGCGTTGAGAAAGCTAGGCTAAGCTCAGTTAACCGGCATCTCTGGCAGGAGTGAGGAGGGGGGGTCTGGACTGACGGCCTCACGTTGGCCTTCTCGGATGCTGTCAGCACTAACTTCTGGAAGGCAGGGATATGTCTGTTTGGGGACGGGTACTCCCAGCTTTTACTGCCACGTGAATGGGAGTCGACGGCTGCTAGCTTAGGCTGTCAGCAAACCTGTAAACGAGAAGCTGCGCCCTTACAAGCGTCCCAATTTCACCTTCATGTGTGTTGAGCCTTCATTTATGGACTGATGCTGAAGACCGTTACATCAGGAGGCTGCACACCCAGAAAAACAGGATGACAAAGTGCAGTGATTTAAGAGTTTAGTGTGCACCAAATGTACTCAATGGCTGAAAGTGAATATTCAGCTACAAGATTTAAGTCTTTCTGTCAATGTTTTTCTGACATGTCCTAGTTGTTGACCACCTCATTGGCTCATCGATAAAGTTATTTTTTCTCAGGAGGTTTTCGTTCATCACTATAGAAAAGCTTAGTCCTTTTTTGTGATAAAGGATGCATATAGCGATAAAAAAAAATTAATCATCCATCCATCTGCCAACTGCTCATCCTGGTCAGAGTCGCGGGGAAATCCAATCATATTTTTATTAAACAAAAAGGTGGAATTACGGCACGGTAAAATAACACCGGCCATATCTGATTCAGTGTGGTTAATGTAAGCATTTTTATTTCCTGAATGCTCAATAATAAAAAAAAGTTTTATGTTCAAACTGCTCATAAGGAATGACTCCCCCTACCCCACCCCACCCCTTCTCTCTCTCCTGCCACATTCCTCCACATTGCCTTCCTATACCCAGCACTGGTCTTGTAACAGCTCTTAGTTCAGACATTTTAAGAGTGCACCAAGACTAAAATTAACGCAGAGGTCAATGAATATCAGTGACTTTTTAATGGGTAAAGTACAAGTCAGTGTGGTGGAAGGAGTCCTGTTATTAGACCTCTTCAATTAGCTGCCATGACGACGGACTGTCCATGCCATCGTCTCTGACTTTTACTGGACTCACTTCAGAATTCAGCAGACACCTCTGTGAATCTTTTCAAATACTAAACAATTCCTCTTATGGCCTCTTCCCTCTCATTTCTGTTTTTCAACTTTCAATTTTCTGGAGTAGCATTATTATATATTATTAATATTTCTGAATTATTACTCATTTTCTTCATAAAAATGGAGTGCTTTAATTCACATTTGAAGTACTCATCAAGGCCAGGCAGTGAAATGAATGTGGAAAGATACATTATATTTGCAAAAATGCAAAGAGTGCATTAAAAATATATAGCAATAATAAAATATTAACTATTAATTTCAAAAAGATAATTTGCTCTGGCAAAAATTGGCTTTTCATTAATTCCATCGTCTTAATAAAAAAAAAAAAAATAACTACCACATATACTTACTTGCCTAGTTATGAATAAGATGTAATCATTATTTATAAAATACTTCTCAAGCAGAGAACATTATATTTCTCTTACAACACACACTGACTCAAACTGTGTAGCAATGCCCATCAAACAGAGAAGGAAGATGGCTACCTTCAGACGGACCCTGAAGCAAAAAGGGAAAGCCTTGGTCGAGTCCTCTGTGTAGTGTTATGAGTGCCGATCCCACATCTTTTATGGAGCATCCTGTCCCTAACCGTAAAGTCGCACCAGTTTCCAGGAGGGTGACCAAATAGGTTCCACCATTACACACCAGTTATGCGTCCTGTCTCTGGGACAGGATGGAAGGGGACAAAGGCGGAACCCGCCCTACTTGCCATGGTAAGAACACAGATGTTCAAGAGCTGGGCCCATGCTCCTAACCGCAGGAGGGTGTTGGGAAGACTCAATCAAACCTTGGCGAATTTGACAAGCCAAACAAGAAGGAGTGAATAAAACATAGAGGGGCAGATGGAGCTGTGATGTCTGGACACCTGCTGATAATGAATTCTGCTTTTGCTCCATGTTAGAATTTCGTCTGAACTATTTATGCAGGAGATCGTGCCACAGCTCTGTTTACTTTCTAGCACGTGGGCTGAGGTGCGGATTTAATTCCAGCCTTGGGTGCCGGTGAGCCGCTTCCTGAATTTGAACAAGTTGCCGCCTCACTGATATGTCAGTCTGTGTCAAGTGGATCTTTTCCTTCATCATTAGCAAACTTTACAACAGAATATTATTGGGGTCACTACTGGCTGAAGCAATCGGCATGGATGACACAGATTTATAGCAAAATCACCGGTTTAAAAATGTCAAGGTTTATATTCGCTAGCATTTACCTGGCCATGACTCATCTAAATAAGAGACCCTGGAGAGTCAACTGAAGCTACCTGTAGAACGTAGTAGACCAGAATGGCGGACCACACAGGAAATGACTTGTAATGAGACTTACTTGTCCCCGGACCAGAATGAGTCAAACATCCCAGGTGCTTCACTATGCACCGAGGGGCAGGGAGCGGGATCATGCTGAAAAGGATCTTTACTAGCACAGAACCTCTGGGCATCAGAGATAGCATCAAGACCACTTGACAGAAAGGTACTATGACAGTACAAAGACCTCTCATACCAGCACCAGAAATTTGGAAAACAAACCAAACTCCCTTCTCCTGAGAATTCCTTTAAACTGGTGTTTTGCCAGCCTTTTGGCTTTGATGTAGAAGAACATGAGATGCACACTTTAAGAAATCTTAAAAATTTCGCATCATTTTTACACGTAATTCTTATTAACGTTCTTTGACTTTGAGGACATTCCTAGCTAATACACACTTAATGAGATGAGTCACAGTTTGTTCTGTGATAGAGGAATGGGGCGACCCCAGTGACTTTTATAGATGAATTAAAAATATGGGGGCAATGTACAGTAGATGAATTAATAATTGTAGTATAGACTTATTATCAATAATATATCATAAAAAATTGTACAATGACCTTTGTATTTCTAAATTTTTCAACTGTTCTGCTTGTGCAAACTCCACCACAACAGCAGCGAAGGAGCTCAAGAGCACCGCCCTGCTGAGAGGCATTGACATGTTCAGCCCTCCAACTTCTCTCACCTGCTTTATAATGGCACTCATTAAGCAGAATCATCAGCTGTGTGCAGGTAGAAGATGTGATTCAGGTGAATCTCTCGAGTCATGGTCCACACCAGCTGACCGGCGCCCCCTGGAGAGGCCATCTGACAAGCTCCTCACTGTTCTCTGCGGTGAACTCACACCCTGGCCTTCCAACCCAGGGGTTCCAGCATTTAATCTGTCGCACCCGTTCCCCCCCTCCCTCTACAGCCCGTCACGCACCCCAGCTGACGCCGGCCGTCAGCCCAGTGGCTGGAGGTACCCCACGCCGTCCCGCACCACTGAGCACAACTGTCGTAATGAGGTAGTGAGAAAATGGCTCCTTCTCCACAGGCAGACAGAAGCAGAGAAAGGTCACTTCTCCTCTTTTAATGCCATCTCTCCATCTTTCCATCTCTGTCCCCACTTTCAATCCCCCCTTCTTTCCATTCTCCTTCCTCTCTTTGCACCTTTTTTAACAACTTTTTCGTGTCCTGCTCCCCCACCATACCTTCCATCTCTCTCCCCGGTCATTTTTCGTCCCCCATCCCCCCCCGAAACCTCTGCCTTCTGTATGCGGATGTTCCCTTATTATCAGCAAGACAAAGGCAGGGAATCTTGGGAGGAGACAGGTGGAAGCATCTGAGTGATGTGAAAATTACGGGAGTGAAATCGCCCCCCCCATTCTAGATAATAAAAATAAAAAAGGAATAGAAATGTCGCACCCCCCCCATCCCCCCTGCCTCTGGTACAAGTCAGTAGGAGAGAGCATATTTTTATTCCCTCCCTGTAAGATTTCCAATCCCTGTAGACGGCCGAGGCAGACATATTTCTGTTCACCTACTTACTCTCCCAATGTCATTTTTCATTTTATATATTTTCTATATGTATGTATACATTTATAATAAATATTTTTTAGAATAGAATTGTTTAGTCCACAGAATTTCTAGCACAAATCAGGGGCAGAGGTCCTAGGAGACCCAGGCCATGTGGAGGCAGTAAATGAGCCCGCACAGAAGATAAACTGTGTGTCTCCAACTTCAATGGCCCCCATCTCAGGTGCCAAGGGTGGAGGGTCCCAGCCGCAGCTATGCCGGGCCGGGTGAACCTGTGGGGTGTGGGGTGGAGGATAATGAAGTGTGGACGATTTGTCGCTACGACGTCTCAGTAACCCCCTAGCTCCTGAGGCTCCTTGCAGCCCAGCTAGCCATGATCTTTTTTGCCAGTGAGAAACCTTCTTGGCCCTGGTGAGGTCATTGTCCCATATTGTATAAAAGATTATTATTCAGAGCAAAAAAAAAAAAGACAAAAAAATTTTTAAAAGCCGATTCACATAAATTGAGAACAGTAGCCATTAATCTTTCATTTTTAATCAGAGACATAGAAGGTAGAAAATGGTTCATATTCCCAACCTACTGCATTCTGGTTTGTAACACACTCTACTAGAGGACAGTCCCTCCAGTATCATCCCCTTCCTCGAACACGAAGTATTACTGGTGTACAAAATAAAATGAAGGAAAACCACCGAGGGGCCAGCTGCATGCTGTCAGGCAGATGCTTTTATGTTTGCCGGCGCAGAGCTCGAGAACTGGGCCCACCTCCTTCCACGGGCTGTGAGCGAAGAGGCTGGCTTTGGCGCATGCGCGTGTGTGACTTCAATCCGGCGTGCAGACAAGTTGCAAATGAGAAATGTTCACTTTGTCCCACAAAGCTCACTTTGGCAAGCGTAATGGGAAACAAACACATTTCGAAGATGTTGATAGAGTCAACCAACAAGACATGTCGTAATTGCATTTCTGACCTTGGAAACATGGTACATTACCGTGGTATATTGGAGTAATCGGAGTTGTACAAATCTAAATGAGTTCACATTAGACAGGCTGTGCTGTTGCAGCTCCGTATGAATGGCTGAGAATTAAATATCCTTCAGTCTATTAGCCTGAAATGCCGGAGGTGTGACTCTCTCTCACCACAGAAATATTACAGTAAACCAAAGCAATCACACCGTCAATCAATTATTTATGGCTTATATTTTTCTAAGAGTGCATGAAATGTGTTATGTTAATTTTTTAAGTGTACTTTTTCCATCCCTTTTTTGAGGTTTGGCACACAAACGTTCGGCTTCAGAAGAAACGGTCCCGAGTGATTGGCCTTCCTCGGTGTGGCCACGTGACATCGAGCAGGAGCTCCGACTCCTCTCGGGATCAAACTGTCGGCTTTTCCGAACAGAAAACAGGAGTTACTGCGTGGAATGAACCGAGGTGGGGGGGGGGGGGAGAGACTCTCTGAAAATGCTGCAATCGGGGGGGATTTATGATACTTCAGAAGGGTGTCTTACATTACAGTCTGGTTTGTTTTGCCTGCTTCCAGGATCATGTTTATTGGGCCATTATGTTCATTTGTGCTGCATGGGGGCTTTCTGGCTCGTTCCATGTTGGAGGGGAGGCACACAGCCTCATGAGGTTCTGTGTCTGGGGGGCTGTGAAGAGGTGGGGTCAGTCGCAGGAGGAGCCAGATAGACCAGTGTAATGAACATTGACCTGGTTGATTAGGGGAGTCAGTAACTGTGCTGCCCAGCCCTCCCTCCCCCCCAACCCCCTGGTCTTGACACACTCGCAGCACCTTCCACAGGTGTTGATGGTGAAGAATGGGTGCCGTCATGATGTATCTCACTTCATTGATACAGACTACCCAAGTTTCCCTCCAAGAACTGAGTTACAACACATGGCCAAAGCAAAGGGGGAAGATGAGCTGAGCATGGACCAAAAGCTTGGGGGGCAAAATCCAGCTCAACCGCTGCATGGGATCGAACAAAGCTACAAGGCTTCGCTGGAAGCCATCAGGAAGAGGGACTCAGTGGCCATCACACACATGTCCCGCCACAGCTGAAAAACATGGCTTCTCGGCACAAAATGGCAGCCACATCTAAACATACGATTTACAAAACGGGCTGCTTATCTCCCCCTTGAAGAACTTCAGAGATGTTCTGCGGTTCTGACCAGCAGGCTCCTTCTAAGGTTACAGGCAACACAATCTACCTTTACACACTAATTTGGTTCCTCCTGTAGATACGTGCGTTTTTTGTGGTGAGTAAGTGAGCCTTAGGATATATACAAATTTAATAGACCTAATAGGATCATTATCAAATTAAAATCAATACAAATCTAGCCTCAGTGTCCTTAAAAGGCAGAAATGTTGAAATACAACACTGTCTGAGTCCTTCCCATCTTCTACCTATATGTGACGTTATAATCAGCCCTAAACAGCCAGACGGACACACATTACAGCCAATCAGACCCGCACGAGGCAGCCTTTATTAGTGAATGCCTACACGTCTTTGATCCCGCAGGAAGTTTCAAAGAGAATGGCATATCTGCCGTGCGTGAAACATCACAGCTGGATGTATCTTATTTCCCATCGATACATCTGAGCTCTGTACAGCAATTCTTTTTCTAAACGGTTTAGTGTTCTCTGCACGGAAAAGAACATGTTACACTGGAAGGCAGACTCTATGTTCTTTACGATTGGAGCGTTATCATTCATGCACATATATTTTCAATCATCGAGGAGAGCAAGATAAATTTTAAATATGGCACAGCATCACACAACAAACTGTTTTTCTGGCCGGGATAAATCCACAAAAATCTCAGTGAGCGGGAAATTGTAAGCTCCAGGTGTATCTCGAAATGGTTAAGACCTGTAATGTAGGCTTGTTTCACATGTGGTTCGGTTTCTGTCGCCTCTGGGAGCCCAGAGTTTAACCAGCATGACCAAAACCCTCTGCGGTCCACACAGCCTCCCGTATACTCACTTGGCCATCCAAACAGGTCTGACTCTCAAAGACACATACATGCACACACGCACACACATACACACAAAACCTGTTTCCACCTTACATGTCAGTATGGGCATCGCGTTATATTTTCATTTTGCTCCACATGTTAACAGACCAAACCAACATCTTTTTATTTCTGTAGCATTTTATGGATCTGGCTGCAGCTAACTCAAACTGAATGCTCTCTGTCTTAATGCAATGCAGTCCAAGAACTTATGGGAAACGGAAGGTTTCAGTGAAGAGGCCAGTTTAATCTGACACTGAACCTTCAAAACAATACTTTTGAGAGCACAGCTTCTTTTTGTCTAAGCATTAAGATCTGTCTTTTCAAAGAGACAATATGAAAAAGATTACAATCACATGGGCCGCATCTTTTCCAGCTCGCACCAGAGAAACGTGACGAGTGAAATTCAGAAGCTGAGTGCCACGGAAACCTGGGAAAAAGCCACATTAGACTTCCTCTCATCCCAAGACGCCGCGACAGCCACCGTGGGTCCTACATCAAGTCGAACAACCAGCCTGATTTACTGGTGAACCGCAGCTTACAGTTTTGCTACAATCCTCCACTGTTAAAGATGACAGCGAAATCAAAGGAAGTATTGCTTCTGATAGAATTATTGTAAAAAGAGTTATTGTAAAATTTAATTTAAAAGCAAGCTGAGGATTCTAATTAATATAGTTTTTCTTTACGAGTACACATTTTTTTTATCATCATTGGTTTGTAACAGTAGAAACTATCACACTCGTTTATACATCATCATGGTAATGCAGCAATAATTGTTCTTTCTACTGGTGGCCAGGATTCACTGGACAAAAACGTTAAAAAGGAAAAAGCAGCAAATGATCGCAAATTATTACAGTAAAAATTTTAGGAACAAATTAGGACATTTTTCTAATATCTTTTTAATTTTACTGTCATGTTTTTTTATTATTGTTCTTGAAGAAAATGGACGTTTTTGTTTTATTAATTTTTTGATTGAAATTTTTTACTTTAAATTGTATTTTTTTCATATGATAATCTTTGGATTTTAATAGATTTACCATTCAACCAAATCACTTAATTTTTCATGTTACTTGCATTGCAATGCAATATAACTGCCTAAATATAAATTATTTAGCATAAAATATTCTCATAGTTCAAAATTTCTACAAATAACCAAACTTATTTTTTATGGTAATTCTATTAATTATATTGACAGTTTATTACAAAGCAAAAAAGCTCTGCATTATTTTATATGCAGACTATATTTCAAATAAAAATGATGAAAAAAATGCATCAATCGGCATAAAAAACCCATCCAAACAGCAGTCTGATTGTGCCCCATCTGGCCATCTGGCCTAGATGGAAGCAGGACCCATCTGAGCATGTGCAGACTGCCCTTGACCTTGCATGGAAAGCCGTCTGACTAACTGCCGGGGTCACAGGGGTCGTGCCCGGACAGGGAGGGATCGCTGGGCTGGCCCAGACCCACGCGAAGCCGCATCTGCTCTGCTTGGCTTCACAAATAGGAAGTGCTGTTACAGCGGGCAGGAAAGCGTGAAGAAGGCACCCATTCTGAAATAAATCCTCACCCAGCTGTCAATTCCACTGAATTCATTTTCCCCTTTAAAATTATTTTAGAAATTCGGCGATAATGTCCAAATTAGCTGTTTTTGGATCATACACTCAAAAGCTAAAATGCTACATTCTTAGATGACAGTGACTGCAAAAAATGTTATTATTTACAAAGAGTAATATCAAACATTTTAAAAATGGCTTTAAAATAATAGTGACATGTTTAACCATTCTGCTCAA
Organism: Gymnarchus niloticus; assembly: GCA_009936485.2. NCBI lineage: Eukaryota > Metazoa > Chordata > Actinopteri > Osteoglossiformes > Gymnarchidae > Gymnarchus > Gymnarchus niloticus. The sequence continues at coordinate 13,154,795 of JAACJT020000007.1, forward strand.
ATCTGTGACATTAGCCTAGCTAAGCAACTTTTTATATAAAATCTGAGCCGACCAATTATCAAGTTTCACAGCCAAAATATTTTTTGTTATGCGTTTTCTGTTTTTGCTTATTATTTTTATGCTCATTAATAAAACAAAATGACCCAGAGCTTAACGAAACATCCACTGCTCATCTCAACCGGACCCCTTTTCCTCGGTAGATATGGACGAGTGTAAACCATCAGGCCAATGACGTAAGCGAGCCGAAAAAGGACAGGAGCCTCAGCCCACAGCCTGACGGGTCTTGCCCCAAAACGGGTTGGATGGGGGCGACATGCAATTCCCCTTGCCCCCCCCGTAATCAGAGGTATTAATGCTGCTCTCAGCCCCCAGTGAAAGAGAGATCACCGCTATTTGCTTAACTACTTCATGTACCTCACTGGGTTTACCTTACATTTTAAAGGAACTGTAAACTGATGTCAATATTTGGATCAATTCCTGGAGGCTCCTCGGATTCCCACACCCCCCCAGGATGAGTGAAAGGTGAAGGTGGTCTAAAAACAGCACAATCCTAAACTAGGGACTATGGTTGAGAAAAGCTGCTTTTCCCTAACACTCATCACAGCGATACTTGGTCCAGCCCTCTAATCCCACTGGTCTCTGGCAAGAATTTTGGCATTGTGGCCTTTTTCCTTTAGATACACTCAACACTAAATGACATTTTTATTCTGACACAAAAAGTTATTTATACTGCAAGAATTATAACATTATATATTAAATTGATACATTGTTGATGCTCCTGTAGTACTTGCATTTGTCAATTAATTTCAAATATACAGAAAATGATCAATTCCATAAATACGCCAAGACCATCTATCACGGAGAGCCGATGCAAGCACAGCAAATCTCATTTTAAAAAGAAAGAAATTTAAACACAGAGGATGACAGCTTAACAGGAACATATCATGCTCAGACATTTGTGGCCATCAGCACAATTCCATAATATAAGAGAAGCGATGGTATTCTAAGTTCTACACCACAGACATGCAGCACAGACAACAGCACTATCCTTTTAAAATTTAAGGTCGAGCTGTCACTCAGGAGCACGCGCCCATCATCCCGCGAAGCGCGCGCGAACGAGACGTCTCTGCGTTGCAAGGTTCAAAGTTCAAAGGACCATGCGGTCAGGCATTTGATGCGGGACCTAAAAGAAAAGAAACGGCTAAAAACAAAATCAGAGACTGAGCTGGGTCTTCCAGCACGTTCTCACCTGAGAGGCAAGACCTCTGGCAGCCTCAGGGACACAGTCCCCCGGAGAAAGCAGTGCGCCGTTACCTGGCGGAGAGCGGCTGCCGGGATGAATGCTGGCATTCAGCAGGAGCCTGAGGAGGCGGCGTGGACAGCGCGTAGTTAAAGATAAATACGAGCGCGCGGAAGGCCGTTCGCGCACCAACCTGCTGGGTCAGCACTCGTTCCCGTGGAAACGCAAGCTGGTAAAGTGCATGCAGAAATATGGATCTTCCCTTGTTGTTATTGAACATAAGGTCTATTGACCAAAATTTGATTATTTCACCACCCCCTTCCTTTCCCCACATTGTGATGCTACCTTATAAAACTGGTAGGCCGTTTTTTATTTTTTTATTTTTTAAAGGGACCGTTTAATCGCAGAGACTCTACCTCCCCGTCCGAAACACACGCGCGCACACACGGAGTGACTGCAGGAATTGGTAGGACGGGGTGAAAGATGAGATGTAGTATTACTGTGTGTATTCAAAGATATATTTTGTGTTTCGCTTGTAGTAGTGGATTTAAACATGATGCAGAGCGGCCCAAAGTTAACAATCGGGTAATTTAAGCCATCCATGAGGGAGCTTTCATCACCTCTGCTTCTGCTTTTTGTGCTAAGGAGACAGAGGGGAAAAAAGGTTCCTTTTACCACCGGGGATTTTTTAAGTGATAAATCTCACAAGGCATTTATTGGTAAGAACACGGTAAAAATCAAAGCGAGATTTCTGGGCCGCTTTCTGGGAGCACTGGGCTCGGGGGCCAAGACACCCTTCACAACAGGACGTGTTCTCTGCCTCAGAGATCCGGCGCGGAACAGGATGGCGGACCAGGGGACGTGTACAGATTCAGCTGTAGTATTAGCTCTGAAGGGGGAGCGTCGGACGGACCGGGGGGCTGGATCCAGACCTAAATGAGGAGGAACACGGGGTGAAGCAAACGCAGGAACCGCACCTGCCTCCGTCACTTTTTCTTTTCTTTTTTCTTTCCCAGCCTTGCAGTGTCACGGCAGGCGTCGCCATATCCGGCCGCCGCGTACGCCTGGCGCATGTGGCGCGGCGGAATTGCCAGCTGTGCAGGCATGCCTGAACTGGTGGAGGCCTCATCAGCAAGATTAAAGAAAAGGATGGAAAAATACAAGCAAAATGATGGCAGCCAGCCTTCAGCCTCCGCTCCTCCCCAAAACACCCCACTTCATCTCAAGTAGGACTGAGCATTAGGTGATGGGGAATGGATGGCTTCTCTGGGCCCTGTGGTTACTGCCTACTGGATCGACTTGGACCAGGACCTTTCCGGGGGAGTTTCTCTAGAAGGGAAATGACACTATTGCCCTTACCATGTTTATGGGAGGGGGCTGGACATAGTTAAAAGGAACAGGAAGCCCTAAGTGAGGGCTTTGCTTGTCCTCTGCTTTCCACCAAAAAAAAAAAAAAACGTTCACCATCAAAAATCTGCAGCCGGCCACGCTTGATGGTTCCAGGGTGTCATTTCGTTGTATCTGCTGATGGTTTGCAAGATGGCAGCGATTCTCCCACGCTACCCACTTAGGGGCTGTGGTGGGATGAGGCGAGCATCCTCACTGCGCTTCACCACGGCGACCACCACGCCAATCACGCCACTCTCACTGCGCCTAAAAACATGCTTTTGGCCTACACATATAACATTTGTGACATCCTGTCTTTAGCAAATCACAACTGTTTTTATCACTTTCTTTAGCAAGTCAGCATTTTTATATTATAATTAAAGAAAAATGCTATCACAATTTTACAAATGTCAGGCTTTATTTATGTCTGAAACACACACATACAAGCACACAGCAGCTGGATGGAAATAAATATGAATAAACAGAGTGTTATTCAGGGATTTACCCAGCACATATTTTGCTCCTCTATTTGAGACAACAAAACTGCAGTCTTGACATCCTGCCCTCGAAGCTGATAATATTTGCTGTTCTGAGACCGATTTTCTTTTGTTCCAGGTTTATATAAACCCAAGACACTTGAAATTTAAACTCAGATCAAGAAATATGATTTGCCACAGGGCGAGGTAAATCTCCTGGCAAGCTGTTTCAAAGGGTTGGCTCAGCTTTGTTTACAATTTATCTTATTTAAAAGCGAGTTTTTCTTTTACTTTTCAAAGGGAGTGCTTTCTGCGGTTATCCAGCAGGTCAACAGAATGATGAATGTGTTTTTTTTCCCTCTTTTTTTTTTCAATTTGAAACAAAAAACCGAAATAATAAGGAGAGCGCTAAACCTGGCCCCATCTTTATGGCAGGTAGTGTAGGGCGCTCGGAGGCGATTATACCACACACTTTAAAGCAACGAGGAACACTCACTGCGACGGCAGGTAAATAAACCCCTCATGTCATTTGATGAATAACATTTAATCAAATGACTTATGCAACCTGAAAAAAGGGCCGTCGATGGGATAAATGCAGCATGGAACATCCCCCCCTTCGGTTGCACTGCAGACCTCCTCCAGCCAGTGGAGATTGGGTGCTGCATTCTGCATTGTTTGAAAAGTGGTGGTGGGGGGTGCTCTCTGTACTCAGCCGGCTGTCAGGCTCGGTCTCCTGCTCGCTCCCCCCCATGTCCCTGTTGATCGCTCTGGTGACCCCCATGACCGTTCGCAATGCCCATATGGGTTGAGACAAAAGAGAACGAGAAAGGGAGAGAGAGAATCCTGGACCAGTCTGGCCAAATTCCCTCTCGCCCTGGATAATTTAACCCCTGCACCCCTGACTATTATTCCCTTTAAACCCAAAACAATAAGACACCATTTATCTTAGCGAGCTACACTCCGCCACTTTGCCATGAATACTCCACTGAGTAATGGTGGTGTCCGCACAGGACCTGGGGTCCAAGGGAAACCGCTTCACTGAAGACCAGAATCCATCGAGGTAGACCTTTTCTACAGAACAGGTGCAGCAAGAGGGAGCTGATGATATCATAAACAGGTGTAGCAGAAAGGAGCTGACAATACCATGAAAAGGTGTAGCAGGATGGAGTTGATAATGCCATACACAGGCGTAGCAAGCAGGAGCTGAAAGTGCCATATAAAGGTGTAGCAGGAGGAAGCTGACAATACTATAAACAGGTTTAGCAGGGAGGAGTTGTAATGACTTCATTTTACAGTGAGAGCCACACACTCATGAAAATGCCCTCTGCCCTTCACCTGCTGATGGGACCCTAACAGATGGAGAAGGGTATTTGGGGATGAATGAGGAGGAAAACAGAGGACTGCAGACTCCATGAAGGAACTCAGAGCTTGTCCTGGTCATAGGGAAACCCCAGCCTCTATACACAGAGGTTTTCAAAGCTCAGCAGAGGCGTAGTCGCCCTTGGAGAGACTACAACGTCACAGTCACACTGCCACGGGACAGAGAAGCAGGTCTGCCCAGCAAGTGAAAGGCAGAAATAATAGCATCCAGTGCACAGCAGCTGCTAAAATACTGTACGCCTCATTACACAACTGACTGAAACAAATGTTCCGGAAACAGTATTAGATAGTACCTCTAATTTAGTGCACTGCACTCCATAGTGTAATGGACAGATTCACAAAACTTATTGACAGATTTCAAATTGTCCAAATGAGCGTTGTTCAGAATATCACATTTTTAACATATGAGTGATAGTTTATTTATTCCCTCCAAAATTTCTGTTTGCAGGATATTTAGTCATATTGCCAATACTTTGAAAATGTACTTCTTTTTTTGGGGGCGATTTTTTTACTGAAGCAGTCCATATTAAGTGTCTCGCCAAAGGCGTCTTCTGAGACTTGAACTTCAGGTCACGACCTTCAGGAGTTGAACCAAAGAAGGTCTTAAACCTGCTAAGTTTAATCTGATTGGTCATCACTACCTTATTTATTCATTTATTACCACTATGGAGACCGTGGTAGTTTGGATAGAAACAAATATGTTCTGCACTGGCAACAGCAGAGTGCAGAGACATTGTGTCATCACTGTGTTTTACATTCAGAGTTGTAATGATCCCTGGTTAAGGTCATCTGACATCTCAGAAACTCACGGTGGGGCTTTTCCTTATTGCCCTAATGCCATCATTATGCCAAAAAGGCGGCATGCATCCCTCTCCACTCTTTCCCTTTAAATGGGATGTTGTTTTGCCTACCGATCATTTCTCTGTTCAGATACCTCACTCATCCTACCTATGAGAAGAAAAGTCACGTTTTACTAAATAATCGTTGAATGTGAATTGGACTTTACCATTTGAGACTTTGCATGATTTTGGTACTAATGACAGCCATTATAGATGAAGTAAATGTATAACTATTCTGATGCCGGTTTTGAACATTGATGGCAAATTCCTCTGTTGCATTCTGTTTACGCCACAATCTGATTCAGTTGTGACAGGTGACACTTCTAATTAACAGGTACGACATGAAAACAAAAACAATGCAAAAAAATAACTAAGTAATTGGTTTCATGTGAGTGCATTTTGTTCATTTTAATTTTGTGAAAGTTCACTACAGCATTGCTGACTACCCTGCATTATACCAAGGCATCTTTTGTTCTTGCATGGGTAGTGGGAGTTGTCAGACCACCCACCCCCCCAAATGCAACTCCCTCCTCAAACCTCCAACCTCCTTCCACCCCATCTCAACTGTGTAATCGTTCCTGGCAGAGCGTTGGCTAATGGGGGGCCGTTAGGGTTGTGGGACGGATATGTATTCATGCGCACCATGCTACCGGGACCCAGGGTGACACCCTTCATCCCTGATGCCTCGGGCCAGGATTAGAGCTGGCCTGGGGAGGGAGAGAGAGGGAAACAGAGAGACAGAGTGTGGCCTGCTACGTCCAGCCCGCAGTAACGCAAAATCATCTTCATATTAACCTAGCCTCCCCGGCCTGACAGTGGCCTGGTCTGCTCTCTCGGTGCTCAAATTATCCTCAATTACTGAGGAGAGGCCGGGTGAGGCAATGTCACCTAACCTTCACCATCTGTTAGGTTCAAAGCCACGGCAGCCGGCCGTCCCCAGCCTCCCTATGCCTCCCTGACCTTTCCAACGGCCTTCACTGCGGTCCAGACACGGTTCGCATTGGTGGGGGCCAAGGGGGGAGGGGGTAGCACAAAACACATCACGCTGTCACGCTCGGGGGTGGAAATGTGCTCATAACCTCGGTTCCAAGTTCAGTCCCATTGCCTTTGTTTTGGTCAGACCCTGGTGCTTGGCAACCGTATTCTACAGTACATAAAACAAAACATTAAGTCCTTGGTATTTTTATGGTTATTCATTGCAAATTTTTAGCTGATCATTTCTTTTATATTTAATATATTTTATCAGACATTTGCCATAGCAGGTAAATAAAATACCTAGTATGCTATTTATATATCAAAGGCAAGTATATATACACATAGTATAAAATCTAATATTTTAAAGAAAAATATGTTTTAAAAATATATGAAAAATATGTCCTTTTGCCCTTAATAAAGTCCCTCTTCAGGATTTGAAGCCCTGTACAGCAAACACCTCCATGAACACCACGGTACAAGACAAGTCTGTTTTTATATCTGTGTTTATTTCTGACTACTTTAGTACTTTGGTACATTTAAACATTCATCCATGTTCACTGTTGAGCTTTTCAAATATTGAAGAGCTCCTATATCTGATATATTGAATGCCTGCTGAATAATTGAGGGCATACTTTATGTTTGTTTTTAAACCTGTGTTTTCTGGTTTTACCATGTCCGTTTTGCTGGAGATCACCACTGGCAAGGCCAAGACACTCAAGATCCACCCCCACTCCCAATGCCCGCCTCCGGGGTCATCTGACAGAACCTTATGCTTGTGAAATAACTTTTAATAAGTCTGATTAATAATAGAAAGGGCTCACAGTGGAATAAGCCAAGAGGTACACAGTCTGGAACCATTCAGAGATGGGTCAAACCCCACCGACTCACCCCTAATTCAATGGCAGGCGCCACAGACAGAGCCTGACAAAGGTCAGGGGTCATGGACTTGACCTTGTGGCCCTCGAGAGAATGTTCACTTGGTTTTTATCTTTCAAAGTGATTCACTGTCAAGCACATACTCCCCTGTATATTTAGAAGTATAATTATTAATTATCATCAGCCACATCTCTTTAATGTGAAAGAGATATTACAATAGAGATGTCTGTACAGCTCTGAAAACTATACAGGAATCAAAATCTGCAAGCGACTAACTGCCAATTTAATTATCCTATCAGCCAACACATTTATTTTAAATTACATCACATTCAAATTCTGAACAGAACTATGCAATAATCGATAAATTATTAATAAAAATTAAAATAAATGTCTCAAAACTTACTTAATATTTCTTCATAGTGTCAAAGTATAATTCAAAATAATCTATATTAAATGATCTATTCCCTCCGTAATGAACAGTTCCACAAAACAAATATTTCGTACTCGCGATGTTCGTAGACCCCGGAGGTGTCAGGTGTAAATGAACAGGTGTTTTAATGAGCATGCTCTAGGGTCCTACCACGGCCTTTTCGGAAGAGCGGTCGCCTTAGCTTTATTCTGTATCAGTGCGATTACTATGCTGCTCTGATTAAATATATTTGGAACTCTGTACATTGCACTTAATATATCTTTATCGCCCCTTTTTTTCGTTAGTTGCACCCGAGACATTAAGCAGCTTACACGACGAAAGGCTAATGATGATGTTTTCCTGAGACCAGCCTTTCCTGTTTAGCACAAAAAACAAACAATAATAATAATTTGGAAGAAGGGTGATCAGACGATAGAAGTATTTTGTAATTGAACTACACGTGAGATGTGAGCATTCATTGCAAAAAACGTTTACTCAAACGACAGACACAGATGTCCAAAATCCCGAAACGCGGTTTTTAATTAGCATCTGATCTGCTTCTATCAGTACAATCATTAAGCGAAATATATAAAGTGGCGATCATTTCAAAACGACTTGTCTACCTAACAGTAATTTCTAAATCGCTATACCAAATCAAGATTTGTACAAACATGATTTAATTGCATGTGCTTTTCATTTTACCAAAGAAAAACTAAACTTATCAGAGCTTTACTAGTTTGTTAATTATTCCCTATGAGGCTGGCTGTACTTCCCTCTTTTCTAGAGCCAATTGTATCATTTACGCCGATTATACGGTATTTGCTTGTTTGTGTTCCACACACTGCCCCCCTTCTCTGTAGCATGGCAAAATGCCACGCACGGAATTAACTGAATACGGTTTTACCACGCATCAGGTTAATATATCACTGGCTAACAAAAGCGAATCACATTAATGGGAGACCCGGAGCAGGGAGGGTTGCGCCTGCTTGTTTCTGTGCCAAAGTTTGTAGCTCTAATTTGAATGTGAATAGTGTTTACCACAGAGAGCTGCTTGTAGGGGCCGGCAGCTGCGAAAACACAAAACCCGTCTTTTCTAAAGGCTCTCAATTAGGCTGTAATAATTAGCCATAACCTCTTTGAATCAATTATGTATAATTACTCTTTATCGCTGTTTAATAGGCTGGATTAATTACCCGGTATCCAAGTGTTCAGGAATTTGGCTGGAGGATCAACAGAGAAGTAAACTAAATAGCCGTTTCTTTACCGTTATTTATGTTTTATTTGTCACGATTTTTGATTATTATACGAACGTATGCAAATTGTTCGCAATGTGCTACACGTGCTTTTTATCACACAAATTAAATTAGTTATTAATTAGCAGATGTATAGTATATCTTTGCCTAGGTGTATTTAATTTAAAATAAGAACATTTCTTCCAGCCGTTCTCTTTGTGTGTGTGTGTAATTGCGCGCGCGTGTGAAGACACACACACACACACACACACACACACACTAGCGTTATAAATGCGTGTGTAACGAGCTAGCAATATGTTCGCATTTAGCTTCAAAATGATTTTTTTAAAAAATATTTTGCATGTGATATATTGTATATTAAACGCAATTGCAAATTTGTCTCGCTCCATTTAACGAAATACACAAAAACACAGTAGAACCAGTAAAGGAAGGGTCGTTTATCTAATATTATACTCATGTCTGCAATGTGTTGAATAATGGAAATGTTTTCTTCGCCATTTCTTTTTAACTGGGGAGATCCAAAACGTTAAAAACGAATTCATACATTAAAGATGCAAGATGAATTTATAAAAGCAACGAATGTTAAATGGAATTAACGAATCGTACTACAAATAAACCAGATACATTCCATTCGTTCTTTTGCAAGTGATTAGTCGAATATAAAAATTAGAAATATACGTTTATGCTGCACAGGAAGCACATGTAACAGGGAAGACGGTTCCCTCATTAATCAATTAACATTCAAAAAATAGTTTTGCGCGAGAAGTGGATCAACTGGATAAAACAGCAGACGGCATGAACTACAAGGAAAAGGGAATTGGGGGGGGGTGGGGGGTAACAAAAAGCAATCCTGTAAAAGCTCGACTGATCTGGATTTCACTATTACTGTGTACTATGTGGTTAAGGTAGCAATTAATATGGAGGCTTGGGCAAATGCCAGTTCGGAGCGAATAAAAAGATACAAAAATCATTCATATGGTTACATTTATTTATGCCTTTTGTTTATTTATTATTGGCGAATTAAAAAAGGAACATAAAAAAATTAAAATGGGAATGATATGGCTGATGAGAATGACCTCGATAATATTATACGTACCTTTCTATTTTTCCTGGTCATTTTAATGCTTAATTAAATACGTTTACATTTAAAAATGTAGTTTAAAAAAATACAGAAAATGGATAAATACACTGTATGTCTGTTAACAGAATTAGTGACTGGAGTTTAAACTTTTATAAAAAGCGTCACAATACTAACCTTTTTTCTTTCTTTGCGGATGTTGACTTGAGTGACACCGTGGCATATGGCATTAATTTCCCCACGAGCGAGCAGCTGCTTTCTACTCATACTGGATCCTACCAACAAAGTTCAAGGTCTATGCCGTCTAAGGGGACGGGGTAGAACGTTCGAGACCACTGCGGTCGGCCCTAAACTTCAACTTCAATTTGTGCTGGCCTTCACATTTATCTTTTCGTGCGGGTATATAAAGATAAATGTCTATTGTTGCTGAAATGTTAATCTCTCATATTGTAGTAAATCCCGTTCTTCACCGCAAGGACGAACAATTATGAATTTATTTTTAAATTATACCTGCCTTGCAAAGTTTTCTTGCGTTTACAATTGTGAGATTATAAACTAAATTTATTTTCATTTTCACCTGTTATTCTGTTCTGAATAATTTGCATTTGTCCAGTTCAAACGACAGTAAATCATTATAATGTAATTGCCCAACGCAGCTGTACTTCAACTTTTCCTACTACAACATTTCTGAATAATAATAATAATAATAATAATAATAATACATATCAATGCGTTTTTTAAATTAGCTAAAATTTGCTGAATATCTGATGAATACTTTATATTGTACTAGTAATCCTCACAAGAACAGTATTAGGTTAATAATTATAGGGCTTCAGTTTTAAAGCAACATTTTTGCTCAGCAAATATATTCCACTATAATACTTTATGCCGTACTCTTTATGCCGTAGGTACGCCTAGTGGTTTTAAAACCTACCGATTTTTTCTATAGAATAAAAACCAGGAAGACGCCTGAATTTACAACACTGTAGCAGTATTTATAACGATGGTAACAGCCGCAACACTTTTAAGCAACAGGAAAAAAATGCATGCTTTCTGATGCAATTCATCAACCTAATAAAAAACGCACGCATGAACTTCTGGTAGGATAATAAAATGATCAAGATCTGGACATAAAACCAAGTATCATCAATAAGCAGTTTGTCATTAAACTTGACAAACGAAATTTAACCTTTTTGATTACACTATGCACGAGGAATATAATGAAACTGCCAAAATACTAGGCGACAACAGGGGACCCTTCGGTTGAATTTAAGAAGAATATAATTTCAGATAAAACTGGAATTCGAAGCCTTATAATATGAATATACAAGTTTAAATGTTTTAAATATTTTGGGATAACTACTTATTCCCAAAATAGTATGTAAATACAAATAGTTAAAAATCATTGAACAGTGAACTAAAGGATATATTAATGGATATTATTTCAATTTAATTCGTATAAACGTAATGAAGCCCAATATCAATATCACTAAAAAACAACGTACACTGTCTGACTGTAACAATTTGCATACAAACTTTAAACTGAAGTTCTCAAATGAGTTAACGCCATTCATCCAGCCATATCGCAAACCCTTATCCAGTAAATGTCGCCGACACGCCTACAGGTATATTGCTATTCAGTTAATTATTTTTATTACACGTTCCTAAATAGCCCTTGTTAACTTAATTTGATCAATTTCAACTAGTAATCCGGTACGGCATTTTCCTTCCATTCCTTGCTCTGAGTGAACATATGATTTAAAAACGGTTTACAGTTGACACAATAACCCATACATTCTGCGGTGAAAACGCACACGTGGTCTCCGTAAAAGCCCTATTCCGATTACCTTAACCATGTTAAAAGTTATACAGGTATTTTCCTTAACATTTTGAGAAGTTGTTTTTGCTGTATGAAATACGGAATGTATCATTCGTTGGCTCATTGATAAAATACTAGTCGTCTATGGTGCCACCAGACATGTAAGGCTTTCGAACGCGCGAAACGAGGAAAAAAATTATTCTGCCAAGATATCAGATCGGGGGTTAGAAGCGCAGGTAGAAGTGTGTTTACAGCATTACCCGTATGCACGACGAGTACCGAGAGTCCTGCCAACTCTCAGTTCTTTGGAAATACTTTTTCCCCTGCAGGTGAACCTTGCAATTGAGTGCAAGCTCATAAACACTCAACAGTTTCTTGAGGCCTCCTAGGCACTACAAATGAATACTGTAATAAAGTTTTTCTATTATTTATTAATTTTTTTTCGACTAAACACAAACCGCAACAAAAAGTTTTGTTTGTCAGTCCCTATCACTAAAATTTAAAAGCTAAATGTGCGGTAATCTTTTCTGGCAGATGCCGAGAGTGGTCATTACAGGCAAACACCTTTTATCAAGACAGCCTGCAAATGTGAGAGGAACGCAGGATTCTGGTACCGCTGCAGGCATCGCTAGTGCCTCTAACCAAAAGGTGAAAACAAGAAGATTCGGCGGCTCATCAATTCAAACACCCCCCCCCCCCAAAAAAAAAGACCAAGGGGAAACGGGAGACAAAGGCAAGCTCTGAGATTAACAACCAGGAGTTCAGCCTGCTGTTTAATCAGAGAGCATACGTCACCCGCCGTTCTGATCGCTGCCAGGCACTACCTGAGTGTACTGGAGACGGTACTACGAAATCACCTTGGGGGGGGGGGGACAAACACTGCATAGTGGAGTTGTTACACGCATTGCTTTACTTTCAAGCATTTTGGCTTAAGATTCAGGCGACAAATCGGGCTGTGTCCCTGGCTCTGCTGGCTGTAATGGAGGCAGAGAGAGAGGAGGACTTCTAGAGAGAGAAGAATCTTGAAAGGGAGAAAGGGGAGGAGAGAGACAGAGAGAAACAGCAAGTCCCCAGGTGTCTTAGTATCGGAAGTGGAAAAAAAGAAAAACACGGTAATGAAATCATCAAAGGCACTTTGCGCATAGAAACGCATCCTCTCCATGGAGGGTTCCTGCAGCAGAAACAGGTCACTAACATCAGGTTAGGTCTGACAGATAATTGCCAATATTGATTATAGGTTATCATGTGTTGCAGGCTATTTGGACGCTAATGCTTGGGGGTTAATTTGTTACCCATTAACCTCTTGGGCCTTGGGCAGCTTCAATGTGCATTAACTTTTTAAACAAGTCCTGACCGGCTCACCGCGTTACACCCCCCCACCTCCCACCCCCACTTGTGAAATTAGATTGTAGTTAAACTTACATCATCCACTCAAATAGTCTAGAGCTGCTGTTATTGCTGTAAGTGTTTAAGTGGGGCTAAATGACAGGACTCGCCAATCAATGCATTATCCACTGTACCCACAAGGTGTCCTGACTTCAGTCCTTCAGCCGTTATTTTTTCCTTTCAAATCTTATTCGCAGCTTCTCAGGTTAGTGACATTAGGGACGAAGAAAGGAAATGCATCAGAATATCTTTCGTATATGACTTGTCAGTTTTGCAGGACTTCATATCCAGTCCAATCTTAGGAAATCAAAAAGTGTCAAGTGCTGTACAGAGTTAATTAAGGTGTTAAACTAATTAAAGGTCCTGACATAACAAAGTAAAAGCACCAAGGACTACTTGTGTTGTAGGGTAACATCAGTACTGTTATTATCACGTGCATAGAATAATTCAGGTCTCAAAACGTTAGAGTGATCATCTACACTACTAACATACTTAACCGTACATAAGCATACTTTTTCAATCAATACCACCTTACAAGGAAAGCAAATACGTTTGGAAGAATTAATGTTATCGCTGTCTCAGAGATTTACTGTGTGATTGTGACATTGGGTCAGTACAGGGAGTGATTTTGGCAGCATCATCCTCATTCCAGGCCAATCTTTACTTCCTCTTCCACTTTGTGTCACTTGACAGAGAAATGACCTGTCACTCTGCACATGCGGAAAGTTGAAACCAGCCCCTACTATAATACATTAGCTCAGTAACATGATAAAGGCACTGTCAAAAATATTAATCGCCAATCTCCAATCACATTAGGCCAGAAACATCTGAAAAATATATTCAACAATTTGCAAAGCCAGTATTTTATTTTCTCTTCCATGGATGGACCAAAATACAATTAGCATCATGTAATTTTTAATGCTGTAAGACATTAATGCAGGATCCATCTAGACAGATGCCCAAAGGAGCCTGGACTGATTCTAAAACATACACAGACAAAACTACCAAGGAACTGAAGATGACAATTCAGAAAGTCAGACAACAGACACCAAACCCCACATAATAAACAAGACTGGCCATTAGTGCCTCAGTCGCAGGAGAATTAAAGTAGAAAAAACAGAAATAGCTTAAAAAACACGTGAAAAGTGCAACAGCGACCACTCTGTGGAATCTGCATGCCTCAGATCTCGGTCAGCTACATCACACGACGGACGAACGTCAACCAGAAACCAGAGCAGAGCCGGGAAGGTGAAGGGGTTCGTCTGCCACCTCTGACCAGGTGACACGCTCTGAGATGGTGCTCATAGCAAAGTAAAAGGTGCTGTACCTTAGCGTTGTTTTTTAATTTTTTCGTTGGGTTCCGGCACAGGTTTTGGGGAAAATGATCCAGTCGGTGGGATGTGCGGTCCGGCCTCATCCGTGGCCCGGGTCCTCTCACGGAGCTGGAGGGACCAAGGGACAGGGAAGGAAGGAGCACGGCAGAGAGAGAGAGAGCCTCCGCATCTCTGACACCGTGACTGATCCGCGTGAGATTGATCACAGGCGCACAAACGGACGGGCCTCTGCTGTGACAGGGGGACTGCCGGGGAGCACGGCCCATTGTCTAGCCCAGGGACACGCGCACACTGACCAGCACTCAGCTGCCTCAAATTGGGTTAGGCTAGTATTACAGCAAATGCACACGACGGGAATTAAGGAGCAAGAAAAAAAGATTCACTTCTGCAAAAGAACGGTGATGGGCTTTTTTTTTTTACTTTATGTGGATAGCTGCATTGTGGAAAAAAATATATATATTTTTTGACTTAAAATGATTTAGCACATCAGCATTGCATTTGAATTCATTGTCTGCCTCTAAGCACCTGCTTTGTATTTTAATGCATGCTATATTCTGGAGCAGCTGCAATCAGAGCGCAATATAGAAGGGGTCAAAAGTGTGACAGGGAGCTGCGAGAGGGCCGAGATCCCAGACAATAGACCATAAAGGCAGCGAGCGTGAGCTGCACATGGCCGGCTGGCCTCTAATATCTGCTGGGAGACGGCTTTCAGTTACTAATGGTGATAAAAAAAAAAGAGCGGACCGGAGCAATGATCATTACGTCTCAACAAGGCCTGTCAGGAAAAGCCCAGAAGAGGAAGAAATCAGAAAGATCCAGCTCTACTGATTAATAACAACAAATAATAATAATCAGCACGATACAGTCAGCTTAATAATGACAGATTATTAAATGCAAAATCATTTTTTCATCTCTATTTTTATTTATATAAACTAACCACAAAACAATTAAATTAATATTAGATGAATGCTATTGAATTGTTCTGCTTTTTATTAACATTAATATTTACAGAATGGGGAAATCACCCATCATTTTAAAACGGCTTTTTCTAATTTAACCTCTCCTTCCAAAAAGGGCACAGTTCTTTCCTTGCCAATACATACAGACTCCTACGTTCAGATAACCTAGACCCACCAGTGCCCCCAATCACTGAACTTGACTCCAGAACCCCAGACGGAGGGCTGGGTTCCCAAAACATTTGACGAGCCCCCCCTTTATAGCGAATGAGCAGAGCAAGCAGATGGACCAACGGGGGTCGTCCTGTACACCCGACTTGAAAGCGCCCCCCCCCCCCTCCCCACCCACCGTCAGCACTGCAGGCGTGCGCCACAGATACCTGATCGATACCAGAGCATTCTCACAGATTGCTTCCTCAAACACAGTGTCAACATGTTCCTGCTTGTCCAGGGGTCCGGGTGGGAGATTGTTGATCTGTGAATGGGGACAGCCAGCGTGATGGAGGTGGCATCTCTGCCTTTTATACAGCTTAACCCTCAGGGGTGCCAGGTCTGAGGGACTGGATCATAGCCCCGCAGTCTGGTCGAGCCCCCTTCCTTGCCTCCAGCTTCCTTTCCCTCTATTTCATGCATTTAATGCTTTCAAGATTGCTTCATTCTAGGGGGCTTCAGCTTCAACTGAATTTTTGGCAGCTGAATATGTAAGGAATGCGCGCACGAAATCACATTTGTATTCATAGAGACATACATTATCTATAACAAAACCAAGTACTATGGACAAAGTGAACTTTATCACAAATCTCCACCATCTCCAACTGATACCTGACACCACTTCTTAAGAACAATTCCGTACTAATATTGCCATTTACAAAACTTAGGGCGACCAGGGCACCTGGCATGGGTGCGAGTAACAATGTGATTGCACTGGCTGCCCCCGGGACAGTCTCTGGAGCTCTACCCTCAGCTCCACCTGAGCTGGGATCAGTTCAGTGGTGATTCTGGATTTCACTGTTCTACGGCTCGTTGTCCCCTTATCAGAGTGACATCTACATGGCTCCCCTCGCTCACCATATTTACCTAGGGTATGACTAAAAGTGATTTTAAGTCAAGAAAAACAGTGATGAGCAACTAATTTACAAATTATTAAGATCAAAATCCATAAATACATCAATTACTCATCATTTCTTACATCTCCTTTGTGCTTTTTTGTTCTTTTTTTTGCTAAGTTCTAAAATCTTTATATGCTTCTGTTGGTGACTAATCCAACTCAAAACCGCTGCTTCACTAAAAATAAAAAATAAAGGGAGGACCACAGGTTTGGATTTTATTCATCATTAATCACCCTGGTATTTCTGTGCTTTGAAAAACTCAGCCAAATGAAACAATCAAGTAACGTTTCTCTTTTTACTAGTTTGCGCTAGACACAAGGATGCCTAGAAATTGAAATGAGTGAAAGTAAACGATTCTTGTTGTTTATTAGTGCTGTCAGTGTGTGTCTTTTATTCCTCATGTCTAACTATGGTAATGTTCCCAGCCTTCCCAGAGAACACTTGCTATTATCCTGCTTCTGTTGCAGTATGTGTGTGTTTATAAGGTCTTGCCATCATCTCTTCTCACGCCCCCCTCATCAGACACATTCAGAATCGAGTGGGATCAGAACCTCCTGCTCACTCTTGATACAATGTCAATACAGCATTTCATTTTCCAGTACGAATAATAGTGAAGGAAGTTACGGTGTGTTGTCGCTTTGCACCTTGTTGTCCTCTGTCCAACATCCTGTTGGCTCGGTCACAGCCTTCAATACACAGTCACCCCCAGGTCACTGTGCTGACAGTCAAAGCTGTGCTTGACTAGGAGTCAGTCCATCCTATTGGCTCAGTCACAGCCTTCGACACACAGTCACCCCCAGGTCACTGTGCTGACAGTCAGAGCTGTGCTTGACTAGGAGTCAGTCCATCCTATTGGCTCAGTCACAGCCTTTGATACACAGTCACCCCCAGGTCACTGTGCTGACAGTCAGAGCTGTGCTTGACTAGGAGTCAGTCCATCCTATTGGCTCAGTCACAGCCTTTGATACACAGTCACCCCCAGGTCACTGTGCTGACAGTCAGAGCTGTGCTTACATGTATAATAATAATAATAATAATAATAATAATTCAGAATACAGTGTCAAAATTTGAAAAATGTGCATGTGAAAATAGAAATCTAAGAGTTTTTGTTTTTACAAATTAACATATGCATGTATGTAGGAATGTATTATTATTATTATATTAATGAGTAAAAAAATGCTAAGAAAATCATTTGATGAGGCCCGTATGTGTAAAAACACTAAAAGCTACAATTACAGTTATGCTTTTAGAATTTATTCTTTGCTTTTATTAGAAAGCAAACTTTTTTCTGTATATACATACATAACCTTTACATTTTGGGGTTTTGGGACGAACAAAAAGAATGTATTTGAAAGAATTTTTTTTTTAATAACTGCATGACCTCTTCTGCTCCATGATAAGTCCTGAAAACCACATCGTGACACTTTATACGATGCTCAACAGACTTTCCTCTTGTAAGCTTCCCAACAACATGGAAAAGCCCACCCTTGTTGATTAAGCATGGCCTTTTAAATCAAACGCACGGGCTGCCGTCTTCATTCAGTTGTCATCTGTCATGTGTGGGCAGTTCAGGACTGATCTCCTGTCTAAAACATCTATGACAGATTCAACAAAAAGCCAAAGAGGTGGCTACAGCATATTGGAGTTGCTGTAGCATGTTTAAATACCACAATAAAATATTTGTGTTTTGTTTTTTTTGGAGGGCTTGTAAAAGCATTTCGACCAGGTTGATAAGTGCAGCTCTCTTTCAGTCATAATTTATTAACAAAAAAACTCCGAGTGCCTCAGGACTCTGAGGCCAGAAGAACATCTCAGGGGTTAAAGGTTGGAAAACAGTCCATTTTACATCATATTTACATTGTCTGAAGCTCATTTTTAAATGCATTATTCATAATAGAACGAAATATGTGAGGGCTTTGTGCTTTTAAATAATTCCAGTTCTCACCTTCCCTTTCCCTGACATTTCCGATACGGGTGGTCCAGAGGCTCAGCCTAAAGCTAAATCTATGCCCATTTGCTACTTCAAGTGTGCAGCTTCGGGGGGGTGGGCAGCGGGCCTGGACTTTAAAAATGCATGGACAGAAGATGCCCAACTCTGGACGCACCAAACATGGGAGTGTTTTAACAAACACTTCTTACAATAGGAACTTCAGAAGTCCACAGGTTGGGTTTTTCCAGCCATATTCAGGAGAGGGAAGAATCCGCCTGATCTGGACACTTTAGGAAATATTTTAAGATGGTCAGTTCAGTCTTTTATGGAAGGAGAACAAGCAGGAACATCTGAGAGAAGAGGAACCTTCATGTAAAGGTCAGCGCTGTGGCCACAGTACCAGCTCAGGACTTTGTCTCTTCTGTAGGAGTGGCACAGACTGACACCTCAGGTGAGGCTGGATCCAGGAGAGAGATTGTCTGATGAAGCGACGTGTTTTAAGTTTCTGGAGAATAAAAGCAGCCAAAGTATTTCTGTGGCTAAATTTCAGACCGGCACCAATCCCAAACTGCCTGGTTTTTGACTTTTTTTTTGCCTTTTCCTTTCACTCTTTTCCGCTAAGACAGACTAGAAGCCGGGTGGTGATAGTGATAGATGGCTTGGCGCTCTAACACTTTATCCAATCCAGCGGCGATTTCATCCAATAAAGAATCACTTGTGCCCCCTCAAACTAAATGGAAGTCAGGCGGCGGGGAGAAAAGGGGTCCGCCGCGCGTGTTTGCAAGCGGCGAAAATCAAATTTTCTTAAAGCCACCACAGCGTCAGCGGCTTGGGGAGGGGGGCCTCTGCGGCCAGGGCTGGGATGGGGCGGTGGCCGTCTGCACACACAATTTAATCCATCACAGAACGCCTGACACCCTATCAATCAAGCTTTCATCAGCCTGGCCCTCGTTCTCCTTCAAAAAAAAAAAAACAATATTTCTATTCAATAGTGGCTGACCGGGGAAGCAGTTCTCCCACTGTTAAAAGCCAGAGGAGGACAGAAGGGGGCAGAGAAGACCCTCTCTTGAGGGGTGGACCCCTTCCTCATCCCCTGGGGTGTTCTCATTCACTGTACCTGCAATGCACTGTTCAGAGACATACTCCTGACCCAAGAGGTGCAGGCAGCAGACGCGAATGGTACCCAAAATGGCAGCTGTTCATGCATGGTCACAACATCTCATGGAGTAGAACCTGGAATACAACCTTTAATCTCAAGAACTACTGTACACAAGTGACCCTTGGACATTCTGAGTGAATCCTTACGAGGGCTTGACCAAAGAGCAAGAACAGATGATGTTCTCAGATAAAACAAAGGACATGAGGGTGATAGGCGGGACCCAGAGATAAACTAATGGACTGTAAGAGATGAAACCGTCTCTCCTGCCACAATAATTACATAAAAATACAACTAATCAAGTCAGCAGACCCTCCGCCTCTCCTGTGGCTACTCCTCCTGTCTTGGTTCTTTGTTCCGGGAACATCCCCCCCCGCCCCTCCCACCCCTTTCCCAATCCCACCGGCAGTGGCTCCAGTGGCCTATGATTTATAATTCATAGGGGCCGCTTTTACAAGGGACCTCTGTCTACCTGATACCCCGATATTACCCCCATCCCAGGACACCGGAGGGGGGTCTCCTCATTACCCCGGCACCAGAGCGCTGACATCTCGTGCATCCTTTGCATACTGTAGGTAAACTGGCTTTACGATCCATCCCCATGGCTATATTTCCCCATGAAATGTTCCCTAACCATGCCCCTGCAGAGCAGTTTTACCCACTTCCTGCGTCTATGGCATCCGTGTCTATCGATTTCAGACCATGATCTTCCTCGTCCAAGCAGCTTGACTCTGAGAGGTGACCCTGGAGATGCCCTGAGAACTGACCCATACTCTGCCAGACCCGAACCCCAAGCAGAGTCCCCCCTACTCATTGTAAAGGGCCACCTTCTGGACAAATGCCTCCACACGCTCGGCCTCTCGGCTCGATCTTCTACCCTGTGGGGGGGAGGCACGCCTTGATCCGCTCGCCCAGCATGATGATGCTCCAACTGCCTGGCACTCTTGTGGCCCCCGTTCCCTCCCACTTGTCTCCCGCTCACAGGGGGTTTGTCGTAATGCTGGCAGCAGGTTATATGACAAAGGCACATGGCTGATCAGAGACGTATCCCATTGTTGTTGCTAAGTGCCCCGGACTAATTATTCTTCCATGATTGGCAAACAGGCCTGTTGATTATTTCCATATCAATGTGGGGGGGTGGGGGGAGTTAAGCAAGTAGCTAAGCTCAGAGAACATCATCCAAAACCTTTCATCCAAATAGCAAACAGATCCCCCGCACTAAGCCCACCCCCCTTAAATGTAGCCCACCCCCAACTGCACGAGCTCATAAAGCATTGAAAGGGGGCATAAACAGGGGTTTGGGGGTGGTGTGCAAGAGGAAGGAGCTTGGTTCGAAGCACTAGGCTGCCCTGGTTTAGTTCAGTAGAAGCACAGCCCTACAATCCGCTGAGATCGTTTAGCTAATTACCAAGAACAAAGGGCACGGCGGTGCTGAGCAGCTGACTTCAAAGGGCTGTGGTGGGTGAACGGTTTCCACACACTGGTCAATTTCCATACAGGCCTCGTGCCTCTTCCCAAGCCTCCAGGCAGTCATATTGTGCTAATGAAGAGGAACCACCCCAATCCCTGACTTGACTACCTCCACAAACTCCCCCCAGCCCCACCCTGGCACCCTCTACATCCCCATCTCCTATTTTTTCTCATGAATTGAGGGTCTAGATGTCTTTGGTGTTCACAAAGTGGAGAGTGGCTCTGCAGGTGGACGTAGGATCAGGTCCCAGCAGACTGTGATCCATCCCTGAGAATTGAATACCCTGGTCTCTTTTGTCCAGTTGATATTGGGTACACTATAGTTCCCTAGGTCCCACTTCTTCGTACAGATACCAAGATGGAACACGCTCTCCTAGCTATGGCATTGCCCAGCTACAATCACTGTGCGTTCAATGCTTTCGAAAGGAAATAAAAGCTGGTGTCTTTTTTATCAGCTGGACGAGGTTCAGCACAGTCTTTACGGCAATCATGTTGCACGGTAATTCAACAAACTTCTGCTTCATTTAATCACGTTACGTTTTTACACTGAAGGGGAATGAAGGTGTCAGACTGTCAAACAAGCACACTAAAATTTCAGCCACTGCGTGGAGAGAGCAGGTGGATGGAAAAATTAAAGGATAAGTAACACCCTAGCCTTGCAACAGATGCGTAATGGCCACGTCTGCTGTGGAACATCGGCTAAGATTTTTGCACCCTCTTCCTGGCATTCAGGTCGCTGCAGGCGAGTTCCCCGACCAAAGTGAAAGCACATATTATTGAAACGGTGTCACATAGAGAGATCACACCCATCTAATCACTTTTTTCCCATAAAGTTGGGGAAGCAGCAAGTAGAAATATTATTTACCGATTCACCTGAAGGCTTCGTTGTGGCTATTCTTTAAAACACCCCTCTACACAAAAGTGAGCGCATCAGTCTTTGAAATACAGTAAACAATCATCGCATTTCACATGGGATCAGTTTACAACGCATCATCGACATCGCGCTCCACGGGGCTGACGTTCCTCACATGTATGCAAGGGCTGTTTAGTTTTTAATGAAATCCATGATTGACGGGAGCAAAGCCTAATGTGGAACAGCAAAGGTCTGAGGCAACCAGATAGGTCAAATAGGGGTAAGGCCAGACCAAAACAGCTGCTGCCTTTTCCTTTTCCCCTTACAAACTGTCTAGTTATGGGATTATGTGGAGTGGGAATTAGCACCCTGGCCATTTAAGATTAATGTTCTCTACAGCTTTGCTCTCATATCCCTATCCTCTAACCCAGGGACAAAGTGACGTCTGTGACCAGCTGATCTGTTCGAGAAGTTCGACGGATCAGAAAATTAGCAGGGTTCCAGTCTTGTAAATAATTTGCTTTCATAATAATTCCATTTGTTTCTTAAGTACAGACTTAAATCAAGCAAGGAAAGACTCATTGATTCTTTTATATTCAGTGCAACTCAGTGTAGTTCATTGCAATTCAAATTGGAGTGTCTTCAACACATTTCCAGGGAACATTGTCAATAGAGTAAGAGACATATAATACACCAGAGGTGAAGGTCAGATTCTATACTACTAAATGGACTTCTGTTAGTTGTGTAAGGGCTTGACATGTCCCTGGGGCATGAGGTTATGGCCTAAAGAGGTCACCTTTGCTGGAGAGGGCAATCATTAGAGGTACGTTCATCTTCTGATAGCGAGAAGTCCAGGCTAGCTGGTCCATCTGAGCAGCCCATCCCACATCGAGGTATTGCATTGCTCTGATGAGACCCTCATTCCCTTGGCGGACAGGGGGCAGGAGTCTCTTTTTCCGAAAGATCCATGACAAACATGGCGGCAACAAGATCCGAGGCGTGGGATTGGATTTCTACAAAATATAGAGGCTAATCATACAATATAAATTATTCAGCTCCTGAAAAAATCTTATTTTCCAAAATGTTTATTGATGTAGGTTGGCCAATGTCAGGATGCTGACATGGAAATTGAAACTACCCATCAAAGTTCAGGCTGGGTGGGGTCGCGGGACTGGCAAAAGCTATGAAAAGTGTCCTGCAAACCAGCCCTCCACGGCGGAGTGATCAATTTGCACCGTGTACACAGCGGGCAAGAGGAGGAGAGAGAGAAACAGAGGAACAGGTGCGTCCAAACCAACATGCCGAGAGACTTAAAAAGAAAGGCAGGGGGAAAATTATGAAAAGGAGAGAAATTAAAGGGCGTCATCATCTCTCTCGGTCATAAAAGCGATGTAGGACAGAATATGTGGATATATTAAAGCTCATTCTCATTCTTATTAATACTAATAACCCCAAGACCACATTGTGATGAACAGCCTCCATTCAGAGGATGCTAATCCTCACATTTTAGCCATAATAGTAATGTCAGGAATTTTTTACCATCTCAGACACTTCATCTTAATTCCCAGCACCATCTGACAAGAATCATAGGCAACCATATCTAACTGAGGCCCATTCAGTGTGCATAACGCGATAGCGCTCGTCTAAAAACAAATGCATCCTTTATATTTATTAAATTCACGTGTGAAAATATAATTTAAAAAAATATCATAATCTCAGCGGCCGCCCACCCTTCCGCTTTACGCCCCCCCGGTCTCCAGTCTCATGGCCAACAAATCCTCTCCGTCACATCTGTATGCGCATCGAGGAAATTGGCCTGAATGTATTTGTTTGAGATGCAAAACTGTTTAAATCTTTAATAAAATGACAAGGATGAAATATCAGACTCGATCCACTGGGCATGTCAGCTGGAGCGCTTTCCTGTCACCTCGCCTGCTGCCTCTAGGCGGTCTGGACCGTGAGACCGAAAACGAGGATGACATCACGCTCGTGTGGAATATGCCTCCCTTTGGAGCAGCTTCATTCCCGGCAGCCCTTGGTGCTCCTCCCCCACTGCCACCCAATGCGGTGTAGACGAACCCACTTCCCATTAACCCAGCACCGGGGCTTCTTATTTCTAAATAAGTCACATGGCAGGAAATGTTGCCTTACGGTGGTCGAGGATCGTTTTGAAATACGAGAAGAAAGAGAATCCGTAACTGTGCTCGCTAATTCTACTGTCTCCGTTAAGTTATCATGAAAGCCTCATTATAGAGTGTCTGTGTGCGCGTGACCAATTTTAATGAAATGGTGACCTTTGCTGCCATCTGGCAAAGAGGGAAGCACCTTAGTTTTCACCGTTGGCATCACCTTCGGACCACACGCTGTAACTGCTCATCAAGGCAGACCTCTCGCCTTTATGCTATCGTTATAAACATGTGACAGCATGTACTTTACCCACGTAGTGAGCACTTTTATCTACAGCTGAAGAAACATGTGGGACGTTGGCTCAGTGCTGTAGTCCAGAAAGAAAGAAGCCACAGTGTGCGTTCAAAGTCTATAAGTGAATTTGCTGGGTTAGTGTCTATGAACCCAGTCCAGGGTGTGCCCCAGCTGCACCTAAAACACAAGATGCCTCTCGCAGGGCAACCAAGAGATACAATGTCTCCAATTTTCAGCCAGTACTGCATGGACTGTTTTCCAGAGGGGCTCAACGAAGGAGCAGCACTGTGAAAGAGGCCCAGGGAAGCAGCAGCACTGTAAAAGACGCCCAGGGAAGGAGCAGCAGTGTGAAAGAGGCCCAGGGAAGCAGCAGCACTGTAAAAGACGCCCAGGGAAGAAGCAGCACTGTGAAAGAGGCCCAGGGAAGGAGAAGCACTGTGAAAGAGGCCCAGGGAAGCAGCAGCACTGTAAAAGACGCCCAGGGAAGGAGCAGCACTGTGAAAGAGGCCCAGGGAAGCAGCAGCACTGTAAAAGACGCCCAGGGAAGGAGCACCACTGTGAAAGAGGCCCAGGGAAGGAGAAGCACTGTGAAAGAGGCCCAAGGAAGGAGCAGCACTGTGAAAGAGGCCCAGGAAAGCAACAGCACTGTAAAAGAGGCCCAGGAAAGCAGCAGCACTGTGAAAGAGGCCCTCTATCATGAGCAGTGACACACACACGAGCAATTTCTTTAACTGGTGAGGATATCTGCATATGAAGTCCAGAAAAAAGCAATATTGTTAAGTGATGGGAGAACTGCAGCTTTGAATTCCAAACCAGGTGAAGTTAGACATTGCCAACTTCAACTCAGTTTGATGGGGTTAAAAATAAAGGCTACATTCAATACATGCAAGAGGTACCTGGGAATGCCTTTCACTATTCAAAGGCCAAATGTGATCCCGGTGTATGTGCTAGTGCAATGTCCCAAACCAAGGCCGGTCATAACAATCCCCCCAGACACCTTCCCTTCTCACATATGGCTCTTTGATCATGGTATATCATCTGCTGGCTGAATATGGCTGATTTCCCATCAGCTCCTGCTCCATCCCTCTCAGCCTACTCGGGCCCAGGTCCCGTCAGACACAGACGAAATTTATGTAGGGAGGTTTCTCTTATAGCTGATGAATAAAATAATGAACCCAAAAATTAAATATTAATGAGACATTAAAACAAAATCACACTTGAGAATGACCCTGCATTGCCAGCATATTTTAAAACATTGGGATTATAGTTACCACTGTTATGTCTCTGTGTGTTCATTATATAGAGAATAGCATATTAAAAGTAAGTTACATATGCAACCAAAACCCCGGAGAGAGTGATGTTTTTCCTGTGTTCAGAGAACGAGTGTGTGTGCATGTGTGCATGTTATTGATGGCCTGGTATCACATATTTATCATTCTAAAAACTGGTTAGTAAACAACGCTGCCAATAAGCAGTCGGCTTTTGATAGTATCAAAATCATATTCCTTCATTACATTCGATTTTTCAGCCTATCCAACTAAGGTTATAAAAGAAGAAAAAATGATAATGTGCAGCTTTGTTTCCCTCTGGATATAGTATTTTTAAAAATTCTGTTCATTATTTTAACGGTGAGAATAAAACAAATAGAATAAATATTCCAACAGAAGAATAGAAGCCAGTCCTAAGCATCATACAGTCCATGTCATAGTTAAAGTCCAGCTCTAGATCACTAGGGGTATGAGGTCAAACATCTGGGCCAGCTAGCAGCTTTAAGTGTCGCTGAGGGATGCTACAGCGGCTAGCTTCCTTGTGTTCACTCACTGTCACATTACATTAGCATTTCCATTATCGGCATTATTACACATCTGGCTGGCGAAAACTCCAAAGAAAGCAGCTTACATCTAAGCTTTCACAACTGGGAAATAGGAGCACCATTCACCACCTGGAATGTCCATCTTTCTGTGTGTGTGTGTGTGTGTGTGTGTGTGTGTGTGTGTGTGTGTGTGTGCGGTGCATCACCTGGAATGTCCATCTTTCTGTGTGTGTGTGCAGCGTACCACCTGGAATATCAATCTTTGTATGTGTGTGCATGCAGTGCATCACATGGAATGTCAATCTTTGTGTGTGTGTGTGTGTGTGTGTGTGCGCAGTGTACCACCTGGAAGGTCAATTTTTGTATGTGTGTGTGTGTGCGTGCAGTGCATCACCTGGAATGTTCATCTTTGTATGTGTGTGTGAGTGTGTGTGTGTGTGTGCACCACTTGGAATGTCCACTTTTGTATGTGTGTACATGCAGTGCATCACCTGGAATGTTCATCTTTGTATGTGTGTGTGAGTGTGTGTGTGTGTGTGTGCACCACTTGGAATGTCCACTTTTGTATGTGTGTACATGCAGTGCACCACCTGGAATGTCCATCTTTGTCTGTTTGTTTGTGTGTGTGTGTGTGCACACAGTGCGCCTCTTAAAATGTCAAACCCAGAGCAAAATGCCAAATTCAGCTGGGAATACAGACTTCACTCCACACACAAATATGCAGACAAACATACTGCATAATCCCTCTTAAATAGTGCTCACTTTATAGCTTGCTCAAAAACCCCTTCCCGCTTTCATTTATATCCATCGATCTTGCATAACCTTCTATAACATACCCAATAGTGTTGTTTTTATTTTATTTAATATTTTAAATAATTCTTTGTGAAACTGTGAAGAAACTAAGAAAGATAACAAAGTTTAACTGTGTTTCAGAACTTTTGGGTACAAACATCTGGGTCTGTTCTACAGTCCCAGTCCAAACAGTGTGAACTGTCAGCGTACTTCAGCAAACTTTGCAGTCAGGCTTAAGTCAACCTGTTTCTGTCACCACGCAACTGTAATTCTAATGTGACTGTCAGCCACACTTGCGGCAATCCCAATGACGGCTGGTTGGTGGGATACTAACTGGAATTATCTGTGGCATTGTTTGTTTTTAATCCGTATCAGAAATAATATCCTTTTCGAGTTGGCTCCGCAGGGAACCATATGAAAATGCACACGTTGACTCATGCATAAATATAAAGTGCATAAAAAACAAATACATGCATTCATCCACACTCACACGCAAGATATACTCACACATGAACACACACAGTCATGCATGCAAAACGGAGATGATAAAACTACAACACATGGAAAAGCTTCATGAAGGAATGTATACCTGCTAGGATAGCAGAGGATGTATCTTCTGACACAGCCCATCTATCTTTGATTAAACTCTGGCATAAACGACTCTAAGGTTAAGTGGGTGGTACTGTAGGCTGGGGGTTTGAATCCCTTTTCTGTGTTTGTGGAGTTTCCGTGTTCACCCCATGTTTCTTTGTGTTTTTTGATTCATGTGAACAGGGGATTCTAAAATCTCATTGTATACATGTCTGTGTATGTGTGTATACACACTGCAGTGAACCACAGTGCTGACCTGCTAGATTGTAGATAAAAAGTAGATTAAGGAAACTGTAAAAGATGGGTGGGGGGGTGGGTTGAGATTGGATAGGTTAACAGACCTGTGGTTGGGATGAACCATACCAGTCAGGCTTTGATACTTCATACTTTGTCAAAAGCTTTTATTCAATATTAAAGTTACAATTTTCGCAAGTGGAAATTGAATTTGAAAGGATTTTTTTCAAGCATGAATGCCAGCAAGAAAAAAACTCCACCTCACCCTAAGGGGTATGTTACTGTGTGAGAGGATGGTGAGAGGGTGGTGTGAGGGTAGTGAGATGATGGTGAGATGGTGGTGAGAGGATGGTGAGATGGTGGTGAGAGGATGGTGAGATGATGGTGAGAGGCAGAAGTTTGTCGATTACAGCGTTATGAGCAGTATGGTCCTGGGTAATGCTCCCAAGTGTGAAAGCAATACGCATACAGAGGAACACATGAGAAACACGGATACGGGACTCCAAAGGAAAGTACACCTATGTGTGACTTGCTGTGGGCGGGGCTGTTCAGTGGTTGGTGCTGCTGTCATATCCTTTCATTAAGTGTGGCTCCTGGGGGGGCACGAATTCTGGCCTGCTTGGGGTCTTGCCCCGCACCAGCCTCCATGTCACATTACTATTTAATTACAGGGTCAGCACTGCATAAGCTGCCTGGGAGTACCAGGCCCAGGTATAATCTGAAAAGATGGCACCTCTCCGCATCTCGCTCTCCCTGAGCCGCCAGCCTTGGAAGCCTCCGGGGATGGTGGTGGTGGTGGGGGGTGGGTCCTCAATATCCCAACTAATTATCTTGCCTCACATCGGCCACACGGCGCAGAGAAATAACGGTAATTAAGTTTGAGGAGAAGAGAAATGAAATCGAGGCGACGCAAGCGTCTGCCGCCTCTGACGGACGGGGCCCGTCTGAACCACGGCTAAAACTTTATTCCCTCCCCCGCCTCAACTGAGCACCAGGTTCGAGAATCTGCTTTAGATAGCACAGTACAGCTTCGACGAGCTGCGGCTTCCTTGGCACCGATCTGGGATGGAGTGTCTCGGCCTGGTTCTGACTGCTAAAACAAGCGTGAGACCCCACCCCTGGCCCCCCAGCACTGACGTTTTCATTCAAACCCTTCAGCTCTCTTCGTTTTAGCGGATGTCTAGACTGGATGTCTAGTTTAAGTCAGAAGCATGATCACTATTCGCCTCATTATTTAGCACATATTCTACTCTGTGGCGTGCGGTAGCTGACAGTTCTACACACATACAGCTGCTGATCTATATTAGGCATCTTTGGGGTCTTCATTCTAGGGACAAAAGCATTGCTGCTCCTCAGGGGTGGAACCTGCAGCATTTCCTGGGTCATAAATATGGTCTCAACCATAACTCAGCCATCTTCTCACAATGCAGTTCTGTGTTATGTATGAGGGAACACCACTAAAAATGCATCAGGCTGACTCTCAACCTCTCCCCTCAACAGTGAACCAAAGCCACCCCCAACAGAACTCTTTCCATCCATCCATCCATCCATCCATCCATCCATCCATCCATCCATCCATCCATCCATCATCTTCTAAACCGCTTTATTCTATGCAGGGTTGTGGAAAAAGGCTGGAGCCTGAGAACTCGTTTCAGTGGTCAGTATTTCAAGGGCATCTGAAAGAAACACAGACCCCCCCCCCCCTTTCTCCAGTACCACCGCTTGGCAAAGCAGCTTGTCAAAAGTGGGAAAAATTTGCACTCTAATCCCACGCAAGAGCTGGAACATCTCAAGACAGGCCGAGACTGTCACTATGACACAGCATGGCGAGGGTGGTCCATCGACCGCCCCCCCCAAAAGGAGCATCACCATAAGCAGCCACAAGCAGGAGAAAGGCATCTTCTGGTCAGACTACATGGACATATGAATAGAGCTACGCAAAGTTTTATTTAACTTTGGATGGCAAGGATAAAGTCCGTCTCATGGTAAATCAAATGTATTTCTCGCAAACGATTTGCCCTCCCGTCTTATGGCATAAAGTCCAAGTCCAAAAACCTGAAGCAGGGTACGTCTCATTAGTTCTCGTCACCTCGCCTCTCACCGACGGCGCGTCACTCGGGGTGGAACTCGAGCACAAGGAATAACAAGATGAAATGATGCAAGACACCATGCCGGAGTAGCCTGACGGGCCGGCACTGACGGTGTAATTTCCTTAACACGAGACAGGTACTGTACGTGTTAATTTGATACCTCAAAATTGCATATCTCAGCCAAAAAAAAAAGAAAAAAGCATTACTCGGAGCCATTGGAAAATGTAATTTGGTGAAATCAAGGATCTAATTTGGTGCATAATTCCAATGAAGACAGAGAGGGACTCATTTGCTATTCATACGCCCATCATAACATAACCGTCCCTTGCTTTAACAGAACCGTATTGAAGCCACATGTGCTGTTAAAAACCTTTCTCCGCATGAAAAGGGGGCCTTTAAACACTCTGATTTTTTCCCTTTTGAGACAAAGATAAGTAAATACAGGAGAGATAATGAAAGTAGGTAAAATGAGTGTCGCCTCTCCGTGCTGTTCAATCTCTGGGACAATTGCAGCATTTTTGGTGAAATTGCTAGCAGGGTCTATCACACCCTCCCCAACTAGATCCCCCAGGCCGGAGATGGGGTCCTCTATGTCCATGCGGACCCCCCACTCAGAGGGTCCCTAGCAAGGCAAATTAGACCGGGGGGAGCCTTTTGTTTCGTCGCTCTCTGGAAGAAAAAAAAATCCAAATTATTTCTCGAGCTGGGGCAATTTGACATGCTGTGATAACTGGTGCATGAGAAACTTCTTTGGCAGCATTGAAAGAGAAGATTTACTGCCTTAAAAAACTCTCTTCCTTTTAAAAACCTTCTCTGCTTACAAAAGGCCTACAAACTCATTAAGCTCTTTAATTACACCTCTTTCTTTTCTTTCTCTATCTCTCATCTCTGGCAAAACAGAACGCCTGAAAGACAGCCTTCCAGTCACAGCTGTTAAGGCTCACGTCAAAACTCTCCCCCCTTTTTATTCTTTCACGAAACCATCCTCCATGCCTCTTATCTGTCCTTTATTTTTTCCCTCAAAATCTCGTCCGTCTTCTACTATTTTGCTCAAACCTGTTCATAGTTATTTCCCTCAAATCTCGCCATCTTTCACAATCTCCCTCAAACCTGTCTTTAAATATTTCCTCTCACTTGCTCTGTCTTTCAGTATTTTCCTCAAATCTGTCTTTCACACTGTGTGTGGAGTCTCCATCAGTACTCCCCACAAAATCTCTCCATCATTCGTTAGTGCTCTCTAATCACTCCGCATTCCGCCCGTTTCTTCAATACCTGTCAGTCTCCAGCCATTTCCCTCTACCAGTTTTGTGTTCTTTCTCGGATGTTGCTTTTTGCTTCGCGTTCCCTGGCTCACGGCAGTTTGAGGCCTGTCGGACTCCCCGTGAGAAAAGTGGCAGAAAGAATTCCTCAGAACGGGCGACGCTTCAAAAGGCGATATGCGGACAGTGTGCCAGCCAAATGTCAAAAGTCCACTGGCCTATGAACAGACAACAGTTAATGCGCGCATCACAAGATACTTACCTTACGTGTGTGAAAACCTTGCCCCCTCACCCCATTTTGTCACTTTTCTGTTATTCATGAGTGTTTCATTTAATTAAAAAAGTGCATACTGGGGACTGAAAAGACTGAACATTAAAATGTAATCCAGTCCTTTGTCATTTTTCATGGTTTTCAAAGTAGACCGAAGTAAAACACAGCTAATTCTCAGTACAATGAAACAGTATTCTGGACAGAAAGGCCACTGGGCAGGGGACATGCCAATCACCTGCCTATCCAAGCTCCATGTTTCATCGATACGATAAAAAAACGCCTGCTGGAGTGTCAGCACCATCTGAGATGGGCCCTGTTAAACTACAGGACGAGCCGCTTACAAGTGCTGTCAGCTTTTCATGCCCATGTGAAGCAAACAAGAGAATGACCCACATCTCATATGTACAGGAGTTAAATATCTGGGCTTAGGCTTGCGCCAGACCAGCTCACTCCCAGCGATTCGCCCCCTCCCCCGACGAGCATCCACACAGGTCAAGCTCGACAAGCCGAACAGGATATCAGCACTTCTGGAAAATTTCCTTCTTACGTCTTGCTTCTTTTCCTTCCTCCCACGTTCAAGGGAAGGCTTGTTATCGAGCTCAGCGTCCACAAACTGCATCGATCTAGACGGCGACTCAATCCATACACCCACACTTTGACACCCCCTTGCCGCCTAAGTAATACTAATCTCAGCCAACCCGCTGCCCCATTGATTTTATAGATTTCCTCCAAAGTTGTGATAATGATATGTCATTGTTAAATTTGGTAGAACAAACTGCTTTGCCAATCTATCAATGTGTGCGCACTACATTGTCTCTTTTACTGTCTCCCGCCACGTGGGAGTGGGGGGGCGGGGGGGCGGGTTAACCATCTAAGGGGTAAATAGGACCAGGTGGATCCTCGGGTTTTTTATGGGTGGGGGGGGGTCACGCATGGAAAGCAGGAAATGCAGAAAGAAGGGCAGCAGAAACAAACACTGGTGTGAAGCCGGCATGGACCGCATGACCATGAAGAGGATCAGATGCCCCAGGTGCAAGGGGGCCTGTGTTCAGTGAGGTCACCACCCCAGCAGAAGACAACAGTGGGGCCTAGCAGGTACGTTAAAGGAAGAACGGAGACTGAGAATGCACTGGTTACCCGTTACCTGGGAACTGATTAGTGTCAATGCCTCTGAGGGGGTGGAACATCCAATCAGAAAGCTGGTTAGCAAAACATTCCACCCCTTATATTTAGTTTTCTCTGCCATTTTAGCTGCAGGTATGATGCTGTTCACCAAACACTTGATGGTGATCCAAGGGTAGCAAAAAGAAGCAGTAGGTATCTGTCCATCTTTAATCCCCTTATCCTGGTCAGCGTTAGGGGGGCTACACGGCAGGGAAACTCTGAACATGGTACAGCTGACCATAGGAAGACCCTCACATGCACACACTTGCTTTGAATCTATGAGGATGGAACATAACTGGCCTACTAGCCTGCAGTATGGTAGCGTTACAAAACTACCGAGAACTTTCCAGCAAGAGAAGGAACACAGTGATTTTACCAGGTCATAAAGTTAAGCTCACCCAGGCCCTTCAGAAAGTGTTTTCCTCTCAGGGGGTTGGGGGGAGGGGCATGCAGGCATGAAGGAGTACAGGGGACACCTGGGAACCAGGAGAGTGGCCATCGTCATGTCAACCGTTATCTCCTTAATGCTCTTTCTATTTATTAAAACCCTCCTGACCATCACCATTCCCTTTCCTAGGAATTGCCTCTGCATGCAATATTGCATCTTTAAATGGCATGAATGGAACAGGCGACCATGATTCTTCAAGGATTTGACTTGCAAAAAGCACCTCATATATTGTTTATGAAAAAAGCAGCCCACCCCCCACCAAGGCCCCTGCCCCTAGAATGTTACTTTGTTTTATTTACTTATTTTTAGACCTGTGCACTAGTTAAGGAGAGGCGTAGCTGTCTGTGCACATTGTGAAGATGAAGACAGAACATGTCCTCATCTGTCAGTCCTCATAAGGGGAGTCAGTACACTTCTGTTCGGGTTAAACATCCCTGCATGACGTTTTCAATTGAGTCAACAGAATTTTATAATAAAGAAAAGGGGGGAGGGGGTCGTGGAGGTGTATATTTTAAAAATGTAGATGGCGTACAGCGGTAATGATGAAACAAAAATATGTAAGACACTGTCATCGCTGTGTCAGTTCACCCTCACTCTGGGGAAACTTTCTTTTGTGGAGTCTTAAGAAAAAAAAAAAAATTACACCCTGTAATTGGCATCCTGATCAAAGGCAACAATGACAGCAGAACAATAAAATCTTTAATTTAACAGAATTCATTAGCATCTAGCACGGTGACGCTGGTGAAACATTAGAATAAATAGCAGTAGTGGCGGGGGCAATCAAATGATTTACTGTAGGATGGTTTTGTTGACTGCTTTCCTCGGAGGTGTTCAGAAAGGTGTCACGTCGGAGTGTGCGTGTGCGTGCGGTGGCTCGTGAGGGGCGGGGGTTCCGTAACTCACCTGATCACAGTTCATCCAAATCACGACCTTGACAGGTAAACATGACATTGATCTCCGCCTATGAATATGTATGGCATCGCCCGCCCCCTCCCTCATGCTGCAGAGCTCGGGTGTCAGGGAGAATTTGGGGAACTCATTCTATGACATGAGCCGTTTGAGGAAGGCTTCCGTGTCGGCTTGTGATGGAGGGTAACTTTGAACCCATTTGTCAGCTTTGGTTCCAAAAGATGTACAATTTAGATCCTCGGGGAAAGATGGAGTTTCTCAGTTACTTTTATCAGGTTTGCCTTTCTGGGGCTCCTGGACAAATCGAGCCTCGTTTTTCAGAGCGGGCTCGACCTGGACACCCTGGGTCCTGGGGTCGGCCTCGTTCACATTCACGGGGACGACGTTGACTTTCCCGTGTATTTTATTAGCAGATCTGGGAGAATGCAGACTGACTCACCCTCCTACATCAAGCCATGCAGCCAGCGTGCCTGAACCCCCAGTAACAGTCAGACACAGTTTTAAAAAGGAAGCCTCCTAGCCGTCGAAAAAAGACACAGCACAGTTAAATGATTCATGTCCAAAGCTCTTGTTACCCAGGTCAAGAAGAAATTTGTCTATAGAATAGCCCCAGAGGTCATTCCTATTGATCTCCCAACTCTCACAGACCTCTGTTGACAAACACATAGCTGCATAGCAATTAGGCTGATTATGACTACAGCCTAACACTGCTGACAATAACAGGAAGAAGGGGAACAGGACCCTTAAGAGAATAAGCCACAATGGCTTTGAAGTGACGGGAAGCATGCTGCCTCGATGGTCCCTGCTTTGCAGGAATTCCCCAGCTCGTCCCTTCCCCCCCAACCACGACTGCATACCAATACTCTGTGACACCTACACCTTTTAATATGCTTACCCACACCTTTCCCTTCAGCTCTTTAAAACTGAGGCTGGGTATAGTTTTAGATCAGAATGAGAACCCAATCACTCCCATGCCCCAGTGCAGCGTACGCAACCGTACTAACTGGGATGACCAGGTTGTTGGTGTGACGAGTGTCTGTGCCTGGTGGACCTCGGTGAGATGTGCTCCCAACTCGATGGCTTGTGGGTCCTTCAGGGTTTTCAAGATAGGGGCACACCGATCGCCGACCCGTAGCACCACTAAGCTCAGTGGTCAGCCCCACGTCCTCCTTGCCCCACCGTACCCTCCCCTGACACAAGGGCCATCTTCATGATGTCGGTGTTTCTCACTGGTTCAAGAGGACCAAAAGAAGCCTCCCTCGTCTATCTGATTTCAAAATACAGCTAGAAGACAGGGCCAGATAAAGACAGGGGCAGTGACATGCCGTTCCTGCCAAATGACCTGAGGAAGCAGCAAACAGACAGACAGACAGACTGAGTGCAGTTGGCATACATCTTTCTCTCACCTGTTGACTGCCTCCCCTGCCCCCACATCCCGCTTCCCCAAGTGGGCAAATCCCCCATAGAGTTTATATATTTCCTAAGTTTGTTCCTCGTGTAATGAGGCAGGAATCAACAGCCAATAACAATTCACAGTAGTCTTCAACAATAAGATTGACCTTGTACTTAGCATCCTGGCATGTGGAACACGATTTCACACAACTACTGCTGTGTCTTTTGCTGTCATCGCTAACTGCAATTTACTCGGAGTCTGAGGAGTCATAGAAACCTGGGGGGATCTAGGGCAAACGGATGGGATTTACCATGAAACTAAGGCAGAAGAATTGAGAGCACTGTTCACGGGCTTTCAGCATATAGCATGACAGGAAGTGTCTCTTGATGGAGTAGCAGGACCAGACTGTCATGTGCGAGATGGTCCACAGGCTTGGCAGACAGGACCTCAGAGTGCAGTTGGCACTCATTCTGCCACACCGAGGCACCAGACGCAGTGCCCTGTCTGTAAGCCCTGGCCTCCCTGGTAAAGCAACTGTCAGATTTGTCAGAGACAATGAACGTACGTAATCCATCATTCATTACAAGTTATCATCGATCGAGGCCCTTTTCACAACATTTAAATGTTAAAGGTGCTTGACTCTCCTTCCCTTCCACAACGACGCATCAAAATTCCATTTAGGGTCTGCTGCTCCACAGCGCCCACTGGAGTTGGAACACACTGGCAGCGTAAGTGGCAGGGTGGAGGATGGTGGACAAAGGGTGGCCTGGCAATGCATCCTTTGACCTCCACCCTCCTGTACTTCCCCGCTCAGCAGCACGCGTTTGCACCTCACAGTCAGCGTGTCGACAGGCCCTCACCACAAGGGGTCAGCATATCAGAGACAGGGGCCAATCATCATTCTCCGCTGGGTGCCAGTCTGTAAAAGTTGGCGAAGCCTGAGGGGGAGGACTCAGGTCCCAACACTTCAACATGAAGACGTGAGCAGATGGGACTGGGAACTCCAGCGGTCAAATGCTGGCAGGTACAACCGCACTGAAAATCACTCTAAATCTGCTCCCTGAGGAACGCCGGGCAGAGGAAGTCTCCGCAGAAGGCACAGGCAAGGAGATGCATTGGAGCAGAGCCGGGAGCTGGCTCCCACAGACACACACATGCACACACACACAGATGAAGCTGTTCAGCTGCTTCTGCAGCATCTCCTTCTGACATGAAGTCCACTGAGCTGAGCAGAGTCTTCCTCATTACCCAAGCCCATCCCTGGAAAGCAGCCCGCGACCGTCCTCAGGCTTTTGGGGACGGTGGATGGATGGGGCTTACGTCCGCCGTGGTACCCCTGCACCCCAACCTTCTCCGGTCTTACTGGTCACACCTCTTTCAGTGTCTGCTCCCACAACCTCTCACATTGGGTGTGTGGGAGGGTAAGTACCCTGCCTCCTTATTGTTGCTCCTCATCACTGCATACTCTTCAAGCTGGCGAAGGGGCGGCAGAGAAAAAGTGGACAGGGATGGGGAAAGCTGTTTGGTGGGGGCAGGGGTCCTAAGCCTCCTTGCTGCGGCCTGCAGCAGAAACAGTTGGGGCCCGTTTGTGAGCACGGGCAGGATAAGAGGATTGTGGGAAAGATAAATCACCGAGCGGCTCACCTTCGGGTCACCAGTGATGCTGGGGGCCACCGGCAATCTCGATTTGAAGCAGTGCATTTGGCCCCACAGGGCCCAGGTCTCTGGCCCCACTATAAATCAGCACAGCCCCCTCCCCCCACCTACCTTGCACCCTGCCGACGCCTGCCAGCGTACCGTCACGCAAGCGAGACACTATGGAACAGGAGACAAGGCGGTTTATTTTTAACACTCTTTCCTAACAAGAAACACCCCCACAAATCATCCTGGGGGGGGAGCATTTACAAGCACGTACCCTGATGCACGCCTTGCAGAAGCTGCCCCTGCTCGGGTCACTCGTACATCCTCTGACAGCACGGGTGAGTGGATTAGCCCCTGCTGCTGTGAGATGCCAACGGCGTGATGTGAAGCCAGAGCCTCTGCGAAGCAGCGCCTCCTGCCAGGCTGGCGTCACAGCGTCAAACACAGAAATATATGCTAATACACTAATGGGGAAGGCTTGTTTTAAAAAAGTTCAATTCAGGCCATGTCAAAGTTTTTAAATTCACCTAATTGCATCAGATGAGTCACTCTATGCAGATACCTGTAAACTTTTTCTTCTAAAAAAGTTCATTTGGAAAACCTGTACAATTTTACTTGGCTTAGATTCATGCTATTAGACTGTACGATATGTCTATGCAAGGAAGACTGACTAAATAATACTGTAAAATGTTTCTCAAATGAAAGTTAATGTGCCATCTTCCTCCAAAGTTTCTTTTTATTTTGTTTTGCATATTACATGATGTAATTAAATTCCAAGAGAGCTTAGAAGTCAGATGTTTTAGTGCTGCTCGGTTCGATGTTTCAGGGTTTAAAACAGTACAGGTATCACTAGCAGACAGAACCCAGTTCTGGTTCTACACCAGATGGATATCCAGCCGGCTGCACCCCAGCGAAATGGAAGAGCACATCAGTTCCAAACCTGGTGCTTTTTAGTGTGAATGGGACATTTAGACTGACAGGCTCACTGCAACCTGATCTATAGCCTGGCAGATCCCTCTGACCAGCATGACAATGGCTTTGGAGCGTTACGGAATTATGACGGACTTGTAGCAAAACAACGGCTCTGATGAGCTAACGATTTGACTGCGATGGAGTGACATTCAGAATTTGCTCATGAGGAAGATTGCTCTCAGAATACAATGTGTTTTTCTTTAACTCCTTTTAATTAATACCTGGCTGTTTTCGCACATTTGAATAACACCTCCATTGGTCCAACACATTTCAACGAGTCTGCCATCTTTCCAAGTATTACTTTGAGAAATTACAGCCAAGGACACAAACTGGTGACCTACCCAACAATGCACAAGACAGTGAAGTCTGTTCATGCTATAAGGCACTGCTTTAACAGCATGACCGGTCACACCTGTACGTTTAACAGTGGAATTTAAGCAGAAATTGTATTATTTTTGAGTAATCATGGAGATGGTTATAGTTCCCACTTATCTGACCAGGTTAAAGCCACGGTGACCCAAATAATACTGGCACCTGACACCCCAATGTGACTCCCCCCCAATTAAAATGGACATTCTGTACCTTTTGACCCATTAAACGCACGTCTTTTGCAAAGGAGCATACTAAAAAGCTTTCCTAGAGCTCAGGGGCAGCATGGTGGCATCGTGAGACATCCAGCTATCATGGCCTTGACCCAGGTCCAGTCACCAGGCTGCTGGCACGCGAATGGGCACCGCAGGAGAGAGCACGCGTGTGTGTGGGTGCGCGGGTGCACACGCGTGTGGGAGAAAGGAGCCTCTCAGCTCTGAAACGAACAACCTATTAAGGTTTGAAAAGCTGTCATCCTGCATTCGGAAAAGGACTGGAGTCAGCCTCTCCGGCTGGATCCTAACGGTCCATCTGCAGGAGGAAAAAAAGACAGGAATTAGAAAAAAAAAACCTTGCCATGTCCCGACAAGTGAAAGAAGGGGGGGGGGGGGGGGGAGGGGGGGGAAGGAAAACTAAAAGGGGGGGAAGGAAAAACTTAATTCTTCTATTAAACCGGACGCATAAAAATGGGG
>JAACJT020000007.1:13193788-13215292 GCA_009936485.2 Gymnarchus niloticus
AAGAAGGGAGGAGGGCGGGGGCGGGGAGGAGAGGAGGGGGGGGGGGGGGGGGAGAGGCGAGAGGAGGAGGAGAGCAACCTAAAGTGAGGGGAAGGAGAACTTGACTTCTTCTATTAACCCGACGCAATTACAATGGCTTGATGGGCTGCCTTATTTCATGGAATATTAATTCCAAATTCAGCTTCGGGTGGGAGAGGGGCGGGAACCGGACACTGATGCGATTCTGTGGAGCTTGGGCTGGCCTTGTGATGGGCCCCCTGTGTGCCTCTCTTCAATCCCCCCGGCAAGCACGACAAGCAAACAGCTTTGTGTGCGTGTTCATTCCGCCTCTGAGCTGTGGCTTGTTGCTGGCCAGTAGTCTCAAAGGTTTTCAGAGGACACAACACGAGCAGGCAGACCCAAAAATAAGCTCAGACCTAAACACCAGATTATACACACAGTATTCTTCCATTTTAAGGCTTCATAGCAAGCTGAAATCACAAGGCCAGAAATAATTTGTAGTGGCATTTACTTATGAGGATTTTAAGCCCCATTTTTATTTATAAGCGATTAACAAAAGACGAAAGATACATTTTCTGCTAGCTCTCTCATGCTCAGAGATAGCCAGTTGTGTTGTCTTTAGCAGTGTTCACTGAACAAGGCAATTGATTTTCAACTCATAAAGTCACTTTTATTGGACATTGCTCTCAGCGTGGCACGAGAGTCATGGTTTGTTCTGTACTGCATTTAACCCAGTGGCCAGACGTGTCCAAAAGGCACTGCAGTAGGTAGGACACAGCTGAACAAACGGTATTCCTAATTTAAAATGGCCACTCGTTTAAGCACAGCCCCATTCTTTTCAATGATTTCGCTCATTCATTGTATTTGATACGTCCTAAATTTAGCGTGTCATATCGCACCGTGTGCATGTCTGAGTGCACAACATCTAGCAAAAGCTTTAATTTAAGCAGATCCAATCCAAAGTAAAGCAGTCTGGAGCTTCATTTGCTGAATGAAATAGAGTTTACAGTCCTTACTGTGCTCATAACTATTTTTAACTGTCGTCAGGGATTGTTGGAGATCTCCGCCAAACCACGACACCTAGCAGGGTACAGTCTATGGCAAAACCCTCCCGTGTCTGAGGGTAATTTCATAAGGGAGTCTGCTTTCATGGGCCACCTTGGATGGTGGGTTACGTCATTAGATTCTGACCATGCAGATGCAATCATTTTGGCCGGTTATGCTTCAGTAAGTGGGCCACTCTGACTTGAGCCCTACACACATGCATAAGACAGGCACCACCTTAGAAGCACAGAGGCTGGGTGTATTTCCTTAAATCTGATGGGTAGAGGCAGCATAATGTGGGAGGTGTCTGAATGCACATGATGTCACCGCAGGGCGTTTTATGACATGCGACGGTGACAGGGATAAGGCACGCATTTAGGGTGGCCGGATGGCCTTGTCATGTAAAACTTTTAGATTTCTAAGTGTTTCTTTTCATGTTTTATTCTTTAACCACATCACAATTTGTTTTACACATTAGATTGCATAAGTTTGATCATGCAAATTCCATAAAAAGTCACTAAACAAACATTGTTGCTGCTTTTTTTTTTCCTTTCAATGTATTTCTAACTTTTATATCCTTCATTTATCCTGGGGGAGACTCTCTACCCTCTCCATCACAGCCCAGATCCAGCTAGACTTCTTAATGTCTACATCAAAAGCG
Source organism: Gymnarchus niloticus (assembly GCA_009936485.2). Classification (NCBI taxonomy): domain Eukaryota; kingdom Metazoa; phylum Chordata; class Actinopteri; order Osteoglossiformes; family Gymnarchidae; genus Gymnarchus; species Gymnarchus niloticus. Next base: position 13,195,494 of record JAACJT020000007.1, read on the forward strand.
CATTCACACAATACATTTTTATTTCAAAACTGACATTTAAATCAGAAAGCACCCTAAAAAAAAAAAACTAAAAATCAGGGTGCTTTGAGTGTGACGATCCGTCTGCTGTCAGGAGATGACGCACGCTCGGGAAGATAACAAGTTCATTTTCCCCGGCAGGTCTTTTTAGTAACACTTAGTGCTTCAGCCCTGCGCTTACGATAACGGTACACAGTTGTCAAGGATGCTCTGTTGAGTTTACTTTCCCTAACCAAGAGGGGGAACTACTCCCAACTCATATATTGCACCAGAGGAAGAAAAATGAGAGGAAAACAAGAAAGTTTGAAATAAATTGAGACAAGCTGTGGTTGAAAAGTCGTTGACAAGTGTGTGGGTCTTTTAAAGACGGAGCTAAATCAGTTATGGAGCATCACTTTGCCCCGACATGGTTCCTTTGCTCACCTTGAGGACAGAGCCCCCAGCATCTTGCCCCAATCTGGTTATTCAGCACGCCTTCACAACAAAGCCCCCAGCATTTTGATGTGGTTCGTTCGTTCTCCTCGAGGACGGAGTCCCCAGCATTCTGTGCCTGACACGGTTCCTCCATACACCTTAAGGATGGAACTCCCAGCATTTTGCCCCTGAGACAGTTCCTCCAGACACCACAAGAATGATGCCCCCCATGCAAAAGCACCAGCACTCAGACTTCGTCACGTTTGTCTCACCCATGTCCCACCCTTGCGAGCGCTACCCGCCTCCAAGCATATGGCTACCACTGCGCCAAGAACAGCTGGTGTGGAATGACGCCGTGAAACGCTGGAGGCCATCGAATTTTCATGGAAACGAGACCCCTGCACACCTGTACTTCATTTAAATACAGTAAAATGTGTGTAGGGAGACAGGGAATAGCGCCCTGCTTCTCGAAGCTGTATGATTTGCAGGTTCGAATCAGAGAGCAAACCGCGTATTTGTGTCATTTTATGTTTGCCTCCACGTCTCACCCTGATGGTGCCCAAATAAATCTTCCACCTGCCTCTCTGTGTCTCGTGGATATGTTCATCATAGCAAAGATCCGGGTTCTTCCGTAAGAACAGAATGGTGTCTGCGTGACAGTGGTAGGCCAGGCTGGGACGCCATTTAGAATTAAAGGGAAAGACACCAGCGGCCTACAAAGTATCCTTTATTTAAAAGGCTGGATTCTTGATAGCTCATTGGGCAAACGCACCTGAGCGGCTCGGCAAAGGGTGTCAGGACCTCTCCATCACCGAGACAGCGACAGGAAACAGAGGTGCACAGTGAGCCCCTCACCATAAGTCTCCACCTGACGAGAGCGAACGTTCAAGCATCATTATCCAGGCCCGCCGTTTACGCAGCACCTTGAGTTAATCGCCTGAAATGTGCAGGGGAAGCAGTTTTACTCACGTACCAGGAAACGGGAGGGAAAAAAAAAGTCCAAGCTGCTCCATTACAGATTCTTACTCTTGACTTTCCTTGAGTGTCAGTCCTGAAATGCATCCCCGTGTGGGGACCGGACACCCCTTCGGTTTCTGATTGGTTAAAAAGAAACTTGTGTCCACGTTGTCAAGTTGCAACCTGGGCCAATTGGCATAAAGCAGCGGGAAACGCTACTGAAACCGACGGACTCTTACCAGTGAGCGGGAGGCGGTAGACTGTGGGCTGTGGTAAAGCCTCTCACCCTAACGCTAAGCGAGCAGCAAGATCGATTCCTATTAACACTTCTCATCTTATTTTTACTGTAAGAGGTGGAGAAATGTCATCGCGTTCCTACCTTTCAGTAATGCGAATCTTCACCGGACAGGCGTGAGAAATCTATCGCGCCGTTACCTGCAAACGTGATTTAACTGCTGAAAATTAACAATCCTATTTTCTGCCATTTCTTTCGTCGTAAGAAACATACAATTAACAGGCTGACTTTTCATAATTGTAATTCTGGTGGTGAAGCATATTGTTTAGGTCACACTTTCACTGTGTTATGCAGTCATTAATTCTGTGGTATATGCAAGTGAGCACACAAAAACACACACCTGACAAGTCATCATGACATCACATACAATATATATATATTATGCATGTCACGATAATAAAAAATATATATTAGTACTAATAAACTAGTGTATACCAGTTGTGTTTAATACATCTCATTACAATGAAGATTTTCTTTCACAAACCATGCATTATCATCGCCTTTTCACTATTACCTGTCTGCTTTTAATAAATTTAGTCCTTCTAAGACATTTAGCTGAAGTTAAAAGTATTTTCTGCTCAGTAATACTTAATTTTAAACAGTTAAACAGCACTGAATTCTCAGAACTGCCAAGTTTAAGGACAGGATTCAGTGAAATCCTTTAGTGGTGAGAATACATGTTTGACCTGTGTAAGGAAGACAGTGGTAGGGCAAACTCACTGGTTTGCAGGGTTGGCTTGAAAGTTGGTAGGGAAGCAAAACAATTGCGTCAGTTACACAGGAGTAAAAGTTGGTAGGGATATTTTCAGCTTTCCTTAAAGCTGATCAGGACATCATCATCATCATCATCATTCACTTTCAGCTGCTCCCATCAGGGGTCACCACAGCGGATCAGCCTTCTCCATCTCCTCCTGTCCTCCGCATCCCGCTCTGTCACACCAACCACCTGCATGTCCTCTTTCACTTACATACACGCCTTCCCCCTCTCCTTCCTCTTCGGCTCCTTCTTCTTTGGCTAACAGTAGCCCACTTTCCACCAGCACCCTGTTGGCTGACAACGCTAGTGGCAGTCGTTGTTAACCCGGGCCTTGACCAATCTGGTATGGAAATCTGTTTTGTTGTCCGTATATTTGATTTGGCAAAAATTTTACACCGGATGCCCTTCCTGACGTAACCCTCCCCATTTATCCGGGCTTGGAACCGGCACAGAGAAACACATAACACATTGTCAGGACATCCCTACCTAAATCGACACTTGCGCTGCGACCACCAAACACTTGAATGCCTGTTCACTTACCCTGAGTGTCTTTGTAGCACGAGGACTGTAACAAGCAACACATGTAATTTCAGCTCAGTATTATCTGTATCTCCTTGCCGTTTTGTCTCCACTTTAGCAATCACCTCACAGGAATTTCACAGGATCCAAAAAGTTCCGTTCTGTGAGCCTGGTGACAGCCTCCAAGTATAATGAAAACTGAAGCTACGTTTACAATGCAATTTTATTCGTACATCAGTTTTTCTACACAATTTAAAAAATGTGTCAGTCATTCAGTGCCAGTCTTGGTACCTTCAGCCCTAGCTGGTAAAGACCTGGTTGAGGAGAGACAATGTAAATTAGCGATAAAAACCCAAAATTCATCCTTTCGATGCTTCCAGAATAAAGCTGGCACGTTATTTTCATATGGATTATCTGGAAATCTCCTCCAATATTTACACAGGAAACCCGAGTTAGCGTCCACTGTCTAAAGCATCTATTTAGGGGCGGTGTTTGTAACATTGTATGTTGATCATATTCTGCTCACTGATCGTGATTTCAAAGAAAGATTAAATAACCACAAGCTATTAAAATCTTCATGCAAACATTTGTACAACATCATATGCTCTACTTTCTTAAAGCTCGGGTTACTATAAAAAATCTCAGTCCTAGCTTTTAAATGAACCACAACTGAAGTTCTCAGTACTCATTCATATTCTGGTCTAACTCTGATCCCTGCTGTCCAATGTCAGAGGGACACCAGTGCAGAACCACACATTTTAAAAATGTGTAAACGACTACACATTAGAAAACTATACCCGCTTCCAGTTATCCTAACTGTTAATCTGGATGTGTAAGTGTGTGTGCATGTTTGTGTGTGTCCCTGAGTATGTAGCTGTTTCTCCTTTCTGACTTTGGACAGCAGGTAAGATCGTATTTAAGGTCCTAAAGTTATGACCAAAGCTTTTTTGGGATTAATGGGGAACAGATAGAGTTATGACGGAGGCATATTAAAATCAGCACTCTTATTAACAAGAATTAGGCTAATTAAAATGTAAGAATGTGCTCTGGCTGCAGCTTGAGCATGATGACAGCTCCTGCCTGTCTGCTTTTTAAGCTAAAACGGAATTTGTAAGAAAGCGCAGGCGTTTGAGTGGAGAGTCAACTCAGGAGATGTCTGTCATCCTCTGTCGTCTAACTCTCCTGCTGTGCCTCTTGCACGTGTGCAGAGATTCCCTTTCATTCAGATTCGGGTTCCATGAAAGTCTTCCCCCTGAACATTTTGTGACATTTTATGAAGCTCTCCAACATCATCGGGCGGACAGTGGGACAAGAACCATAGCAGACTCAAATCCTGGACATGGAGAATGGAAATGATGGAAGGGTGAGACTGTTGCTGAAAGCCAAAAGGAGGCTCACCTGGACCACCAGGGACCACTGGTAAGGGGAACCTGCAAGGTACTGAGAACTAACATCGCCAGGGATCTCAAAACTGGGCTCCTGGGGAGCTCCGGGGGGAACATGTCCATCCTTTTACATTTCGTAGAGGGGCATGTGTCAGTTGAAAACAACAGGGGGAGCAGTGTGTGGAGTGGTTTGACCCCCCCCCCCCCATTTCACACATCTCCCCAGCCGGAAGCTCACCCCCCCATCTGAGGCACACTTAATGCTCCAGCCCTTCAAACCCAGCTTCCTGCTGTGATGCACTGCAGATGTTTTTGTGATTGGTGGGATGGTGTGGGGTGGGGGGTGGATGGGGCTCAGTCTCCATTATCCTCACTTTCTTTTTTGTTCCTTTCTGCTCTTTATGACCCCTTCCTTTACTCATCCCTTCTCCCTCGTTCCCCTTCTCCCCACAGCTTGTACTTCCATCATCTGCCGGATGCCCCACCACCCCTCGCTTGCCATACACGGAGGGCAATAAGGACAGGCAGAGGAGAGCTTGGATGCTTCTCGACAATAACATGGCGGACCCACTGGCCCCCGTGGAGCTCAGTCTGCATCCTCAGACAAAACGGACTCATTCTCAATCACTGTAAGTGCTTTCCATAAAAACAGCAGGGTGTCCCGGAAAAAAGGAAAAAAAAAATGGACCTTCTTCTCCTCCTGGAGGCACAATCAAACCTTATCACTGGTACCTTGTGAGCTTCCTGTGTTAAAACCAGCCACAAATGGCTGTTTCATCCAGTAAACGCACTGAGGCCTGTGGCACCATCCCACACACGCGCCAGCTGGCCTGGCGTTGCTTAATGACCTAGGGTGCAAGTCGGTTATAACCTGCTAGATTAGCGCAATTAACCGTTCATCAGATGAAACAGCTGTGCTAATCATCAGATGGAAACTTACTACACGTTCGCAACTTATATAACTTCATAAAATGTAAAGCAAAATAGGAGTGTTCCTCAGCGTCAACAAGACCAGATATAACCCTGAAAAATGGGGCCCCTAATTATACTGGTGAAGAAAAATATATTGTATATATAAAATTATAAATATAGTGTTCATATATTTATAAGCTACAGACTAACTCCATAGGGCAGCAGAAATATTAGCTTTCTATTTTGAAGAAAACAATCACAATAAAATTTTTTCTCAGTTTTTGATTTGACTTAGAATTTGAAGTAAGTTTTGTACAGCTCGCATTATAGCCCAAAATCTTGATCGGCGTGCACAGCTTTGTGCCTGGCTCAACTAGAGCTACCAAGTCATTGAGGCCATCTGATGGCGGGACACAGACTTTTCTGGACAGCGTGCTGCTGGAGCTGAAGCATCACCCTGACATTTATCACACTCCTCCCAAATCCGAGATCTACGCCATGGGGACAGGCACATAGTCACATATTTCGAGATTCAGGCTCCGCGGGTGCATCCCTTTCTAAATTCAAGCTCGCCCTCCTCTCACCCCCCTCCTCAGCTACAAACGGCATGGACAGACCAGCGGGGGCGAAAGGCAAATCGGGACGGCGGCACACAATAGCCTGGCCCTACATCACAAGCGGGCAGGCTACTTTACCTGGCCCCAATAATATATAAACTCCCCGTGCCGTATAATTAAGCCAAACAGCGGTCTGCGGGAGTATGAAACCCCCTTCCCCCCCCCCCCACCGACACAGTCCACATGTCTAAAGTGTATCACAGCAGAGCAGGGGGGTACCAGAGCAGTACCAGGCCGATGTTGTCTGTGATATTGTATAATAAGCAGGGCTCGTGGTCGGACTGGAATAAGGACAGGAGCATGGCCGGCCGGGAGGTAGGGGGTGGGGGTTCTTTGAAGTCTGGATTCCAATTAAACCCCTGACGGAGTTCCAAGTGCATGAGAAAAATGATTGAGGTGCACAACACGGCTGGGTCCCCTCACCCAACCGAGCCTTCTATTGCGGCGCCTTTGTCTCCGCACGGATCTTAATATTTACGATCGCTCCTCTTGACGTAGCCCCCGCACCCCTCCCCAAGTGTAAAGAAAAGGATGACAGGCCTCTAAAACAAGGCTGGCAGACGGAGGAGTGATCCCACTAACGGCATTAGAATCGGACCCAGAGTTTTTTTCTCTCCAACACTGAGAAGCTCCAGCAAAACCCAAGGCCAAGCAGATGTGGCTGCCCCTGAACTGGCCACGCAGGAGCACGTGGACACCTGGCTCCTGGATCAATGACATGATCCTGCTGTCACTTCCCCAGGTAAAACATTAGAATACCTGATGCAATCCATCATGTTTCTGTTTCAGGACCTCAGAGGAATATTATCATTCTGAAAAAGACCTCCTGAAAACGAATTGAAACACTTAGTCTTGCTTTTCACCCCAAACAAAGTCCTTTTTGAGTAGCCACGCTTGCATCTTTGTCGTCATTTAAGTGACGATAATGAAGTGGACGATGCACAGGGAAGAGGGAGCCATGTGCCACACAGCCACGTCGGAGCGGTCCCCAGAGCAGCCGGTGAGGACACGGGCGAGCCTGACATGCTGGGACACATAAGATATGTGGGAAGTGAAGACGAAAACAAGGAAACCGGGAGGGAACCTCAGCACGAGGAAGACAGAGCCTCAAACACTGCCAAGAACACAGGTGTGGGACGAATTCGCCTCACAACCCTTTTGGGACACCTTCCGCCCCATCCTGAGAAGCATCGATAAAAAATAATCAGCCACAATGTCAACACACACACACACGCACACACACACACACAAAGCATACTGCAGTTTCCCAGCTACACGCTGTCACACATAAAAACAAGCAGACTAATTCCACATATCCTGTCCTGTTCACACACAAGGCTCGGGAAACAAGACATTACTGCAGTCTAATAAATTTCATTTTTAACATAGGCTCTAACAGACTGAAAAAAAAAAATCAAGGTGACCTTTGTCCTGATATATTTTAGGAAGACATGCAGCACATGCTCCCATCACACACACACACACACACACACACACACACACACACACACACACACACACACACACACAAAAACACACACAGCCACTTGGAGGTCACTTTACAGGTCCTCCAAGTTATTATAACGCAACGGCTCAGGGTACGGGTGAAAGGGCCGTGTCAAGACCAAACCACAAATAAAACGGTGCTCTGGGACAAGCAGCTGCTGAACAGCTGGTCTAGAAACTCCAGGTTGGGCAGTTCATTTCGAGAGAGATACACAGGAATGGGTTAAGGTAACAGGCCAACGTGCCGTTATCACAGACAGCCAAGGAGGAGGTACATAGTGGAGCCAATATTTCACCCTGATAGGTGACATAAACAAAGGTTTACTTCCATTTTCACTTTTTTAACTTCCAAAATTTGGGCCCAGTAATTCATTACCACCGCCCACGGTGACATGCTAATACTCTGCTGAAGAATGGGCCCACAGGCCTGGTCCTGATAGAATGCACCGCTTGGTATCAAACCTTATTGGCGCTGCTCAGCCAGGCCCGGAGGACTCATCCTTCCTAATTGATGGCACTTGATTTGCCTGGTAAATATTTGAGTGAGTTTCTGAAGCAAACATCAACACACCCAAATGTCCTCACAACCGGCATGTGGACTGGCGTTCTTCAGTCGATGTCTTGGGGGGGGGTGGCGGATTACCACGATACCGCAGCCACATCGTAATCTGAATTCATTACATCAACCAGCCAAGGAAGGGAAATAAAGTGGCCGGTGAAGGAATAGGGGGGATAAAAAAGAAAGGAATATGGATTGAAGTGTTCTGGATGAAGGCGTTGGGTTGTCGGTGACAAAGGCGGGGCCCCCGCATGGAAGGGGGACGACGTCCGCCAGTGGGGCGGACGAGTGGGCTTTGCTGCCCCCGCGTCCGTCTGCACGCCTGCGGGACCCAGATAACCCTTTGATGGAGAACGCACATATTACGGACGCCTGCGTCCAACACGGAGATCAGCCAAAAGGGGGTGACTGTCAGAGAGTGAAAGAGTAGCGGCCAGAGACATAACAAGGCTCAACGGCCAGTGGGGGGGGGTTAAAGCAGCCGACGCCACAGCAGAATGACTGTGGCCCCTTGCTATGAGAGAGGAAATTTGGCCCGTGTCTGAGGATAGATCATTGTATGTGGCGGACAAGTAATTATTGTACAGATATTTATCTTATGCTCACTCCTCTTTCAGGGAAGTCTTTGGAGACAGGGAAACTAGACAGAAAACAAGACCCAGCAATTTAACATGCGGTGGTGTCAGCTCTCGCATATGCTGAGGTACAAAAAATAAATAAATACACCAATGAAAGCCCTCACAGACGACCGCTTCCATAAATGTGTGTCGGCAGGTAACTGGAACATCCATGAACACATGCATTTTGGAAACTAAATTCATTAACTAGGCTATACTGCCCCATTAAATAATTTCACATGGCAATATAATAGAAAAAATATACTGAATATCTTTACTTATGATTGATTAGGAAAAAAGTATTTTGTGTAATCGTGAATAATTCAAGAATAGAGTCCGAACAAAAGAGGGGTCTAGACAATGAGGAATCCTTAGAGAGAAAAAACTGTGACTCATCTCCACAGACCTCTAAGACTCAGCCATGCTTCATAGAACTCGAGTCATGTGACAAGGGGCCAAGGTGTCATTCCCTAAGCATCGCAAACCAATGGCAGAAAACACAAGCCAAGACACGCTCCTCAAAAATGAACTACCGCAGATATCGCTGCAAATGCTATGGCACATTTGGCAAGGACTGGGGGGAAGGGGGATTTTTAATACGAATCAGGGACGAAGTTGAATGCGATGCCATCGCATCAGACCAGAAGCTGGTTGTTTACAGTGAAATAAGGAGGAGAAACGGGCGCAGTGAGGCGTAAAACATCCAAAGAGGAAGTTAGCAAAATGCTAGGTGAAAACCTAGCCATGCTGGCAGCTAAACATATCCGAGTATGAAGGCAGGCTCCTCAGCCGCATGTGCAGACCCATTATCTGAGCGTCATGCTCCTGTACCTCTTTTCCTCTCGACAGCACGGTAATGTGGCTGCACGCGTTTGCACGGCAAGTAAGGTCAACATCACTAGAAATGCTAACGGCATGTCCAAAGCATGCACGAATGGACATGTGGCTTCTCACTGTTCATGCCGCCTTCCAGTCACACACACACGAATGTGGAGGGCCTACAAAAGCAGGCAGGATGTGTAGACGTATGGAGTTGTGCGGGTAATGGCACAGCACCAAAGGGCCGTGTTAAGGGAACTTCATTACAATTACAATGTCAATATGTATTCAATGGTGCTACACCTGTCTGTCATCCCTCTGTCCTTTTCCAAATAGCAGGCCTCTTTAAATATTTAGTGTGAATTAGTCTACGTACAACAAAACATCAACAACACTCTCAAGGTTTACATTACTCTGCTGAATCCAAGCAAATACCCAGTTAAAATCCAGATTAATAAGACAGTTTCCCTTGTCGTTTAATTATACCATCAGCGTTGAAATGAACTTTATTTACCTAAAGACCTTATGGCAGTAATAAAATGTATATTCTTCCAAAACAAATATTCTTGCTTTTTTTTGAATAATTACTATGCTTTCGGTCAATTGACTACCAGGAAAACCATTCTAATTGAAACCAAAAATTATGTATTTTGGAATTTTAGCTTTGGTGAATACCAAATTTACTTAAGAGTGATGTCATGTATTATAATAAAAAAATGCTCATCCAGTCCATTTCAAGTCAGAAACTATTATTTGCTGATAGTCGTGCTTTGTTAACGTCCAGTGTCTGCAGATATTTACCCCATGCAGATCGCTAACCAGGGTATCTCATAAGATAAATATAGTGCATTTCCTCTGTGTGGTTTTCAATGACTAATGGAAGCAAGAGAGCTGCCGCACGACCTGTGCTAACACCATCACAGCAACTGATAGCGCCCCCTGCTGCATGCTGGAAGGCCCTACTTCCTCAGGCACCATCTTGTCAAAGACAGGGCAGTATATGCCAGTGCCAATGACCAGCTGTTTTATTTTTATACAAAAAATAAATCTTGTTCTTGCTTAACTCAAATATAAAAACAGATAAATAAAACAGAAAGGAAATCTAAAGAATTCTGGAAAACATATTTCAAAGTGAATATTTACTTTTTTAAAATATAAAATTTAAAAAAATGCTATTTTTGCTTAGCTCTGTAAGGCAAAATGCAGCCAACACACAGGAATTAGCAGACGTGAAATAAGCAGGGTGTTGTTGCAACGTCCACTGAGAGCTTCAGAGCACCATTTACCCAAAGCCACACAGAGAAGGCCCTGAGAGAGGCCCCTGAGAAGGTCCTTGGAGAGGCCCCAGGGAAGGCCCTTGGAGAGTCCCCAGAGAAGGCCTGTCCCCCTGCCCACTCCATTAGCTGGGCACCCACAGCAAATCCATAAAGATCCTAACTCTACCCCAACCTCACCTCACATCCCATTCCATCCCAAACCACGTCCACTGGGCCACACGTGCCAACTGGACTCTAACGCAGCTAACATATGCACAGCGGCCTTGTTAGAGTGGACAGAGGCACCGCTAACTACTCTTTAAACATGTTGTACCATCCCACTGGGTCACTGTAAATGGTAGCATAATGAAAAACTCATATTTTATAACCTGGATAATATTTTAAAACTCATTTAACATGTTCTTCAATTTGAGTTACAAACACTGCCAAAGTTTTTTTTTTTTTTCAAAATATACAGTAATTTACTTAATACTTTGATAATTGTCTATTTTCTCATTCTACAGCAACTTAAAAATATTTTTAAGTAAAAAAATGAAATCAGTTCAGACAAGTAAATCCAAGAACTACAACCTTGTGAAGCAAGAAATTACAGAATGATTATTTACCAGGAAATGTCTTTTTCTTTAAATATCTAAAACAGTTATCAGATTGACTTTAACATGAGTATTTTTCACATTAAAGATTAAATCTAAAAACCAAAACAGCTTGCTTGTGTGTGTGTGTGTGTGTGTGTGTGTGTGTGTGTGTGTGTGTGTGTGTGTGAAAGGCTGCTGCACCGACGCTAACACCCACCCACCCGGATGCCGGAGACGCCAAACAGTGACCTATTTCTCTGAACCCGTATTTGATTACCTGGATTTATGAAAATTGGACTCGAAGAGGCTGCCTCCCCCCCCAACTCCCCGTTTGACTTTAATGAAGGCAGTCCGGCTGACAGGGGCCATTTGATTCACACGCTGTTATTAAGCCCCACGAGGGTAGATGAGGGCCCAGCCGGTGACCCCCGCCCTGCCAAACCCGGACCCTCTGTCCCAATCCATCAAGCCTTCAGCTGGATCGGTCCAGACCAAGAGACAGCCAAGAACCCTGCCACTCCAACGTTACAATATATGATCATTAAAATCTATAAATTTAATCATTTTAAAAATGTACACGACTGTTATTTCACACATTGTGATAGAAAAGATATTCCGCATGATTTATCAAAGTATTCATTACATTCAGAATGTCAGGTCATCGTTACAGTAAGCCAATTAGCGGTATGTTAAAAGAAGCCTTAATCCCGGATATCGACACCTGAGAGACTGGTGGCAGAGCAGTGGTGAAGGTGGTCAGCGCGTGTCCCTCACACGGCGCTACCGCTTTACTAATCTGCTAAAGCAGCATTCTCTCAGGCCACACCTCTAAGGTGATCTCTGATGCTGCAGGTACTGGGGCATCGCCAGGGTGCCAAGTGAGGGTAGAACGAGGGGGTCCCCCCGTGTCACAGCGGAGGTCACGGGCCACGGCGACTGTGGGAGCGTGGGTCCAGATGTTGCAGCCAGGGTGCACGGCACATAGGTATGTGAGAGGCATTTTCGACTTGATGAGCAACAATAATTGTAATAACAGCTGTTTATTTAGGAATAACAAAATTCGACTATACAAGTATTTATAAGTAATCATTTCTGTTAGGCCACTATTTTTTACTCATCTTGTATTATGACAAAATATCTACATATATAATATAGAAAGCACCACAATAATAAAAATAATAATCATTTTCAGAGCTACATTTGTTCATGCAAAAAAATGTCATTCCATACTCTTTATCTCCGTTTCCATGTAAAACGGGTTATCATACTGGGAAACAGTTAATATCACAAATGTTTAAAATTAAAACTTCTTGCTTGTGTAAAAAATCATATGTAAGCCACAAAAAGAGCTGACTATTAGCAGAGTAGCCAGGCTGGTGCCTGAATGGCTCATATAAAAACCTGGTAAAAAAAAAAACGTTTTTTTAATGTTTCGCTCAAACAGGGCATTGCTGTCAGCCCAGTCTTTCCCGTGTGTCAGACAAAAAGAGGATAGATGGAGAGGAGTGTAGGGGGATGGGGGAGAGACACATAGATGGGGTGCGTGTGTGTGCGTGTTTGGGGGGCTTGCTGACATGCACTTGGCTCCCATCTCTCCCAGCACATTTCACAATTCATCTGCTTTGTCTCTGCTGCCACGGCTGAGGACGATCAGACCAGACACCCATTAGATTCTTCATACACCACCCCCCTCCACACACACGCACGCACGCACGCACGCACACACACACCTTTTTAATATGACACACTGGCTACAGGAGAGAGGAGGCAATTCAGAATTCACCCAAAATGTCAGAGGGGGAACCGACATCAAAGATATGTTGTCATGGATATATACAGTAGCAAGCTTTACACACACACACACACACACACACACACACACACACACACACACACACACACATATTTTATTAAGAAAGTAAATTTTTATGTTGGCAGCTGCCACTTCATTAATGCCGCATTGTGAAATTAAGCATCATAGTCACTAACCAGTAATTAAAATTTCCTAAAATTAAAAAAATTAAAATTAAATTAAAAAACGATAATGCTAAATTTTAAGGTTCAATACTTGCTATACAACAGTGCAATGTTTATCTACCTTTGCATTAGATATCCAGTACTTTTATAAGACACTACAATTTGGAAAAAATGACATATTTTAAAAAAAGAACCAGAACACATATGAAAATAGAATTAATAACTACAATATTCAGAATAGTTTCAGAAAATTCCACACTAAATAAATTCTTGATCATACTATATTGTCAGTGATGCTGATATCATTGGTCCACAAATATAGAATATAAAAATATTAGAACACAATTTGCAATCTCATTCATCGTCGAGCTTCTGGTAGACATCATAGCAGGGAAATTTGAATCAAGATGTCATCAAAATAAACGTTTAATGTCATTGTCGCAATGCGCTGAGCTTTTTTCCTCTATAAGGTTATACACAGATTACATAGATATTTCCTTTCCACCCTTGAAAAATGAAAAAAAAAGAAAAAAACAATGCGTAAATGTAGAATCTCTCCCGGTCTTGCTCCTGAAGTGAGGGAACCGGGATTTGATCATGTGACTACTGTGCCCATCCACAATGCTACATCCTCCAGCCAGTAATATTGTCAGAGACATCGTGATGCGGGCGCACTTGACATCTTTGTGATTTTTGATGCAAAAAAAAAAAAAAAGGGAGGAAAGGGCAGGGAAAAAAGCTTGTTTTCAACATTCATTTTGGGGGGGTTTCTACAGTTCCGACGCAAGCGTGAACTTAATATAAGCGTTTTGATTCTCGTTCCGATACTGGCCATCGAGCGTATTTCACACTAGGGTTACTGTGTTCCCTTGAGTATGGAGAGGAAGAGATTGAAAGATATTAATGGTGAGCAGAGGACAGTTACAGTCTTAAGGCCCCTCCTTGCCCCCCCCATCCCTTCCTTTGTTTGGTCAGAGAACCTGAGCTCTTAAGGATAAAGGTGTGGCTCAAACCATGAAACAGACGGAAAACCGCAGGAAGGCAGCAAACGGCGGGCCGACAAGTCAGAGCCGTTATAATTAAAACACCCCAAAGCCCTTCGACGGGCCTCATCCATCTCCTCCATGCTTCTCTCTCTCCCTCTCTCTTGATGCACCTCATCTCACGCACACACACCCGCAGACTTATTGTGCCAGGACCCAAACCGGCTAACGCAGAGCCATGCTGCTACAGAGCATCTACATCGGTGTGTATTTCCTGAGCAGAAAAGCTGCGGGCCGCTAGGCTTGGCTTAGCTGTGTTATTTCATTTGAGCGTTTCTGAGGATCAGGAAACATCCACGTTTTTATTTGATTAACCTCAGACAGACTGCCTCCTCAGCCTTATATATGAAAAAACCAAAATGCAAACAAATATCCTCCACATTCAGCAAACAGCCGACATATCCGTTTGAGTTGCTCTAAAGGATAAATATGTGCATTTAATTTAATTCCTGCGGTTCTGGAAAAAAAATACTGGAATGGTATAAACATCCATGATATTGAAGGGACTGTGGGTAAAATGCACACACAAACAAAATTTATAAAAATCTTAAATAAATAAATGAATGGGAGTGTTAAGGGCAGCAGAGAGACTCTGAAATGGACTCAAAATAATGTCCTGCTGCAGGAGATGGACATGCTCCTGGTTCAATTGGACACTGTTCTGGTGTAACCATGGAGAATCGCAGAGGACAACAGGGCTGGCATGTCACACGCTTTTTGAAATAACAAAGAGGATCACATTTTTGTTTTACATGTACTGTGCAAAGACTCAAGCAGATGGGTAGCAAGCTGGTGGATAGACCACACTGCCCTCTACTGGTCATAACGAGTCAACACTGTCACCAGTTTTGGAGATTATTTTTCCTCAGGAGGGAATAAGAGGAATCTCCTTGGTACCAGGGTCTGGTTAGCTGGTGCAGATACCTGGAAGCCCCTTGACACACTCTCCAGAACACGGTGCATGAGTGTATACTGCAGCCCTTAGTTTTAAAATGCTCATCCTTAGAAAAAACAACAATAGGCAAAAATAACAAAAAAGAACAAAAATGTGTCATTTTAAATGACTCTCTCAGAATTGCCTTGACCCCAGCTATTGTGTGCATTTTGACAGAGCTGTTTCTGACCACAGACCACCTCAAGGAGAGGGAAGAAAGAGGGGAATGAATAGGTTCTCGTCACAAGAGAAGCAGTAATGAAGCGTGAGGGCGATTCTGAAGGGGTCTAGTCAGGACAAATGGTCTGGCTGGGAGGATTTACAGACAGCCATGCAAGTCCACGAGGACCTCAAACAAGCATTGTACCTGCATTTACCACAGTTTGACCCCCCGGCAAGACTGCCGGCTCAGATTTTACCATGGCAACAAAATGGCGTTGTATATTCGTGTCACACCCTAAGACTTGCTTAACCACGGGATGACGCACGTCTGACTGTGGACAGCTGACCATCTGAGGAACGTGGAGCTCTCTCCATTTTAATGAGCTGGTGGTTCAGTATGACGGAAGTGGGCGAGAGGTCACAGGTGCGACAAAACAGCACCTGCCCTGTCCATGAGTGACTTACTGCACCTTGGGAGGCTGCATCACTGTGAAAGAAAGTCACCACTCACAGCTTCATTAAGAAATGTAACATCTGCATGCTATTTTGTTTTCTACTTTGCAGTGTCTTTTCTAGGGACCTCACTCATTCTTGCAGCACTTCTTATATTACATTTGGTTATTCATTAATTTCCATGGGTTTTACCCCAAAGCAATTAACATTGCATGCATTGAAAATGTACTGAATGTACCACAGCCTTTCAAAATGATTCGAGTGTGACTTCCCTACATAACTGTCCAGGTCTTTAGCCACTACACCCACTGCTGGTCCCAATGAGTATCTGCCATATGCTCCACATTACACTTCACATGGACCCACTATACCCACTATACTATTCTACAGGAGATGGAAAAGCACACTGAACACCTGGGGGAAAATCCCTTTTTGTCTATCAGTGATGGATTAAAGAGACAAGTGGAGACACCGGAAACATCTGGCAGGAGGAAAATTATACCCCCAGCAAGAGCTCATCTCCATAAGGACAAGTCTGCCTGTTTCATCTGTCCTGGGCAGTGAGGATGCCAGGGTCATCGTCAGACAGAGATAAGACCAGCGCAAAGTGGGGGGACAAGGTTAAGCATCCCTGTGTTCTGGAAGGTTCACTGGTCTGGAGGGATTCAGGAAAATGCTTGCTAGCACCGCAGGGACGATGCCAAACCAAAAAGGTGATGCAAGCCCCTCCCCCGCAATCCTTCATCAAGCCCATCCCCCTCCACCCAGAGGTGCCTAAGAGCTCCTTTATTTTGTCTCCTAGATCCTCGGACAGCTCCTCCAGCATACTCACTTCCGCGCTCGGCTCCCTGCAGGCTTAAGGAAACCCCGCGTAAGGCCAGTTCAGCCCTCAGAGCTACACGGCAGACTTAACAGCACGTCTTTCACAAGCTGAGCGATCGAACGGTAACAGACGTTACGTGTAAACACACTCCTTTAGTCTATTAAATTACTCCAGAAAGGGAACATCAACTGACAGGCCGGACAGATGTATTGACATGTTTTTCTAATTAAAAAACATATATTATGCAAACAAAACTTAATGAAGATGGCATTAAGTGGTATTTCTGTGGAAAGTGAAAGTTGGGTCTATGTCTTTAATATTTTTTGACTGCTTTATTTCGATCCATGTATGCTTGTGTCTCAAATGTAATCTCCGTGTCCCCGTTGTAGTTTAGGGATTGTGGTGCCAGCGCTCAAGCCAGTCAACGGGGATGGTCCATTGCAGGCCTGAGATCACCTCTACTCCACCAGGGGCTGCAGCCTGGCCATGTCTGAGCAAAGGACCAGAGTGCGGGCCCTCTAATAGGGACAAATTGGCAGTGTCTGTGGGGCCCAGTGCCGTGCGCTAGCGGTTGTGGATTGATAGTGATGCCTAATGATCCCCCTGGGTGGATCAATACCCATAATCTGCTTTCCTGCCTATCCTCGTTATTGGCAATAGAGGCCCAGGAGATGCAGCAGTAGAACGGCGCCGAGTAGAGGCAAGGGGTCCGTTCTTGGCAACCAGGCACAAGGGCACTGGGCCACGAAAGGAAAAAACGAGTCCTGCACATGCACCGCAGCATCGATATCGATGTTCTCCTGATATGCACTGTTCTGTTTGCTTCATAAATCCTATTTTATATTAATTATTCCTTCTTCACTTCATCAACAGGCCCCAGATCTCCACAGGAAAAAAAAAATCCTGAACAAAGCAAACCACTGCTTCCATAATGCAATCATTCCTGCGCTGGAGTACAGGGTATTGCATGTTGCATTTCAGCATTTTTTTTTTCTGTGATATTGGCAAAAACATTTATTGACAAAAGCTTTTCAGAGAATAGGTAGGAATTTTACCTATCGGTGCTCAAACGCGCATATTAAAACAAATTGAAAAAAAGAAATAAAAATAATAAATCAATGGTAATAAAGTAGGGGGAAATTTGTTCCTGCCATCGTTAGCATCTTTGTCGAAACATAATGCTGTCAATAGAATGAACAAACATGAACGACTACATCATATGACCGCTGAGAACGCGATCGAGGTGGTGATTTAGGACCCCTGACATGGCGGGCACCACCCCCGCTGGCCGCCCCCCACCCACCCTGCCAAACAGATCCCGCTCCACCAGCTCATTAGTCCCTACGAAAGCGTCAACGCGCATCAGGCAACTCGCACCAGGAACCCCCGCCCTCCCTTCCGGACAGCGCGCCAGTTTCGCGGCTGTCGCCGCGGGTTGCCGTCCACGAACGCTGGCTCAGAACGCCAGGGCATTAAAAACAGGTATGTGACACTGCATTTCGCCCACGCAAAGCGGAAGGCGGCAGACAACTCATATACTGTGGCAAACTTTAACCTGTCATATGCTTCTAGTCAATAAAAATGTCTAATTTAGTCAAAGAATAATATAACTAGAGTGGGAAAGGTACCGTCATATGCAGGGTCTGTCATTGTTAAATTCATTTTAGGTATTTTTTTAATTAGAAGATCTCAAAGAGCACACCAGAGAAGGGTGTCTGCATGAACTTGACCCAGTGGTCACAGGAAGTCACAGGAAGACCGACAGAACATTCAGGTTTTCCTCAACGGAATAGACTTATTATAGTATCCTTAGAGAGCAGCTTGGAATTTTTTTTCTTATTATTAATCTTATTAAAACAGCTGTTGCATTACATGTTTAACTAATACCCGTACTGAGAGTTTCACATTTAAATCTCAGTCTCAGTTAAAAAGTCTCATTCTTCATCAGGAAGGACCCTCCACCCTGCCGTTCAAATTGGAGACACAAACCAGTCTTCCATAACTGGACGAATGGTTTGATGCTGAAAGCGTAAATATCCAGTCCCACACATTCGTCAGGAGTTGAACGGGATGTGCCTGCCAATTTGGGTCTCAGAACCAGCACATGCCATATCGACACCAAAGAAATTCATATGATGCCCCCCCTCAAAAAATTAAAAATGAATTCTCTTCCCCCCACCCCACCCCCCCGACGGGCACGCGTAAACGGCCGTGTTTAATTCATTACATCATTATGTCATCTCCGTGCTAATCTGTGCCATGGCTCCCATTGCTTTGACATGCAAATGAGGGAGAAAAAGGCTGCCACACATTAGGGAGGAACAGTGGGGGGGTCATCACATCTTGTCAGTGGTGTAAAAAAAACACCCCGGAGCCCCCCACCCCCCTCTATTTTTCCTTCTTCTCCACTGTATCTCTGTCTGCTGTTCAGCTCCCCCCTTCCCCCTCTCTCGCCCCATGCCCCAACGCCACGCGACGGCAATCCGCCCAGGATCACGCACCCCCCGCAGTGAACGCACAAACACGGCGGCGCGTGCCGCTTGCAAGCACCCCCACCCCAATGCGCCACACGCACAGACGCTGGGCTACCTCATTTGCATATTCACGGCGAGGGCCGCCGCTTGGTTCATCAGCTGACTCCACCCACAAGAAGCAGACCACACACACAAGAAACGGGGGGGGGCAACACAGAGGAGGCAGAGTTAGACTGGAGCTCGGCATCACCCCCCCTCCATTTTTTTCCCTAATGATCCTCTCATCATCAGGCACCTGGTGTCGAGCTACCCCCGGTTTCGCGCGGCCGCTAGCCAATCAATCAGCCACGGCGTAATCAGCACTGCGGGGAGGAGGGAAAAAAGAGGAACTTACCCAGAGCTGGCTTCAGCCTTCTGAGCTGAGGATTGGCCTGGATTGAGTTACTGCTGGAGCAAATCGCACCATTTGACTGAATCAGATTCACTTTGCCCCCTTTCTCAGGCTGAAATCTGCATGTTTTGGGCTTTTCCTCCCCTTGCATAATAGGCATCCACAGTTTCAAGGGGTCTCTCCTATTCTATTTGCCTCACCCCTGCCTATCCCTCCATCCCTGCTGCCTGTTGCCATACACTGTACAGTACAGATATATATTAAAAAGCACACCAGTACTGTAGGAGATATAAAAAGCTGGAGAGTATGGTATCC
>JAACJT020000007.1:13215313-13225686 GCA_009936485.2 Gymnarchus niloticus
AAAGACTTCTCTCTCTCTCTTTAAAAAAAAACCCAAATACAGTCTCCCCTCCTATTCTCCCTCCTTCAACCCCCCCCACCCCCCAATGTGCTCACAGGCATGCGGACTCCAGCATCCTTAGAGGAGGTAGGCTGTCTATCAGAGGGGTGGAGGAGATACCACCAGCCGAGGCCCCATGCCCCATCACCACTTCTGAGGGACGCAGAAAAAATGGATGGAGTGGTATTGGTTTGGGGGGAATCTCACCCTCCCTTCTCCGCCAGCAAAGAAAGATCTAATGCTGAATTTAGCACAGGATTAAACGACACCATTTTGAACTGCTCTACCCAGAATCTCCTTCCAAAGCCCCCCCAAACAAAACCTGTGTATTGCCCCCCCCACAATAAATCAACATTCTACCTGGCCTACATGTAATAAGGGCTTCACAATATGCAAATTCTGTAATGAATTACTAGAATACACAGGTGCATTTGTTTTAATCCCAAGGTGTGTGTGTCATAAGCACACAGCTGTAGCTGGTGGTCACACCTCTTCTTGGCTGCCAAATCTGCATGGAAGGGGGCCCTATCCAGGCAGCCGTGCTCTTCACCTCGCCCAGTACACCCAGAGTGCATCAGAAGGGGTGGCAGAACCAGGACCTGAGTCCACGTCAACAGAAGGTTCAGGACAGCAAGATCGGCCACAGTACCAGCAGTATCCTGCTGTGAGATGGCCTTGGGTGTTTATCTCAGGCTGATAACAGAAGCCATGAGGGGGCCAGGTAAGGTGGGAGGCTGGGGGGGGGTAGTAAGGGTTGCTGGGCCTCTTTTGATGTTCTCTGTTGTTTTATTAATCCAGTTTATTTCAGCTTCTGGCTACCAGCCCTTCATAGCCTGACCCCCCCCAATCCCATGCTCTGCGACTAGAGAAGGACACTGGTGTTAGTGGACGAGGGGTCTCGCTTCCCGCTGCATGCTTGAGCTCCACCTTCGGCAGGTGAAGTCTGCTAGGACGGTGGTGTGAGTGGGTGCGGTGGGTCACATGCTGGGTCTGCCCACAACACATCGCAGCCTTGTGACATCGGCCCTACGCGTCCCTCACCACACTCTTGCAGACGTGCAGCTCCCCTCTCTGCCGGCAGCACAGACGCACACAGTGCAGTGACTCCATCTTCTCTCTGAGGGGAGGAGAAGCCGTATTTACAGAACATGGCAGCACAGCGGCGTGATGTGCACCCGCACCACCCCCCTCCCCCGCAGAAGACTCCGCCCTCGCTCAGAGCCACCCTGTCACTTCTTCTGCTCATCTGCTGGTGCGAAAAGCCAGTCATGTGGTGTCTTTGGGACACAAGGACGTGTGTGTGTGTGTGTGTGTGTGTGTGCACGCATGTGTGTGTAGGGGTAGCAGCTGGGGGGGAGTCAGTGTCAGTTTGAAGCGTGGTGTCTCTACAGATCCCTTATTAAGAGGGAGTCGGGGGTGACCATGCATCCCTGCTCATCATGAATATAAAAAAGATACATCTTTCTGAAATAAATTTTACAGGTAGAGGGGGAAGAGGGATGGGGGGGTGGAAGGAAAGAAGGAGGAGGTAAAAAACAAAGGCGTTGGTAGGACCCTCACTGTTACATGCAGCATATTTTCAGGCTCCAAGTCGCATTATGAGCGGACATTTTAAACACAGCATCAAAGGTGGCGCACAGCATCACTTGACTGAGCGATCTCACACGACCCAAAAGGTGGCAGCCTGATCCGGGCCGAAGCTATGAGGAGTGATGTCCGTACAGAGCCTTCGTGGGGACAATGACCACTGGGAGTCCGGCGGCACCCCAGCATGAGGTAGGGCTGGGGTCCCTGCGTATGGTGATCACAACTTCACCTTTCTGCAGATACACGTTTCATAATTAATATTTCCGAGAGTTAGGGGGCATAATAAAACATTGTAGTGTTAAGAATTTTAAATGAAAAACATTAACAGTAAAACAACAACAGTAATAATAAATAGGCAAATATGATGCTGCATCTCCATTCAAAAGTATATAAACACAAGAACGGAGTAATCAGCTGTGCATCATAATGAGCTCAAGACGGAGCCTTGCTCAGAAACAAAGCATGTCTCGCCTTCAGTCAAAGAGCAAAAACACGCAGGGGAGCCCGGGTGACATTCATATCATAATCTGCTGATGAAGACATAGCACAGACCGACCTTCCCCAAGAAACTCGTTAAACATGGGGAGTCATCGCAGGTGGGAATTTTCACTGCCAAACCTGGAGGATCACAAAGGAATAATTAACATGATTTAAAAGTCAGTGGCAATGAGGTGATTTCTTACATGTATTTAACATCCATTCTAATTACTCACTTGATGAAGTATTAATTAGGATAATTAAAACCCAATTAAAACCACTTAGAGAGCAGTGTGACTTTTTTAAGCATTATTTAAAAGAGCATATTAACTGAGAGACTGGCTTGCCGGTGTATAAAATGCCTCAAGTGATGGGGTGGAAACAAAATAAAGTCTAAAAAGCAGAAGTAGTCCTAATGTGTGGGACATGCAACAATGTAAAAACACTGACACCGCCTGACCAAGCTGTCCAAACAACAGGCTGAAAGTTTGTGAAACGAGCGACCCGACAGCTACACTAAACCAGTGAAGAGGAACTGTAAACTGTAGCTATATGCTAAAATAAAGTCCCAATACAAAGGATTTTTAGTATTTCACATTACATAGTCCATTTTGCTCATAGTCGCTTCTTTGCTTACGGCACCGGAAGATCTCCATGACAGAGAAAAACGTGCACGAAAGCCAGCCTGCCTTTTGTCACATGTGCACGTGTAGCGTGCATACATGAAACGGCTTCCCAAACACCCAAGGTCCGACAGAAAAAGCACTGTACATGCCACAGCAAAAACGGGTAAACGATATGGCAGAGGGGTGGCAGGCCCCGTGCGAGCGGACTCCAGATCCCTGAGGCCGACAGGGGCCCACCCGCTGTGTGTGGGTGGGGGGGTCACAGGCTCACGCTCCGTGGATGGCGCTGATGCAAAAGC
This sequence comes from Gymnarchus niloticus, assembly GCA_009936485.2. NCBI lineage: Eukaryota > Metazoa > Chordata > Actinopteri > Osteoglossiformes > Gymnarchidae > Gymnarchus > Gymnarchus niloticus. The sequence continues at coordinate 13,218,342 of JAACJT020000007.1, forward strand.
TGAGTGACAGACTCTGCGGCCACAGGGAAAAGCTGATGAAATGGAAACAGAGGGTCACAGCTACTCTCCCTCCTCAAACCCGGTACAAAGGAAGGAGTGAGCAAGGCAGACGGGGTGCTAAATGAAAAAAACAACAATAACTCATTCCCCCCCTGCCCATTACTCCATCATATAAAAATACATCAGGCTCACACCTGTCTAATTTTCAGATAAACAGCAGAAAAGTCAATGCTGTTTGTTTGTTTATTTACATCAGACCCATATATTAGCTGCACACTCTGATCTATCACACCTGTTATAAAATAAACAACATATTACTGATGCATTTGTAATGTAGAAAACCCAGTTCTTTTTCAAAAATGGTCCTCACCTTATTCCCAAATCTCTTGAAGTAAAATAATAATACTGAAAAAAAATTATATACATAATAAAAAGCGGCAGAGAGTACAAAGCCAAATTCTTTTTCATCACTTGAGTTCTGATCCAAAATGAGACATAATAAACAAGTGTAATATTCATCAAAGTTTCAGGAGACAAGACCCGCTTCTTTTCTGCCTTTTGTGTTCCACCGGGATATTCCATGGGGACGGGTTGGCTATGACTGGCGCACAAAGGCGGTCTTATCGCTAAGACCGGGATGTGAGGACATGCTGAAGCCGTAGCTGGGGTGTGCAGAGACTTTATTACAGAGACGCTCGGGTTTGACCATGGCCTCGCAGCAACAAAGATCTTTTCAGTCCCAGGAGCAACCTGGTTAATTCAAAACAGTATCAGCAGGAAGCAAAAAAACAGAGTCAGATTATTTCTGTAAATCTGTCTCCTGGCCTCCTTAATATTTTTAATGCTGAACACCTGCATAATGCTGCTAAAATCATTTTAATACAATTTATACATCTTATTATCAGATGTTCCAGACACCAAATGGAGTACTACACAAACAAAAATTCGAGGACCTTAAAATGGTATAAGTAAATGGAATTCTTAATTATAATCTTTAATATCAAATTCTGAATATGTTTCAACATTTAACATTTTGTAAATATTTAACATTTATTTAATATTTTTAAAGGGGCATAATGCATTAAAATTAAAAAAATTAATGTACATACATGAAGATTTTATACATATTTATATTGTTTACGTATTCCCTAATTAACGTTTTGATTGTTTTATAATTGCTGCATTGAAACATAGTAAAAATATTAAATTCTAGCTTATTCATAAGTGATATCCCTAAAAGTACATTTTAATATAATATTGTATGCATTTTTTTTGTTAGCATTTCAGAGTAAATGTATACCTTCTAAGAAAAGGTATATTTCACTTGCACATCATTTATTTTTTTTAAATCTTCTCATCATTTTAATACAAAAGATTTTCGCAGAGATGCTGAAGAACTGCAGGCATTTTTTTAAGAAATACCATTTCCTCATTCTTTGTTACCCTACAGATGGGTTTGAATGTGGTCTGCTCGGACTCTCAGGAAAGGGGAGTCACTTTTGAAAATACAGCAGGAGCTGGAAAAGGCTCTGAGTGGGGAAGGGGGCGGGGGGTTGCCATCGAGGCCCAGACAAATTCTTCTCTGCCTCTGGTCTTGTCTTGCACTCAGACACCGAAGGCTCGGGCTGCACCTTAGGCACTATGCTGAGGGGACGGCAGGTCGGCCTTGGAGCCGCAGGCAGCGTCGACCACCCGAGCCTGGGGCCCAATCAAACAGCCAGAGGCCCAACAACGTGGTGCCATAAGCCATTCAAACATGAGCGGGAGCGTGAACACCCAGCGTGCTGTTGGCCAAATCAGGGTGTGAAACAGACAACCTCCGACAGAAGCATGCTGAGCTGAGCCAGGCCACAGTAGCATTTTATCAACCCCACATACAGCTAAGTTTTCTACTTGGTGTCATGCTACTTACTACAACGGTATAGCTGTCATTAATTTGTATTCCAGAACCTATGTCCTGTTAAAGGGGGCAGTGTCACAATGACATATTTCCCAAAAGTGTTGATAAAGCGTTCAGGCTCTGCACCAAGCTTGCCATCTCTAGGCAGGTTCTACTGTGGTGGTCAGGTTACCGGTGCAGTGCTACAATTAGTCAGCCGAAGTCGAGATTATGCATGCTGACACCCTAAACCGCGGTGAGACTCACCTTAAACTATACAAGTGGATTAGGGAGGAGCAGAACAAACCACCCAACTGCACGACGTTCATCCAGATTACTGCAAAAAAATATTTAAAACTGTGTACATGCCGTGCCCCGCACTGCGATTAACACGGATCGCATTACTGACGCGTACCTCCAGTCAGTGTGGGCCCCCACTGGCAGGTAGGTCAGCCTTGGAAATTTACAAAAAAAAGCCATTTGGCATTTTCGCGTCGGCCGGGGCAAAAAAGAAAATACTGTGCGTTTAAATTGGACGTGCGGGGTCTGTTCAGCCGAAGCCCCATACTGTGGTCAGGCCACCACATATAGTACAATAAGGGTGTAAGGAAAGGTCACTACTGTGGTGTGAAAGGAGGGCCTCGACTCCAGGTCCTGGGCCCCTGGTGAAGCCATTTGCAATCACTACCCTGAAAAACACAAATCAGAACATGTCAATTTTCTATTTCTTTTTTACCCCTCTACATCATTGCAGGACCCAACACACCAAGACAGGCAGGGGAAGGGGGCCAGATAAATGAAGTGGAAATGATTGTGCGGCATGGTCCCACTTTCTGCAGCATGCGACACAAATGGCCCTGTTTGTAGCCCCGCAGATGACGACGTCGCTTTTTCCGTGGCTTTAAGAATGGTGCACACGCCACACGCATGCCAGCGGCCGCCAGCGTGTCATTTCGGGCAAGTGGGAAGGGTGCATCCGCACATATGGGTCCGTGTGTTTTTGTGTGTTTTTCAGCTTTTCTGTTGGATTGTACATCCGGCATGGAGAGGACACCTATGATAATGTAACGGGGACGTGCAGGGGGAGACGAGGTGGGTGGGGGTGGGTGAAACACCCTATAGCTGAGAACCAAGACAGAAACCATAGATGAAAAGAAATGTACCAAACAGGAAAGCACAAGAACTCCAAGCGAGGAAGAGAACCAAAACAAGACCCCCTTGCTGGGCCAAAGGGCTGACTTTCGAATCACTTCACTGCTTTGGAAAGGCCGGCACACACAGGCACTCAGACGCAGTGAGGCACGAAGTGGGCGGCACGGGTGGTGGTAGGGGATGTCGCAAAGGATAAAAGGTAAATTCCATAAACTCAACGTGAGTTTTTGGTCTCGTTTCTTTCATAGAGAATTATTAAGAACAAATGCACTGAGAATACTGCGGTTCCTCTCCAGGGCTATCGTACCAGGTAATGGTAATCATTTTATATTCAGCCCAAGCACTATTCACCATGGGGAGGCTCATCCTGCTACCTCTCCAGTGCCCCTTTTCCTTTTGATTTGACTCATTTTGGCTGAGAAATCCCGGGAGCTTATTAGAACTGCCACCTTGGCTAAAGTGGCTCCGGACGGGGAGAGGGGTGAGCCGGCACAGCAGGGTGGAGGGCTCAGTGCTTTGGGCTGGGGGGCGACTCCTGTTCCAATTGGAAAGCTGCCTTGGAGTTCTGGGTGACTGAGTGAATGCCCTGCTTGAGCGGCACGGAAACCTGAGCGAGCGTCGCCATCTACTGGTGAATAAGGGGAAGTGAAACCCAACTTGCAAGTGGCAGAGGTGAGAGGAAGCAGTAGGCTACAGTCCTAGCAGCAGATTTTTGACCGTCTTGGCAGTCAGCAATAGAGTCATGCTTATTTCCAGGTGTTTAGTTAAAAAAGCCAAAAAGACCAAATGCTTTGCTGAATAATTCTCCCAGATAAATGTTCCAGCATTCCACATTCCATCTACGTAAAATTTTAAAGGCATCATCACTGGCCTTGCAAGCAGCAGGCAGCAATCCATACTCAGATTCTTTCAGATGCCTGACATTTTCTACACTGCTTTTGGGTTTGGACTGCCACAATATCCAGTATCATGCAACATGCAATTTACTTAATGCTAAGCTGAGCTCAAACTCCGCGGAGCGCTGCATGGAAGCATTCGAGGGCAAGTTTACAGTGTATGTAATACATGAACCCTTTCACAGTGGTACCACTTATGATCTAAAGATATTATTTACATAATACATACAGCGCATATACTTTTTTTTAACTGTCATATTTCCATCGCGCCACAAAAAAGCCCTGAGAAAAAACAGACTCCAGTTTAAGGGGTTACGTTTCCTTCTCCATGTTTTGAAACCTAATTGCAAAGGCAAATCGTTTCAAAAATGGAGACCTTAAAAGAGCGAGAATGGAGAGGAAACTGGGAGCTCTCGCTCCGTTTTTATTATTTGTGACAAGGTGCAAAAAATGATCTCTCCAGGGGTCAAAGGGACAAGAGACACGACCACCTCAATTACCTATAATTGCTCACATATGCTGTGGCGGCCTTCATTTTTCTGGAGTCCATTTTGAATTTTTTTGAATCCTATCTGTATAGGATGTGGCTTTGTGGGGGGAAATAAAAAACTGAGGGGGGAGAAGTGATTTCCAACAGGTCTGTCAAGGTCACATTCACTGGTGACAAGCGGCTATGCGGCCTAAGCTGGATGGAGACCTACCCATGTCATGGTGAGCATCTCACGCGGAACACCAGTGCTGATGCTACCACTAATGCTAATGCTAGCACATATGCTAAGGCTAATGCATGCAGCCTGAATGCCCAGGTGGTGATGAAAGGGTGCCGGGAATGACAGTAAGACTGGGGAGGGTGAGGCGGCTTTGTGGAGAGGTTGGATGGAGGGTACTGGGGGGTAGGGGGGAGCACACCACAAAGCCATTCACAAATCATTTCCATTTTCTTCCCCAGAAAAACACACACACACACAGGCATCACCCAGGTCCCCCCGACCCCACACACTATGAAAAAATAAATCTAATTTTCCCATCCCCGCTACAAACTGACGTTCTCCTGCTGACTCCCCGATCCCCCCCTCCCCCAGCCAACAACTCCTATCCAACCTGCTCTAACACTGACGGCCTCATTTCTTTGTCAAGCAAGACTCCATTTTGTAATAAGTTTCTGATCAGTGTTTCTACCAATTTGCATCCACTCAGAGAAAATGGAGGCACAGTCTTGATGGAGTAGAAAATTGAGGAAGAGAGAGAGAGACAGAGATAGTGGGGAAGAAAAAAATAAATAATCACATTTAAAAAGGACAGCTATGTGTGTGAATCTGTCAGGTGAGGGAGTAGGGGGAGATTAGTAAATATATTTGTTTTTCATGTTTGTGCTGGTGGTCACACACATATAAACACACATACAGGTGTGCGTGCTGGTGGGTTACCAACTAAAAATCAGCGCTCCAATGGGCACAGGGAGAGAAAGTCGAGATGTTGTAGAAGAGCCATCTTGCCATTTGCTTCTTTAGATTCAATTACACACAGCTCACCGTGCAGAGAAGCGGCCGGGCTGCAACATGAATTTCTGATTGGCCGGCTGATTATCAGCATTTGGCTGCCCTCGTTCTCTGCCTTGTTGCCGGCCAATGACAACAACAAAGGACGACAGCACCATTTCGGTGAATTTCCAGATTGCATTTGATGGCTCCACTGGCCTCAGAAAACAGCCGTGGAGGAAGAGGAAGAGATGCAGAGTAGACACACAATGGTTAACACTTCTTTAATAAAGTTACACACCATTATACATGTTTTTATAGACACCCACACATTATTAACACACACGCAAGGGTGTGTCTGTGAGTGGTTTAAGGAAAATTACTTCAGCTGATTAAAATTCATAGGACAGACACACAGAGTATAAACACAGAAACTGGCACCAGTGAGATCTAAGTTGTGTAGAGCGATGCACCTGTGTCTGTCACTGCTAAGGCACTAAGCTACAAACAAAGGCCTTCAGTGTGCTTGTGTGTTTGGAATGGCCCAGTGTCATCAGACAATTTACTAAATTAATCAACTTTCATTTGACTCCAGGCTCTGAGACAGTGAGGCCAGTGATGCTGACAATCTCGTGCAAGAAAGACCACGTCACAGAAATAAAGCAGCACTCTACCCACCAGATCGGGTCACAGACACATTAGCTCAGATTCAGCTGGTGTGTGTGTATGCTGTTTCCAACATCAAAGTTGTTCCTAAGGCCAAAGAAACCAGAGGTGGTCTAAATTAAACTTTACAAAAGCACTTAGCCCAGGTGCAACTATATAAAGTAAATTGCATCATTAATGCCTAACCAATCAAAAGTGCTTACTATTCAACAAAAAAGAGTTTTGATTTGCTGAAACCAAAAAACTTGGCTTCTCCTGAGTTTTGGTGGCTGAGTCAAGCTAGCTCGCCCATAACTAGACACAAAATAGTTTAGCACACGGACAGCACTTATTGAGTGGCATGGTGGCTTGGCGAATAGTACTCCAGGGTTGAGGTTTGAATCCCTCCCCTTTCTTTCGGCGTGGTGTTTACATGTTCTCCAGGGTTTTCTGCAGGTACCTCCTACAGTAGAAAGATACGTGGCTCAATGAACTACGGTCTCTAAGTTGCCGCTTATGTGTGAAAGTTTGGCCTATGATGGACCAACATGCAGTTCAGGTTTGACCCTTGCTTGGTGTTCACTAGGATAGGATCCAGTCACACTGCATTAGATAAGTGGTACAGATTATGGATCAAATCAGTTATCAAAAGCTAAATATAAATATACACACACTCACCAGCCACTTCATTACGCACATGTGTTCAACAGCTTGTTAAACTAAATATCTAATCAGCCAATCACGTGGCAGAAACTTAATGCATTTAGGCATGTAGACGCGAGAGGATCTGCTGATGTTCACACCAAGCACCAGAATGGGGAAGAAAAGTGATTTAAAGGACTTTGAACATGACATGGTTGTTGGTGCCAGACATCTCCTTCCTGATATGACCTAGCATGGAACTTTCAAATCATACTGCTCTGTTTTGAGTTGACAGAAAGGCAACAGTAACTCAAATAACCACTCGATACAACCAAGGTATGCAGAAGAGCATCTCTGAGTGCACAACACGTCAACCCTTGAAGCAGTTGGGCTACAGCAACAGAAGACCACACCAGATACCACTCCTGTCAGCTAAGAACAGGAAACTGAGGCTACAGTGGGCACAGGCTGAACAAAATTGGACAATGGAAGACTGGAAAAATGTTTCCCTGTCTGATGAGTCTCAATTTCTGCTGAGACATTCAGATGGTACGGTTAAAAATTTAATGTAAACAACATGAAAGCATGGATCCATCCTGCCTTGTATCAACAATTCAGGCTCGTGGTGGTTGTGTAATGGTTTGGGGGATATT
>JAACJT020000007.1:13225786-13243524 GCA_009936485.2 Gymnarchus niloticus
TGTAATCGACAAATCTGTAGCAACTGCGTGATGCTACCGTGTCAATATGGAGCAAAATCTCTGTGGAATGTTTCAAGCGTCTTGTTGAATCTATGCCACAAAGTATTATGGCAGCTGTTAAGGCCAAAGGGGATCCAACCTGGTATTAGCAAGGTGTACCTAATATTCTGGCCACTGTGTGTGTGTGGTGTGTGTGTATACACATTTCTGTATATAAACACATTTAGCAGCCACATTGTGGAACTGATGATGGTGAGTTAGATATGAGGGTAAAGAAGAGCAAACAGTACAAGCCACTTGCTGCCAGGGTGGTTTGGTACGAATGTTAATAGGTGGGTAAGACCGAGTTTGGGATGGTGAGATAGCAAAGTTAATTACTGCTTTGGTAGGAAAGCATCTGGCTTTCTATATGGAATACGTTTTTCATTAATACAAGTGAGATGATCAGTGGTTATCACCGCCTCCGGAGGAATGACGCGGGAAAACAATTGAAGATTCTTTCACACTGTTTCTCCACCTAATTTCCGACCATGCATTTCAGAATAAAATTAATTTCCTTAGCTATCTAATAAATCAGAAACAAGCTGCTGCTGTTGGTGCCAATGTGCTTGGCACAATGAGGCCCTTTATAAACAGTAAATTGTATCTCCCAGCAAAAGCTAAAATTGTTTAATCTCAACACGGATTCTACCGTGGGAACTACCTGTCTCTTGCAGAGGGTGGTTGATACAGCCTACAGGAAAAAAATCCTGATCTATATTCACCATAAATTTACCATTTTAGCATCTTTATCGATAACACATTTTTCATAACTGCAGCTATCACGTGTTATTTTATTCTTGAGCTTTTCTTGCAGTCACAGTTGCAGACCACGGCAATGCCGCATCTCCAGTTACGTTGCGTAAGAGCTCCACTTTTTCCGCATGTCACATTTGGAAAAGTCAAAGTTTTGGAAAGCAGGTCCCTATTTTCTCTCTCGCACAGAGAAGCACATACATAGCATTTTACTCACCTATCAGTGTAGGTAGTATCTCTTCTGCCATTTACCCATCTGACCCACTAGCTGCTCCTGGCAACATATTTGGAGAGTGGCTTGGAGTATAGCCTGGTATAGTCCAGTGCTGGGTGGGGGTGGAGGATCCAGTCCATAAAAGGCTAAACAGTGCTATTGTCAGTCATTGATTTGGTGCTGATGGGGCAGTAGGTAGCCCATGATCTGTCCCCAACCATTAAAGCTCTTGACCACAGCTTCTCAGGAAACCCAAAATCCAAGGGCTATTGATGGAAGAACTATACCTGTATTTGTATGTTTGTGGCATATTGCAGGTGGTACAGCATTGGAACAACTGGTTTCTGGATATATTCCCAGAGCTGTGATGGTGCCTTGTGATCACGGACACACAGGGCACACTTTCTACTGGTAAGAGGCACAAACAGAGCATTAAGGGCATCTAAGGGTATCCTCATACCTACAGGTGACTGGCACCATGCAGTGGAATTGGAACATTCCAGATGTTTGGGAGGGGGGGGGGTCACAGGTATTGCAAAGGCTCTCTGAGACCCCTCCACTTTGGGAAATCCCAGCAGCACCTGCACTGCTTCAGGCTGCGAAGATGGAGGTACGCCACTCTGGGCCAGGGGCGTGCTTTCACGAAACACGTTTAAATCAAGTTTCGAACCTGAGGCATTTCTGATCCCTTTCAGCCATGTTACTGCGGAAGTTTGTCAGAGACAGACACGGTTAAGCCTCCAGAGTCGATCAGTGTGAGGAAAAATGTTTTGTTTTTTGTTTTTTTTTAACCCATCTACAGGATCGCATTGACAACATGGGTGCGATTCTGTACAGCTCCTTTTTTTTCCTTGTTTACTATACGTTTGTCATTTTTATCTTGGGTTTGAACAATGATCTCCAGAAGCATCTGTCGCATCAAAGCGCAAGCAAGGCAGGAGCCCCGAGGATGGAGGTTCGAGGCTGCAGGGGGAGGAGCTGCAGTGACACAGGCTCCTCAGGTGCGCGCCTCCGTTTTGGCGCAAGATAAACGGCGGAGACGGGGAGAGATGACATGCGACGGCTAAATGGGAGCGACATGCTGGAGCGCATGAGCTTTGTGTTTCTGATGTTCTGTGTTAAAGACGACAGTCTATAGGAGGATGGCGAGAGGCGCAGAGAGAGGTGCGGCTGTGAGGGGTGGGGGAGGGGGGTCAGCTGAAGGCTGGGTTTTACAAAGTGCTCCTTTTCCTTGGCACGCCCCAGGCACAGACAGGATGCCGTTTTAGTCCATTTCTCCCTTTTTAACTGCTGTTCAGCAGCACCCTGACCTTCATACAGTCCCTGGAACATGAAAGGCCTGTTATTAGTTCCAGATGTGTGCTATTCCCCTCTGTGTGGAAAACACGGGGGGGGGGGGTGCACACCAAGGCTCCGCCTCCTGGGGCAAAGTGACATGGACAGGGCCTTAGTGTTTCGCCAGGTTATGGAAGTCAATCTGCGCCATCCTGGCCAGCGAATTAAATACTTCAGCCTGGCTGTGACAGTACTGCAAGCCATTAAACTTTAGTTTGTCAGTCAGACCATCAGACATCCTGTTTTCACCTTATGGGACCATAGACACCATTTCACAGAGACAAAAAAAGTGAGCCTTATATTGTATGTGTGTGGTTCGACTTTTGAAGCTTTGTCACATCTCTGTGGGGAACTTCAAGTCCTGGACAGCAGCTGTCTGTAACCATGTCTGGAAAACATAAGAGTCACCTTACTGTAGACAAAAACACAGATGTGCACATTTGCACCTGTAAGGTTGGGATGAAGGAAGTTCAGTGTCTCTCATCTCCCACCCCCCACTGGACTTTTCAAATTCCAGACCTGGTAGGTTCAACTCCCAGAGGGCGCCGCAAATTTTCGAGGACATTAGGGGCTGTTCCATGACAGTGAATCGCTCCATGCAGACATCCCATCATCCAACATTCAGGATGGATTCCTGCTCTGCACCAACCTCCAAGGCATAACCAACACAGAGATGGTAGTAACATGTCCTCCCTAACACCTAAAAACAATCTTCTCCTTGTGTTAGAACTCAGATTAACCTAGCAAAATTTAGATTCCAGCTGCCATTAAAGTTTACAGTTTTCCATCATACAATTTCAAACAGTAGTTGACCTCAAACTGCAACATTTTGCCTCTATGAAATTTTTTTTTCCAGTAATGTACATTTTGTATGAGGTTTTGGTCATGTGATGAACATTTGACAGATGAATACAGGCTCGTTGTTTGTGGAAGGAGGTCCCTTCCCCACCAACAGCAGCCGCACAGCTGGGTTGGGGTGAAATCCGGGAGGGGGGACTTTGTAGCTCCCCTTAGCACAACAGACCATAACTAATGAGCACCCCCAACCCCCCCCCCCCCCAAGAAAGGGAGAACAGGGGGGCAGCTGTTTGGACAAGTTACAAATGGGCCAGACCACGAGGGTGAAGTACAGCAAATGGTGTCACCTACTTGGCTGGAGACAGGCTGCGTGAAAAGCCACACACATCAGGCGGTAAATACCACACATGGATGTGCTTGAATTTTGATGCGTATATACTGGCAAACACATGCATGCACAGACAGACATAAAAATAGTTAAATACATAAACACGCATTCAGTGGCAATCACACGTCCACACACAAAGTTATAGTAGACTCACCCATTGTACTGTGTTTTTTCTTATGTGCCAAAAAAACTTCCATCCATTCATCCATCCATCCATCCATCCATCCATCCACTTTTCCAGTACAGTATAGAGTATTGGTTTTGGAGCTGCTCAGAGCACAAGGTGGGAAAAAACCCTAAAAAGGATGCCAATCAGTAAATAAATAAATAAATAAATAACATTACTATTATTATTATTATTATTATTATTATTATTAATAAAAATAATAATGATAATACTACTACTAATAATAATAACAAATGACAGCAACAAACAACAATGACCTAAGGAGCCCCCCTGTCTGAAGCACCCCTAGTGTCTTCCCTTCTCCACAATCAGTGTCATGGGGAGTGGAGCAGGGCAGTTTGCGAGCAGCACTTATCTAACGCAGCAGCGGGGCGCTGCTCCTGCACCCTTTATCTCTCCAGGAGATGGGATTCAATATACAGAAGCCCCACCATGCAACGCTGTTACGCCTGTGCCAGCGATGAGGCCGCAGCTGCCAGGTAATTGGCCGGCAGCGGACGAACACAAGGCTTGAGACTACCCGTGGAGGAGCGGTAATGGGGTAGGGCTCGCTTGACCCCCCCTCCCACAACGTGCGCTGCACGCTGTGCCGTCTTTGCCCGCAACCCGCGCTGCAGCTCTAATAACAATGCGTGTCGCTGAGCGAGGGGGACAGGCGTAGCTTCCTCTCGTCCTCCCGGTGGGTCCCCTGTGCACATTAATTGGGAAAATCACTCACATCCATGACATTTAAATTAAAATTACGCCAGATAATGTCATGACAAGAAACAGAATATCATTAAAGAGCAAAAAAAAATAATCATTTCTTCCTTCAATGGGTGAACGTTAAAATGGGAATGGTGAGATTGCCGTGGCCGTGGTGAGGACGCGAGTACGAGGCTTGGCACAAAGTACCCCCCCGCGCCATCTCCTATTTGCACAGCTCTACTCCTGTCCTGTATGGACGGGGGGGTCATTTCACTGATTTATTTATGATGCATGGAAGGTATGCTGAACACATCAAAACAGGCAGTGCTGGTCAGGCTGTCAGGCAAGATGGAGCGTCCCCATTGTGCACCGACCAACTGGGAGGGCGGCTTTGCCGCTGAAGGGGTTAACTGTCAGCCCACCACCACCTTGCTGCAAAATGTCCGCGCATCACGGCCTCTCATTGGATTTCTGCAGGTAGCAGCTCACGCATTTGAATGTTGCCGTTTTCATCCTCAAAAAAACGTTTTCAATAAATTTGAGTTTTTACATAAGGTTGATATACAGACACACACCTTCAAGACGCATGATCCAAAAACCACTAATAAAGGACTACTGATTTATCAGTTATAGGAAACATGAATATAAATATATAACTATTATATAGGTATAATTATCATTCTGTTGCTTTTGTTACATTGAGACTATATCCTGTGCGTGAGGATACCATGTAACCTTACCCTGTGTGTGAGGGTACTGTGTGACCTTACCCTGAGTGTGAGGGTACCGTGTGACTTTACACTGTGTGTGAGGGTACCCTTTGACCTTAACTTATGTGTGGGGGTACCATGTGACCTTACCCTGTGTGTGATGGTACCATGTGACCTTACTCTGAGTGTGACAGTACGATGTTACAGTATCCTGTACATGAATGTACATGTGACCTTACCCTGAGCATGAGGGTACTGTATGTGCCTTTGTATTCTGCATCGATCACATTTATTAGTCTCCTGAAACATCAGAGAACAGCACACAAACAAGTACTCTGTGTGTGCAAGAGCTCTGCACAAGTGAGTACTGTATGTCTGCATCAGTATGGTATATGTGAGTATTTTAGGTGTGAGACAGTACTCTATTTTGTATCATAGCTTTTTTGAAAAGGCCACAAGGTCGCTTAGGACATCAGAGCATGCCTGTGTGTTTCAGAGGTGCATTTAACCTTTCATCCCAGACAGGGGGTGTCTATGAAATCTCCATGAAATGATGCATAATTCAGACTCTCAGCTTTTATCTCAAAAGTGGCTTTACATCATCTCTAATAGTGTCCAGTTATAGCAGTATATCTGGCTGAGGCTATTCTGGCATATATGCAGCCCCTCCCAGACTGAGTGGTCTCTTATGCCACAGGTGAAAATTTGCCCCCCCCAAGAAGGGTGATAGGGATTTGTGAGTAAATATCCTCACCGTACCAAGTACTGGAGGGACAGCATTGTGCAGTTATGTACCAGCAATAAGGTGTCACACGTGCGTTCAGGCAGAACTAGACCATGGAACCAGTTCCTGCTTAATATCCCTTTGTTCCTTAATCGCTATGCTAATCTTTAAAGACACTCAACTAAATTTCACACGAACCACAGGAGAGGGAAGGGAACCGGTTACCGCTGCATACCACCGTGCGATGCAATATCAATGATTAAAAAGATAACAGATGCATGCAAAAAGTATAAACTGTATCCTACATTCAAGAGCATGCTCATACTGCGTAATATGATGAACAGGAAACAGAAGACACAAGAGGGAGCCATTTTTCTGGACAACATCGCCCTCTGCAGGGTAAACCTGGGAGTGCAAACTCAGTGACCTTTTGCTGTTCGTGTGAAAGAAAGTCCATGCAGTAAATACAGACCTAGACATGACGACAGCCTGGCCGTTTGTTCACAGAGACTGGCATTACAGTGCATGACAACCCAAAAATTAATACATTTAATACATAGGGATGGAAAACAGTCAAAATTTACAATGTCAATAATTTTGAACAAGTCAAATGCTTGTTTTGCACTGGCCTGTTTCAACAATACGAACAGCTCCAGAAAGCCTTGTCTCACTGTTATTTGACCAGCATTCTACATAATACATTATATTGTGTTAGCTTTAGTTATTGCACAACGACCCTTTATACAGTGTGATTGATATTTAGGGTACGGCAGCTGTTCCTGTATTTCCTGGTAACTCTGCCGAGCTGTGTCAAGTAAATCAAACTACTTGACTACATAAAACACTTGCATAGCTTTCAAGATATTCAGATTTATTAAAGCCTTTTTTATTGTTTGGATGGAGCTGAAACCGATGATTTCATATAATTTAATTGGCCACAGATGGTTTTAATATTAAGTGCTTGGTAATAACGCACAGCCAAAAATATTCTGCACTTTCACATATTTTCTGCGTTCCAGGCTGAGGAAAACATACTGCGATGGTGCACGCAAACACATTTAATCCAAAAGCACAGGGCTACAGCTTGCTCTGTACTTTCTGGGTATGATAGCTGGACCTCCGTGTCAGACATCCACATAAATCTGAGAGACTGTGAGAGTCACTGATCAACCATACCATGGCTTCTCTGATGCTGTGTATGAAGAAATCAGCGTTAATGTGGAAATTCAAATGGTAGGATCCTGTGATACTAAACGCCACCAGAGCAAAGCAAAAGTCCTGCTTGCCACAAACATTGACCTGATCTGCAAGAACGGACATCCCTGAAGTGTGAAAACCTTCCCGTCGCTCTGGTTATTCCAATGAGCCACAGAAAACTCCAGAAATGCCTTTTGATGGAACGCAAACCTACACCTGGGAGAATGCCGTATACTGAAGAAACAAGCTTTGCTTTTCCTCTGACAGAACAACTAATGATGAGAGATGTTTTTTGTTGTCTTTTTCCTACTAATCTTGGAAACCGCAGCTTTATAGTGTAAGTAGTGCACTTGTGATTGAGATTAAGGAAGAGTAGGGAATTTTGGAGATTACGCAAAATTTTGATATTCTTGCAAGTGACAGTGGTAGGTCACTGATAAAAATAGCTAATCATTTCTAATGATGCATGCTTAGAAATGCAGAGGTAATGCACTGTAATATCCATCGGCACGGCCATAGCTAGGAATTCTGGGCCACTGAAAGAATATTACTTTGGGCTCCCAAATATATACAGCTGTGGGCAATATGCTGGGCAGCATATATTATAAAGGCCCCTCCAGGTCAAGAGCTTCTCATACAGTCGACCATGTTCATGTTTTCCTGAATTTCCCATGTGCCAGTGCTTCTAAGGGAAACTAAACCACACCACCTGTCGGTAGATGTGGCTGATGGGAGATTGAGTTTGAATGCCTCTCTGGTTCTATACCCTAATATATAACAGCATGGGAAGCTG
Source organism: Gymnarchus niloticus (assembly GCA_009936485.2). Classification (NCBI taxonomy): domain Eukaryota; kingdom Metazoa; phylum Chordata; class Actinopteri; order Osteoglossiformes; family Gymnarchidae; genus Gymnarchus; species Gymnarchus niloticus. The sequence goes on from JAACJT020000007.1 coordinate 13,233,615, forward strand.
AGGGACTTCATTGAGGCTGTCCAATTTAGAAGGGATAAATGCAGGCTGGGCTAGCTGACTGGAGGACAACAGTAGAGTAACGAATCCATCTGCAGGAATCAAGACAGAACTGAAGGGAGATTTGGTATTGAGGTGGACAATGAAGAAGTCGGTCGGTCAACAGGGGGCGTGACAGAGCCCTGCCCAGCCATCAGTGCCTGGTCTTGATAACCTTGGATCTGGGGGACAGTAAAATGAAGGATCTAGAAAAAAAAAAGTAGAAAAAAAACACATTCACACACATACACCCAGCATAACATCCCCTCAAAAATCATACACACACACACACACACACACACACACACACAGGTTGTTGATTAATACAATAATTTAAAAGCGCACCGGAAAGAGGAAGAGTGAGCCTGTAGTGCTAAAAGTCAGTGGTGCTCAGCAGGATCTCAGTGTCTCAGGAAATAAAAACAGCAAATATCGGCACAAGCAGAGGCAGGGGAGGAAGGAGAGGCAGAGTGCATACTACCTTCAAGGTAAAATGAATAATGAATAGGCCAGCGACAGACCCAGAAAGACACCATCAATATTTCAGCGCACCGCCCCCGTGCCTGACTAATTTGAGGCTGCAGGTTATCGTTCCGTCCCGTCTTCGGCCGAGACGCAAGCACGGAGCTTGGGCAGGTGATGCGAGTGCCACTGAGGTAGTTACAGCGTGCCGTGTCTGTGCTCACATCAGCAGACACACGGGTGGACGTGATGGGGGGAGGAGGGCGCTAAACATCTCATGCTTTTATTTTAGGCTGCTGCGTTCCTTCCACAAGGGCACACAGGCAAACTTACCACTCAAACACACCGCAAACATTTTTTTTGCCACCCAAAACAAACTGCAAAACCATCAACAGGAAAGGCCAGATGGCAGATGAGCCATGAGCCAAAGCTCCTTTCCCACTGCATCCGGTTTTTATGAAGGACCCAGCGGAACAGGAAGAGTCTGTATCCATATGGCAAAGGGTTACCAGTTCATTTACATTTCACTCAAATTTGGGCAGCAAACTTATAAACATGGTTGGTAATCAGAAAATCCACAGCTGCAGAGGTCATAAGAATAACAAGATTCCTTACCTGTCAACATTCCCATTTCCCTGCAAACTACATACAAACAAATATATTCATCATTAGTACAGATGACATGCATGAAGCCTATGCCAGGCAAGAACCATTTGATGGGATGCCAGTGTGTCACACGGAACACACACACGATGTACAATTTACACATGCCAGTTCACCTAACTGAATTTCTGTGGACTACAGGAAGAAGGCTGAGAAGTCAATGGAAACCCACTCCATGGACCCTCAAACCCATTGGTCAAGGTAACCACATTAACTGATGTGCTACCTCACCAAAAACAAATGTGTATATTAGAGCATAAAACCACCACATTAAGTGCATCATATTGTAGTATTTTGATGCATTCATCATAATCAATTGAACTAGTCAACTCACTGATTGATTAGATATCTCAAACGGACTGATCATGACCCCAGGACTTTTACCATTATTTGAACAGTCTCCTTTATTGCAAATGTGAAGCTGTATCACATCCTCTAACCAGAGGCTTCCTGACACCATGGGAGATATGTGATAATATTATGAACTCTACCGCTGATTACGGTTTCTTATTGGACTAATTATTTCTCTTCTGACAGGAATTTAATTTGTCTACATCTGCAAGCCCTCCTACAAGACTTTAAGAATCGCACAGAAACATCGAGCGTGTTGAGTTTTTAAGTGATATGTGGGTCCCTGTAAAACTAGGCTGAGTGACAGACTGGGGAAGACATTTTTCCATCGTAACAAGCATGGCAGAGCCGTGATGTTTCGAGGAGCGAGTACAGTACAGATATTCGGCTTTAACTCAAAGAGCTGTCAGCATCTCACGTAATGCTATTCAAACGGGGGCGTGTAATTCCGCACAGTTACGCCGGACACACCGTTTTCATGGTGTCCCTTCATCCTCTCATCCTCTGCTAATGAGTGGCACCAATGAGCCACCTGACGTGGACATGTGAAACGCGTGACAGTGGAACAAGCAGTGACCTCATGGTGGTCTCTGGCCAGGTCACTCTCCATTACTAAGTGGGGGGACAGCCAGGACCAGTGGATGGTGGCTCATGGTCTGGACACCAGTAGAGAAGAATGTGAAAACCAGGAACATTGGAAAATAGGGAAAATGTCTGCTGTCTCAAACAGCCCCCCCCCCCCCCCAGCCTGGAAGATGATTATACATTACCTTTATTCCAACTGGAGACGGAGCACCCCCCTGCTGTCTTCATTCCCCTTGGAATGACTCGCTCAACAGTGTTCTGAAAACATTCATTACCTCCTAATCAATCTGCGCTCCAAGTCGGAGGAAGGCACTTTGAAGATTAATAAATTAATATTCAAGGAGACGCTTGTCATTTATTAACAAAAGGAATCATTTCAGTAATGAAGACTATTCAAATATCCCGAGACAATTCTGAGCAGCTGAGCCATCAAAAAATGATCAGAGGAAGCTTCCCCTGAGGCAGAGCAGAGGTAGACACTGCAGGGATACTAACTGAAAGCGTGGCTGTTTTGTCTGCAGCAAACTCTTCACTCAAGGAAAGTCATGCCAGAGGGGTGTACGTCCACTCATTACCTTTAGAGAAGCTTGTCCTCTCGTCTGCATCCCTGAAATACTGTTCTCCCATCAAGGATGTTCATCACCGCCATAGAAGCCCATGTGTGTTTATGAAGGCTGCATCACCTGCATGTCAGTAATCAATCATGGCTGTTTAAGAACATCCAGGGATTAAGGGTAGAACTCCAATACCCATGGTCCCAAAAGCAGGTTCCAGGGGAACATTATCCTGCCTCACATTGGATCCACTGGATCACTTTGTCCAGTCTACTACATTAATTAAAGAAACAAATGCACTTTTGTGGGTTTTTAAAGGGATCAGGGAGCTAAAGAGGGTGTGAGGGTACCAGCAGAGTCACAGCTCAGAGCCCCTGTTCCACTGTATAATGCTGTGGTGGACATGGCTGATCAAGCACCGCACCACTCACAATTAGACACAAGTGGGTAATTGTGTTGGAGCACGGGGGATAGGGGTGGGAGTCAGTTTGGCTGTTGGGACAGGGGTCTCTGAAACTTCATCTCAGGCTCAAAATGTCACTGCTCATTTCTCAAAAGTCCCCCGAAACTCTCGCAGAGGTGGGAGAAGCTCACACAAGCCTAGACATTTGTATGCATACCCAGAAAATTAGGTCACAGAAAAAAACAGGTGACACTGAGCCCTCTCCAGCCCAATATTATTCACACACACACACACACACACACACACACACACACACACACACACACACACACACAGAGTACCCAACTAAGCAGAAGCAGACATGCTCTAACATCACTGCCTTTTAACAGACAGGAGCTCATCCTTCATACCAAGATGTGACAAAGGGATAACACGGCATTTGGACACAACATGCGTGCGGACACCGTGAGCCCCACCTGGCAAAGCAGCAGCTAGCTCCAACAGGTTAGCGCATTTACCGTGAAACCAAACCCGCAGCTCATAGCGAGAAGCCAGGCATGAACCCTGTAAAAGCTATCAGTCACCACTTCAAACGATTCCTGAGATATTTATGAGACTGACGAGGTATATTGATCTTATTTGAAACTTTTTTTTCCCCAGACCTTGCATATGTCAACCTGGAAGCTCCTGAGGTCCCTGAAGCAGACGGGATCGTAAAACTCCACGTTGATGGAAACTAACTGCTTCACGAAGGGGCCTGCATTCCTCATTTAAGCATGTCAGACAGCCAGGGCAGAGTGGGGGATGGGGGAAAAATAAGTGAAATTTTTCCCATTTTCCCATGGTGCCATTATGGAAGCTACTGGCATGGCTCTCTCTAGCTACCCAGTTGAGGTACAGTTTAGGGCTGACCAGTCCTCTTTTGACTGGGTCTTATGTGTTCAGAGTGGGGAGCTGCTCTCCAGGGGCCTTTCCTTATAATGCACTGACGGTTGAGGTGCCGGATGGTCAAAACAGGGAAAATCCACCCGATCCAGTTGACGCAAATGCTGGCCGGCTCGTGTGTGGCCTGTTTCACCAGGGCCGTTATTTATTTAATCTTTCTCCTCCATTTCAGCAGGGAGGAGTGCACTGCATGTGGTTCTGAGAAATTTGGTTTGCTCAACTCTTTGACGATGTGGGGGAGGGAGACCAGTGCGACAATGAGGTTGGGACTCAAATCCTTCGAAATTAGACCAATGTCATGACAATCAATCAAAAGCCAGGCGCTGTATCCCAGCAGCCCCTTAAGGATACTTGAAACGAAAGTTCGAGATGGTAGGGGTCCAGTTCACACCTCTGGGGGTGGGTTGGGGGATCAGGAAGGCAATGGTAAGCATGTGGAACAGCTCAAACCCAAAACAAGTGCGGAATGAGTCTATAAGCAGAAAACAAATGCGTGGTATCCATGATCTTGGGGATTTGGCTTTAACAGTTTTCTAAGGGAGGAAAGATGACTTCCTCTTGCTCAGTGCTAATGCTACACCAGCTGTAGCTTTGGTGGCTCCCCCTGTTCAAAATGATATCATTCCCCATCAGCAGATTGTGTAAACAAGGCAGAGTGTTGCCCCTGAATCACCACTGACCTTGTATTTTATTAGAAGACCTTGGCACAGACAACTATTGTCTCCTCTGTGCACTTAGTAGTTAAACAGAGCTTAGAAAGGAGCAGCCAATGCCTCACTCTCCATCTTAAAGAAACAGCAAAGAATAACAGAGCACGGCAACCCCCGCCCCACGGACGGATATCCATCAGAGCTTAGTGGCATCACTCCAATTGACACAGATGGGCACTTGACGCCAGAGGTTCGACCGTTGTACCTCAGCACCTACGGCATTGACACACAAGCAAGCTTCTGGGTTGTTAGCACCGGTGGTTGGCAGGAGGGAAAAAGGTTAGCAGGGAGGAGAGGAGAAGGAGAGGAAGAAGATTAGAGGCAGCGCTAGCCTGGTGGGGAAAAGCCAGGGACCGATTTCTGCCTTTTCTGGTGCCGTGAAAAGCAGCTAAATTAAAATCCTGCCCTTTAAATATAAGGTAACCTGAGGAATTTCCCATTTCTTGACCTTTCAGATAAATTTCCATCAATCTCATTTTACGCATGATTATGGATTTAATGAGAGATGGGCAGTATTACCTCACAAGCTAATTCTGGCTTTCATACTGCCTCACTGGGAGCTCTCCCAACCATGTTTTTTAGCGGGAGATGAGACACCCTTTGGGACAGACACTGTCTCGCATGCCAAAACAATCTGAAAGTTAATTACCTGGCAAATCAAAATCAGTAGTACTTTCTGATATCTGAATATTCGGAAATTTAGGTCTATTTCTGGTGAGTCTTTGCTGTGTGTGCCATGCTCTACATGCTTTTCTGGCCTGTGGTACATGTCTTTCATTCACCTCCCCTCTCCCCACATATCGCCCATCCTTGAATGACACCTTTCTCCTTGCAGTGGAGCCATATCTGCCCTCCCCATCCTTTCTCTTTGAAGGCCGTTTGACAGATGAGTAGCCCACACTAATTGCTTTGTAAAAATTGTTATTTTTGCTCTCAGGCTTAATGCCCTTGGCTACAAAAAGCCCGTGTCCATTTCTTGTGTCTGGGTGTGGACATGTAATAGGCCTTGGAATAACATGGCACAGCTAGAAAAAACTGCCGGATGAAACAGAGGAGATCAAACGTTGGGGATTTTAGATTAATGGACAGCAAACACATGAGCCTTCAGGCCTCTGAAACATAAGAGCAGGAAAAGATAGGGCTGAAGTTATTACTCCTGAAGCTAGTGACCAAATTGCTTAAAGTCAGAAAACTCTGGGGACGGGAGCTATATGTGTGGCAGGGGGTTGGGTGGCAGAAATGACATCCACGGTCCACGATGGACCTGGAGCTGGGAATCGGGTGTGGTGTAGACTCTGCAGAGATGCATCTGAGTGAGGGCCGACACCATTGGCTCAAAGGACAGCTGGGAAGAATGGTACCTCTGAGAAGATCGCAAGACAAACACCCCTTTAACTGCTGCCAGAGTCTGGCTTTGAATACATGCTGATACGATTGAACTTGCAGAGAAGGAAGTACAGCTTCCTTTTCTTATCACACTTCCTGTTCGTGACTGCCCATTCCACTAGTGGGGGGGGGGGTCAGAAACACAAACACGTATGCTGCAGACAGCAGCAAGTCTTCTACAAAAACCTCAAACAGGAGGCCGGTGGACACGCTTGCGATGCGTGGGCCTCACCTGAACCCGAGACACACAGGGCTTCATGGAAGCTGGTTAGCTTACACGGCATCGAGCTGCCTGTGGGTGGAGGAGGACAGTGGAGGATAGGGAGGGTAATTAAGGAGCACCATAAGCAATGTCACGACGGTACAAAACATTGGGGCTCTGTAATTAAATTCCGGGGCTGACGCATGCCCTTTCACCTATCAGCCTCTGCTTCCCAGCTGCTCACTTCATTGAGGAGCCCTCCACGGGATGATTTTATTACCACCAGCTGGCAGTATTAATGCAATGTCATCTTTATAGGCTCTACAGCCTGATTCAACCCAAGATGGGGTTCTGGGGTCGGGGGCTGATCCCGAAGAACAGCCACAACTTTCTAACCACAGTCTTCAGAGAAGTCCAGGATTCCCGGCTCAAATCAGTCGTGAATTCAAGCAGATTTTCTAATCAGAAAGCTATGCATTTCATTGCAGTGAGAGAAGAAAAGATATGGCTGATTTATCCCAGTGCATTACAGATACTTGGCATATTTCATCACAGGTTAAAATGGTGTGTTTGGCCTCCATTTATATGGATGAGTGAATAAATCGACCCAACATGCACTGCTCAGTTTAACGGAGGACACGATGTGAACATTCAAAGAGATTATCGCGAATTAAAACAATAATTCATTCAAGAGAATCTGCAATCAAGAATGCTGCCTTGCAACGGGAGCCAAAACACCTGCTAGTCACCAGACTGCACATTGCCACGTGTGGGATCCTGTTTTCCCATAACTTACAAATGACCCAGGTGGCGGGGGGATAACCAGGCTTTTGGCACTAGGGGTGGGTGAACGACAACCTAGAGCCTGGATCCTCTTTATGGAGGAAGTGATCCCAGATCAGACATTTCCACAATTGTCCCTGGGACTCTAGGGCATATGACGGTGCAGATGGCGCACGATGACTGGAAGAAGGATGGTAATTTGGGGGACAAGCAATGGAAATTGATTTTAAATCACTACCCAAGTCCCATTCAAGCAAAGATTGAGTCTGCTAATGAAGCCCGACAGCGCATTCCAGAAAGATCCCAGAGTGGGAGAAAATATCCCATGGCTGGGCGTTGAAGAGGAGTCACAGGTGGGGGGAGGGGCGAAGATGGTGTCCAGGGAGGAGAAGAACTTCTTGCTATGTCTTTGTTATTTAACACCCAATCTAACTGCAAAGTCAGCAATGGAAAAGAGACCCTTTCAGATCAAACAGACCAGCCCTGTTCTTACACTCATGAGCTGTACAATTAGCTAGCTTTGGACCGGCAGGGTGGGCTGATTGCCTTGTGTTGCCCCACATGCTCTCAACAAACTAAATGAACATGACCAACTTTGCATTTAACCATGGGAAGGCAGCAGAATCAGCAAGTCTAGGTACCCCCATGACAAACTAAAGTAAATTTCTAATAGCAAGTCCTAATTACTGCCCTTAATTTAACACAAGGCATTGAAAATTTGAAAAGTTAGATCCAGAAGACTGTTTTGCAGCACCAGGGAGTCTGTAGCAATGGACAACGACACATGCCAAAGTGACGCATACGAGTGGGCCCTACAGAATGTGACGCTCCCTTTTTTCAGGCCCCTCAGAAATTGATAATCTCCTAATTGTGGCTTGAGCGAGTCATCAAGATGGGATGGGGAATGTTCAGCAGACATGGCTGGGAAACATATTTCACTTGCGCAGTGCGGGAGAAGGTTGGAGAGGCCAGGTAATTCACAGCACATGGTAAAAAGTATACCTTCAAATGGCAGGGAGAGCAAGGAGGAATTCAAAGTGCACTAAAGGAGGTAGAATACGAGTCCCCATCCACCAATAATCCCCAGCCTCTCTCCTGGACTGGACTTGAACTAACCTCATCTGTTTCATGCCATTCCAACCTGGCCTGGAACTAATGTTGTGTTTATTTTTCCCTGAAGATCACGTCTGAGGCCCACAAGGCACGCAACCTGTCTTTATGTCCTGGTTGGGGGCCACCGCACAGGTGGTGGGAAACAGAGAAACAGAGACACACGGGGAGGTGGATGAGATGGGTAAGGCAGAGGAGAAGGTGGGGGTAAGAGTTTCCTGTGGAGACCCATACAGCTTTTCCCTGCCTTTCTGGTTTCAGTCATTCAACAGAACTCTAAATTGACTCCGTTGGGGTCAAATGTGTATGGTTTTGTGCATGAGAAAGTGGAACCTTCATTCATATTAGATGCTCAAGTTGGTTGCTCTCAATTTTATTTTATTTCTATAATTCTGTCACTGAGTTGTGCAAGGCATTTCCATGAGGCTCTGGTTCCCATTTAAAAAGTCTTGCGTCTTTTGTAACATGTGATGGCTATAGGGGTGGTAACTCCAGTCCCTGGGTGGTTCATCCAGCTAACAATCTGATCTGCAGCTGTTTTTACCATCCAGCAGAACAAGCTGAAGTTGCTGCTCCATTCAGACCTGATGGCCATGTTTTCTCACAGGTGGAGAAGAGGAGTAACACCGCCTGGCCTTGCATGCATTGATAATGGTGCTTGTGCAGCCCTCTAGTAAGGGTGGGGGTGGGGGGTTTGATGTGGACATATCAAAAACACTGTGCTCCTCTGAGGAGTTTCCTCTCAATTGGGATGAGGGTCTGAAAAGCCAGTATCTCACTCTTCCCCCCTCCCTTCCAGAAGCTTGATAAATAAGATATCAGTAGGTGGGGGGGGGGGATTCCAGTTCATCTTGTGGCACAACAGGAGGAACCCAACTGGCCTAAGATGGCCGATGCAGAGGCCAGGAGCAGTATCGTATTCTGGGGTGTCATTAATGAGTAGCATGGGAGGGGTGAGGGTGATGTGACCGTTGTCGTCACGGCAGCAAGGGTCCACCAAATTGGCACAGAGATGATGAAACTCAGTGAAAGGTGTTTCACCTAATCTGGCTTCATTTTCTGGCTGTTTATCCACGACCGATGTATTTAAACAGCCATATCTCTGGCAGGCGGTGGGCGCAATTTATTCATAACTGGAAATTTGCAGGAGTGATATTGAATATCCTTTGGGCCAGATGGTGTGAAGGAGAATGTACAACATCAAAGGCTGGAGCACTTCAAAACCTAAAAACTAAAGATGACATCCTAGGACTACGAGGACTTTAGCAATATCGGTGGCTTCAGATCCTTGCCAAGGTAGATTTCACTGTGCCCCCAAGTGCAAAAGATAACATGGAATTTACAAGGAGACACTCATACCCTGATCACCAGCTGGATAACATAGCCATAAAATGACAGAGGTCTGCCATGATACTTTTGTTTGTCAAAACAGCGCATTTATTTGCTTGTCCACTAATCAGCATCATTGAAGGCCTGTGCCATTTTAAAGTTACTGGTATCTCCTTCATTAAATAGCCTGGAGTTTTCAAATCGTACTTGCTCTGTTTCGAGGTGAAAGCAAGTCAACAATAACCACTTGAAACAATCAAGGCTTGCAGAAGCACATCTCTGAATGCACAGCACGTTGAAACTTGAAGCAAACAGGCTACAGCAGCAGAAGAGCACACTGGGTGCCACTCCTGTCAGCTAAGAACAGGAGGAAACTGTGGCTACAGTGGAC
>JAACJT020000007.1:13244368-13280513 GCA_009936485.2 Gymnarchus niloticus
TGTAATCGACAAATCTGTAGCAACTGCGTGATGCTACCGTGTCAATATGGAGCAAAATCTCTGTGGAATGTTTCAAGTGTCTTGTTGAATCTATGCCACAAAATATTATGGCAGCTGTTAAGGCCAAAGGGGGTCCAACGCAGAACTAGCAAGATGTACCTAAAGAAGTGGCCAGTGAGAGTATATGTCAGGCCGAAGATTATAAATCACTCTTGCTGATGGATGAAAAAATAATTATGCATTATTAAAATGAAAACTAACAATGATTTTTCACATTGTTGCTGTCACCTAGAAAAATCTGTCTGTCACCTTCACTCTCAGCTACACCTTAATTTTCCAGCAACCAGGAAAGAAAAAGCAGAACATAATAGGACTTTTATTATTTCTTTTTTAGGATATTTTATACATGATCATCATGAAATTTTGAAGAAATTGAGAGGTATGGTGTCTATATACAGCAGGCAAAGACTCAATGCTAATGAGGCTTGCTGTCCTGGAAATAATTCTTCACAAAAACATTAGACTCCACTTTGCTGGACTTGTGCCCACTGTCCAATTTGACGGCTGCGGCCGTCCCAGACGGACAATCCTGCCACTGTGATAATATTTGGGTTTTGGATGCCAAGAGGAAAGGGAGGAGGCACAGTTTGCATCCCACTGGTCCACCACCCCAGCATTTAATGGGGCCTTCCCCAATACTCCGGACATGCGAGGCTCTCCCAAAGTCACCCAACAAAGGCAACACTGATGGATTCTGACGGCCAGCATGCGAGGGCAGGAATGAAGCCCAGCCCTGGACAGTGAAAATGCTCTCGAGGTTAGTACTGCCTATTCAGCCTGGAACATGGGTGACACCTCTTTTGGAAATGAAGAATTCACATCAATTTTAAAGGATCCGACACTAAAGAACAAAAAAAAAAGTGAAATCCCTTGACAGTTTGCTATTAACATTCCCTCTAATTTCTGCTGGGCTGAAAAAAGAATTGGTTTTTGCACTGGGAAAAAGAAAATGACGATGATATTAATTATGGAGGAATCGCTCAGTTCATTAACTGTGAACTGGGAAGACTGCTGCAGAGTTTAGTTCTCCAGAAAAGCTTTTTGGTGTCTCCCGCATCATCCATTAGGCACCTTTAAATGCACCATCTAAGCATTAAATGCGATCAAAGTGCAGAAAAGTGAAGTGTCACAATGACCCCCCCCCCAAAAAAAAGTCATGCTATCCTCCTGTAGCCAATGGCTTCAGATTTTGTTTTGTCTCTTTTTCTTCAAAATTCTGAACTCCAAAAGCAGGACAACGGACCTTGGCGCCATGTTTATATCAATCACACAAGCAGCCCAGGAGCAAATCATACTTTCATCTGCTTGAAGTTTTAAAAACTCTGCTACCCTAATAAAATTAAAAAAAAAAAAAAACTGATCAAATTTGCCCAGGAATTCAGAAAAGACAACCCAAAATCGAGCAGTATGAACCTAGGCAGGTCCTCTGGCAGCCTCAAAAGAGCTTCATGATCTGCTGTCAAAAGAATAAAGCGAGGGCCCTGTTAGCTAGACACAGTATGGATTTAATTATCGCCATCTGCTGGTTCCACGCTTCCATGCATTTCCCTCCCCGCTGCACATTCTTCAGAAATTCAGTAGCTTCCTTCTTATACATTTGTAAACGTTGTTGACTGTGGAAAGGGTCCATGTTTATCCTAACTCCCTGGCCAGCCGAAGACCTGCTCTAATTACCTACAGCTGTTCACGTCCGATCTGCTTTCTTTGGCCCGCCTCTTCAAACACAGCTCCTATTTTCAATGTAAGTTATACATTTGTAACAGACTAAATAAAAAGTCAGAATGTTATTGGAAGCAACATAGGCCACAGTGTAATAATGATATTCTGAGTTTATTTTACGTGACAATTATCATTTTTCCTGGCATCAGTCCAGTACTGAAGACCACTTCATGTTCTTCGCTTCTTCAGCCAGATTTGGAGTCCATTGAGACCCTCGTCAGAAACCCTACTGGACCCTAGCCTAGCGTTGGGGATCTGCTCACACCGCCTTACAGCAGCAGAGGGGGCCAGCGTACATATTTGGGTTTTTCAGTTACTTTTGCTATGCACTATAAATAAAAATGTTGCTTCAATAGATCCACACAAACACAAGGGTTTCATCAGAAGAATCCTGCACTCTTAAATATACAAGTAGAAGATGAACTGCAACGGTGCATGCCGTGTAGCAGCAAATGCAATATTCAGTTCTGTGCAATAAACCTCTGTTGTGTTTGCTAACTTCATGCTCATCAATTTTCCCAGTCAGAAGTATGATTTCACTTGCATCTGATGCGTCAGATGGCAACGCCAGCGCCAGGAATGATGCGTCTAAGGGGGACGGCAATGGCGACAGCAGAACTAAAAGTGGCACATTTGTACAACAGTGTGACATTGCTACATATAGGCTGTAGAGTGGAGCTCAGTCTCAGAGTCCCCTAGATTCATATTTCATCACACGGTAGGTGGAAGTAGCCTGGAAGACCCTCAGTGTCTGTATTACACATGAGTATTAAAGCTTGCACCTCACACATGGTAATTGTCTGAAGTGATTTGATTTAATGGGGAATCCCACCAGAATGAGATAATTTTATACGTTACATGTTCCTTATAATGGAAGCATGTATCAAATGCTTATTTTGTGCAGTTAGTCATAACAAAAGCACGCATTTTGCATGCAGTTCCCCACAGCATGGATCTCAGCTGGTCACTAAGTTTCTTACAATAAGTATTTTGCCATAATCCACAAGCATTCTGTACCTTCCCAAAGCATCTGCAATTTGTGGAAAATGCAGGTTTGGGACCCAAAAAACAGGGTGGTGTATTTGAATGCAAAATCACCCCTCCATTAATCTTCCAACCCCTGACCCAGTATAGGGTTGCAGGAAAGAAAAACTCACCGCATTGGAAATGATTTTAAGGTTATTGCTGTCTAGTGGCAGAAATCAGGAAGACATACAGCAGGTGCAGACATTGAGCTTAGGAAATATACTGTAATCAATGATAGCTAAATTATCTGCGGATTTCCATTATGAACTGAAAAACGTGTATTCTGCCAAAAGTATTTGGGGAATGAAGTCAGGTGACAGCATGTAACACAACATATTTTGAATTATGTTCCTATAATTAGTGAACAAAATGAACTTTTAGAGAAATTTAATTCTCATTAAAACAATATAAAGACTTCAGGAGTTGGGTACGCACTTAACTTAAATATTTAATATCTTTTTTCCTCAAGGTTGAGAACCCACATTGTCAGTGATGTTTCGTGTGGCAGATGAAACCAGTGTAGTACTATAAAGCATGGCAAAAAGTTTGTGGAAGTTGGCTGTGAAAATAGTATTTTTTAAGTATAGATCATTTAAGCATTAAAACATCCAGTTTATAGACTCAGAGATGTGTAGAAAGTTTAACTTCTACAGTGTTGCATTCTTGCTTTTCCTCCTGTCCTGGGACCTCCAACTTAAAAGCACCTAAATGAAACAACTAGACACCCTATTTGTGTTTTTTTCCAGTACAAATGATAAAAAACATCCGCCTTCGCATATGATGAGCAAAAAGCTGTAGTCCGTTTCTCTAACAGAGACCCTCAATGTGGCCAAGGACTCCATGAAGATTTGCATGTCTAAATCATCAGAAGGGAGATTCAGGAGAATCATAATCACACACTGTTCAGCTTGGACCAGCACCTGGGGGATAACTTCAATGAACTTTACCCAGAAGTCCTTTCACCTTCAAGTTCACCTTGTAGTTAATGAGAACACCCTCCTGTTCACTACAGCTCTTTTGGGGAAACGTGCGTTTAATGGGTAATGGATCAACTGACTTTGACCAGTTTAGTGTAAAATGAATTTGTAAGAGTAAATAACTCAGTCATCTAAATTACCTCTGAGTACATCTGATGTCAGTGACACCCCAGCTGTCATTATTAGCTGCAAAAAAAAAATGCAGCTGAGCTGCAGTGCAGCCAGGCAGAAGCAGTGTCAAAGTTCCTCAAAGTGACACATTCTGCATATGGCACATACTGTCACAGGAGTCGGTGACCTCTGTCAAAGACACATCATGCACAGTGGGTGGAAGATACACATAAAGCCAGGGAAATTCACACAAAACTAAAATTGTTCTCGCACTTTCAAAATGAGTAAAACCAAAACTGCAATTTAATACAAATCAGGGAAACAAAAAACGAAAGATGGAGATAGATTTTAAATTGAAGCCATTTTTCCCTCTAAAAGTACTTCTGATAAATGTTCAAGGTGAGATCAGAAACTTTTTATTTGAGTTTTAGTGTACATATTAAAAAATTCAGTTATTCATATTCAATAGCAGTTGATTGGTAAAATTCAAGAAAAAAGATTAATGGTTCCTCTGTATGGTGCTCTAGGCTGCTATTTTCCCCCAAATTATACCCTGTAAAACCATCCTTAGCAAAATGTAGATCAAGAAGGGAGGGAAAAAATGCATTTCAGCCAATGAAGTCAAACGTTTATTTTAATAACGTGAAAGGGCTACGATATTGTGCAACATAACTATCATGCAGAACCCTTTCCTTAATGCTTATATTTCCCCACAGGCCCTTGAAGAAACCAGAGCAGGAGACCACAGTGGACAAAGTTTTCTCAGGTTCCTCAAATAAACTAGCCGTTCCTCACAGACTGTTGCAGGAAAAGCGGTCATCGCCGCTGTAAGGAATCTCAGCAGAGCTTCTGGATCTCCGCATCTAGAAAGCGACATCTCATGCCTCAGAGCAATAAATTAAATCACCGTTTTAATTGCGGTTTCACTCTGCGGCTTTTGGCAAGACGAGGGGGTCTGTGAAATGCACATACTGTAGCTCCCCACCCTACTATTCCGAAAAAAGCCACAGGGTGATTAATTACCAGCCTGGAAGATATAAATGCGCTGCTTGGGATGGGGTGGGGAGTACAGCTTGAGCGCAGGGCCCTCCATATCTCAACGGGGCCCTTCCATTTCACCGTTTGTAGGCTAATTCAAACAGGACTGGTTGAGCCACCCATCAGAAAGCCGTATCCCACCCCACCTTCATTACCTTTCATTTGGCTTCCATTTATACAGCAAGCTCAGCTATGGTGTCCAGTGTTTAACAAAAACATTGTTTGGGTATTTTTTTGACTCTGTAAAAGCATTTGAATACAGATTCATAACATTGTGGTAGCATGGCTTATGTCTCCAAGGGCCCAGCACTTCAGCACCGCCACTAATACCCCCTCACAAGCTATTGGCTGATGGCCTTCACCCAGTGCTATGGCTAATCCACCCATAGTCACTAACCTCCTGCTTAAAGTCACTAACTCATCTCCCGCAGGCTCCCTATGAGTCTGAGCAGGGGGTGTCTCACTTCCCAGCCAATCAGCGGATCTCCAAATCTTTGAGCCCCCCAAGACATGACAGAAAGGCACTTAAGCATATTGTACTCTATATATACAATAAGATGTGAGAACTTGGCCTAGTTCCAAATGTAGGATTGAAACCAGCCAAGTCGCAGACTAACCTAATATCCCAGGACCACTAGAACTTTCAGGCCACCAAAGGCCTGAGAATCTAAGGGCGAGTTCATGAAACATAAGATGCACTTTAAATAAAAATAACGCTGGCATTGGCAAGATGCTTCAGCTAAGCTGGGAGGCCACTAGGGGCTTTGGGTGGGAGACTCTCCAGGCAGGCAACTAAAAAGCCAAACCCCCCGCCCCCCCCAATTTGATTTGACAACAAACAAAGGGAGCACTTTTCATGTCGCTCATTTACTGTCAAGGAAGACAAATGCAAGCTTTCGGTGTTTCCACAATCATGGTGATGTGTCACCCCTTCAATTAGCTGCACTACACGCTCAATTAGGCTTTTCACAATCAGGAAAGCATGCAAGTATCTAGAAAGAGGACCCCCCCCCCCCACTTCATAAAAAAGCAGTTTCTGGCAGAGTTAATACAAGAAATGATTATAATGCTCCAGAGAAAGAATTTCCTGCTCTTAAATGAATCCTGTCCATCCAATATTCTTTTCTTCAGCCAAAACCACAGACAGCTGGGGGTTGTGGGGATTATTGTACTTATGTTGACATTACAGTGCAAAAAAGGCTCAAGCAGAGGCTTCAAGCATAGGGGGATGGGTCACAGAACCTCAACTCCATTCAGCACCGCTATTGTTCTGTGGAGAACTATGCAGGGCTAGCGGACTAGACGACGCTAACATGCTCGACTTTTGGAAATTACATCCTTGTGGCAGTGACCTGTGAAGCCTCTACCCCCTCTCCACACCTACGTCCATAACGACAAACAGCTGGGACCTTCTACCCAAGATGAAACCAGAATGCTCTACTTGGAACTCGAACCTGACACCTTCCAGTCAAGAGCTCACTTAACCTCATTGTTAAGTGCAGCCAGCACACTGGGTTTTCTGTTAGGGGAGCTGACTTCTTTTGTACATCCAAAGGGTGTCTGAACACGTCAATACTTCAACAACATTAAAGGGCACATTTACGCAGATTGCGACCATCAGCCTTGCTTTCATTGCGATGCTTCCGTACGTTTAATCGGGACAAACGCAGGTTAGCCACTCCAGGCTGGGACCATCTCCACACACACACAGCACTCGTCTGACATGGAGAGGTACAGTCACCCGGGAACTGAACACCTTTCCTGGTGCAGAAACACTGCTGGGCTCCTGGCTAGGTGCTGCCCAGGGCCCAGCTAAGCGACCCCCACCCCATACCTCACACTGCCTAGTATGAAATAAAAGAAGATGAAATGAGGCCCAAAGACATAAATCGAGTGATGAAGGTCTCCCCTCCATCCCCCGTTCTCGCTTCAAGGTGGCAGACGAGTTTTTACTCATTATATTTAATTATCCTGTGCAGCTCCATCGCCCTCTGCCCTTGCTGGCGGGTTCGTGGTCCCACAGAGTAAGCGATGTAATTTAATAAAGCCCATTTAAGAGGAGATTTGATTAAAAAATTAAGCCGCCGTGATGCCCCCCCAGGATGGAATCCAATATTTCACATTATGTACATTATGAACATTATCGAAGAGAAATTATCACCGCAGGAAAAATGAAAGCATTCCACGTGACGGCATGATGACAGAGCCCCTCTGACGGGAGAGGCGGTCCTCTTATGGTGTACAACTACTTGTTACAAGCGTGGCACTGTCTAAAGGGTCCGAATCCAACACCCAGCCAAAGCTGTCACACATCTTGAAACAGCTCGATGGAATGGTCTTGATCTTACAGACGTCGGTGATCGCTGACTTGTGCAAATACCAAAATACGGTCTTCATTGCATCAGTGCACACGACGTGATTTTTAAAGACCCCCAACAGCGTGACTGGTTCTCTTGAGGTCGATGTGAAACCCCCACTAAACGTGGCTTGCACACTACAGCTTAAAGTTAAATGCCTTTTAGGTATCACTGCTTTGCAGAAGAAACATAATCCTTGCAATTATATTGCCTGGAAATTACGATGTGGATCTAGTCGGGGGTTTTAAACCACAAGTTATTGATTCGAAAATGAAAAGCTGAATTCTTCAAGGTTAAACCCACTCCATCCTCATTACCGCCTGTCCTTGAGAGGCCTCGCATTTGAGCTGTCATGAAGGGGCGAAAGGGTTGTTTTAATGAAGGTGAATGTAATGGGATTTAATGTGGCTGGGGGCAATGGAGCAGCAGAGATAGGGTTTTAACAAAGAGCGCAGACATAAGGCCGTAGAACAGGCAGCAGTCGTGTTCATCGCTTTCCCATTTCACTCGCCAGAGGAGATGCATGCTGGGAAGGGGGTTCCAAGGGTCTTCAACTAAGCACATGCACACCCTTCCCCCAACACGGACACCTCACACCCTCTTTGTCATCCCAATACCTCACCTTTATGCCTCCTGCTATATATTCAGCACACATATCATATATACACTCATATATATTTCATTATATATTTCCACTGCTGTCATGCAATTAATCTTGACAGTGTGACATTGCTCCATGGTTCACAAGCTCCCCACATACCCCTAAACTAAATGGCCGCACTTAGAAACAACCCCAGATGTAAGTGTAAACATAGGTAGGGGAACTACGACAATATCGTATGTCACCAAGACACTTACTGCCGCTCAACCAAAGGCTAGCTAACGCTAGTCAGTGTAACACTCAAAACGGATTTGCGATAAAATGCATCAAACGACGAAAGGAAATCGCAAGACCCCTGCTCCTCATCGAAGAGTTTAAAAATGAGTCAAGGCGACGGCTGTTCATTAGCATACAGACATAGCTTCGGCGATGTGTACGAACAGTATTGGAAAACGACTTAGGATGCCATTGCTTATTTGCCTTTCATTCCAGGCTTAATTTCTACCTGCCGAGTCTAGAAGAAACTAAAGGTAGGATGTACTGATGCGGAGCTGCTTGTTTTCCTTCGGTAAATGCGTTGGCAAGTGCAGTTGAACTGATAGCCAGCATGGGAAAGCAGCCAGACACTGCCAGCCCCAGCTATGGCTTCTCATCTGACCATCAGCCATCACGCCATGCCCCGCCCCCTATCGCACAGAAACCCGTCTATACGTGGACCCAAAAAAAAAAGACCCAGCAGGGTTGAAACCCTTTTTCCAACCTATCTGCACATGGATCCTTCAGGAAGCCACCGGCAGCCAGTGATAGGGCAGGACCACAGCAACAGAACGTGTATGGTCGTGACTCTTCTTTCCATGCCCTCTCAACGCCATGTGCTCTCCCTACTGAAATCAGGTCTGCTCATGGAAACCAAGCCCTCTGTGCATTCCTTTCCTCTCTCCTTCGTCTTTGCTTGATCTATCATCTCCCTCCACCCACTGGTTGTTATAGTCTCAGCTCTGGGACCCCACAAAGGCACAATCAGTGCTATAATTATGATCTTCAATTCAGCTTGAATTACTTAATAATCATCTTGGGCCTCAAAGTACCAAAAGCAGTTCTTTTTGAGTCAGTCTAGACTCACCAGTATAAGTGTATTAATCACCATCCGATACACTCGTGCAATTTTCATGTAAATTCTGACTTGACCATTTTCATGCTTGTATATACACATTGTCAGAAGATAAAGCTTAGTTAGTACAAGGCAAGAAGCTTAACTAAAGGTCAAAGTAACCTACAGGTCAACTAGAGGGCAGATAAACACAGATGTGGCATTACCCGTAAGCATATGTAGGCTAATTAATGTGTGAGCACGCTTCGCCTTTCCTCTGATCGCCTTCCAAGTGCAGCACATGTGGCTACGCTGCTCTGGTGCGTAATGAGAAAGTGGAGCTTGCCAGACCATGCCCCCACTGTTCATAACCAAAACCTTCAGGGACAGGTAGGTAAGGCTTACCAGCAGGAGGTTATGGGGGCCTGAAAGACCAAAACCTCCAACAATATTTTCAGTGGACACCTGAGATCGGGACAGACCCCTTTCACGGTTTACGGGTTGCCCACGACATAGCTGAACTGGAACTCAAAGGCACTCACTCCTTCTCCTTTGATGCCGTTCTCATGAGATACTTTAAATGTAATCTGGCAAGGGACCTAGAAAGGTGTTATGACTGTTTTTCTTGTAAGGGCAGTATCTCGTTGATTGCTCTATATACTTACAACTTCCATACCTACCGTTGACTTTTCAAAGCTGCCATTTATGCGTGCAGGTTAAATAACTGCCACTGACTTTTTGTAATTGCCATGTGTTTTCAGATGAAATACCTGTTGCTGCATTTTTGTAAACTGCTGTTAATGTTTGCAGATTAAACACTTGTTTTTGCATGTGTGAGTTACCAAAGTTCTCATAATTCAACTAAAATCACTCAGACAGCATTGGAGAAAACAAATGATCATGGAATTTTAAAAGTCACAGAATTTTTGTCGAGCCAGATCTCCAAATTTGGACTAATAAAGCTACAAAGGCAAATGAAATAAAAACAAACCTCTCTCCAGGAATCAGGCAACTTTTAAATCAAACCACCCTCTAATTTGGACTAGAACTTACACCGAAAGCAAATCCTGCTTTCCCCTCCCCCGAAAAGTCAGCTTTAATTGCGGGAGGAATAAGGGAACCTTGTCATATCTGGTAAATTTTTCATAATTGCTAAATGGCTATGATCTCAATAAAACAAGCAGCATTGTGTTCACATCTGCTTCTTCCATTTCATCCCTGACTTTCATTGAAAATGTCTGTAATCCCTCAAACTTGACTAATGGGAAACATTAAGGACAAGTTGGGGAACGAGTGGTTTTAATTAAAATGCAGTTGGCTGAGCAGCCTCCAAGAGAACGAGTTCCCACCCATTCCCCTGGCTCTGGTTCTTTCTTTCATTAACCCATCTGTACACGCCTGGTCATTTTAAGGTGCCACATACATTCGCACAAAGGCTCTCGACAACTGCCCGAACAATACTTACTGATAACCCATTATTAACCAATATTGACATGTCCAGACCAAAAGTGGAGGCAGGAAAAGGACAACATGAAAAAGCCAAAACTTTGCTGGTTAGGCAAAGATAATGGAGATAAAGTATTTCATGACTAATACTTTAGGTAGTTCCTAACCACTGTCTTCTTGTGTTGTATTTGCCTCACCGTACATCACTTTGCACAAAAGTGTCCACTAAACAAAAATTTAAGTAAGATTCATGCTCCACATGGCCATGTGGAATTAGCCAGTGCATGTAACAAATGGGTTTGACAGCTAGAAGGAGCAGGTATGGCACTTTGATCGGGCAGGGGGCGAGGATACCTTATGGGGGAACAGCCCATGACCTCTCACTGACAGCCCTGCCCCCCTTCTCTGCAACGAGCTGAAGCACGTTGATATAGGATGCCGGCGTACGACTTTCAGCATCTTTGACACCGTGACCCAAGAACTCAAAGGGTATTCCACATGAGTGTAATCGCCATAGCAGATCCGCGTTCTGCAAGAAATCAAGTTGGGAGACAATACACTTCTGTAAAGAACATTTGAAAAATTGCTCAAGTCTCTCTTTGATGATTTCGCCCATTGCCAGTTCTTCACAGCAGAACAGAACCCTGCAAAAAAAGCAGCCTTTTGAGAGAGCACACATCTTATAGAGCTCAAAGAGACTATGACCTATTAAAACGATTTAAGCAAACCCTGACCCTGTAATTGTGCCGTGCCGTGCCGTGCGTGATTGCATCCAGATGATAGACTTCTCCATCATGTTAGTCAAAATACTCATAACAGTTTGGGATCTCAAACTTTGATATGGAACCCACTGTCCGGGTGGTGTGAAGCATTACTAGTGTTACATGTGTTAGTCACGGAGTGGGATGGAAATACTTCTGCTAAGTGCGCTAATCGTGCCTGTTCTGCCTTTTGTCAGATCAGAAGGGTGTTGGGTGTATTTTGGGAATACATGTCTTTCGTACAAAAGACGTAGTATGAAAATAACCTCTGTCTAGTATGCCAATCTTATTGATAAAAATTCATTCATGAAAAAGAGTTGTAAACATGAAGTGTGTATTTGATTGTGTGTTAGGTTTTCAGTCAAAGTTTCAGCATCTTACAAATGTATGACAATTTACGAATATCGAGTGAGGTTTGGTAATCAGACATTTGGTAATCTGTGACTGCCAACACATTATCTTATCATGTCAGTGTTGGAATCTAATTTGTATCATTGACTGCATATTAACAGTTAAATTTGATGCTGCTTGTCTTCCAAAATTTCTTGGGTGTATAGCTTGCATTGCAGCAGTCATTGTCCTGGTTTGCCCAATATCCTGATGTGGCACCGATGATCAAGTTCATAAACGCTTCCCTGAATTTAGAACATTATATATTAGGGGTCCGCATTCAACGTGTCATCAATATTCCACAGTCTTATAATTCCTATTAATCCTAATTAAGCCAAGATCAATCCATCATCTTCCAGATTATCCAGCATTTGGTTACTGACAACCGGAAGCCTATAACAGGAAAGCACAGGGCACTGGCCATTAAGCTAAAACCTTCATGTAACTGCAGACTGTGAGCATATGAGCAATTTGTGTTTCATAACCCAAAATAACATAAATATATAATGCAAAATGCTGACAGGAGGGAAAAAGTATAGCTTTGCACAACTGAATATGAAGAAATCTGGAAAAAGGTAAAAACATGCACTCATGTTTGTGTGGTGGTGACGATTCTGCAAAGTATCTATCACAATACAGGACATGAACACCTTGGGATTCTGGTGCCCCTCAACAGAAAACCATCTACACATGTTAAATGAAACCAGATACATCTTTTGCTTAATAATTAGTGTATTTTGCAAAAAAAAGACAACATTATAAGGTGAAGCTTCTGAAAGATCAAAGAGGATGTTTTTGTTGTTACAAGCAGCAGAGCTGTAAACCTGAACTTCCAATGAGCAGAATCTCACAGACTCCTGTCTGTCTCCGGAATGCTGAATATAGAAAAGCTCGAGCGACAGTAGGAGGAGAATTTAGTGAATGCTGCATTTCATCCCACATAGTAGGTCCTCATTAAAGTGGCTGCAGAGGCCTGTATGGGGTGCACCTCACCATGGGGTGCAGGGGGGCAGCTCTAGTAGCAAACGGAGGTGACAAGACTCACATCCACGGCAGCCCCTTGTGGTACTCCTGTGCTCCTTTTCAATTCCTCTCTTTTTCTGAGTCAAAGCGCACTGACTCTTTTCCCAGGACTCACCCACCCCAAAGCCCCTCCCACTGCAGGCCCACCTTACTCTCTTTCCCAGACTCCTCTGGAAAACCCGTCGTGCCGGGCTGGTGTTTCAGACACATGAGGTGGTGTGGGCACCGCCTGCCGGACTTGGCTGCACTCTTGACAGGCCCTCTCCAGGAGAGTGCGGCTGTGTGATAAATGACCACCTTTCTGCTCTTTATTGCCACACTAAATCATGCACTCGCCACGCTTTTAAAACCAGTGTGAGCTGTTTTTTATTTTTCTCCCTTTTTTGGAAGAAAACTACAAAGACTTTTTTTTCCTGAAAGAGGAACACCCACTTTATGTGGGGGTGAGTAACCCAAGCTTATCAATATCTTCACAGCCCTGCTCTTCAGAAGGTTCCCAGAATTACAGCAGGTGGAGTTAGCAAGGAGACAAATGAGGCTATCGTCAGCATTGATTGTTAGTTCACGATACACCCACCCACCACAGGATTTGAAGCCTCAATTACCCCCTGCATTGATTGGTTCGTTCAGGATACTCCCACCCACCATGGGTTTTGAAGCCTCTTTTGTCCCACCACCAGGTGAAGGTTAACCCTGCAACCAATTGATCACACACACCCTATGCAGTATGCCTTGCTTTTGAAAAAAGTATTAAAAGAGCATCCATAAAAAGATGGAAATCACACAGCTGATGCTTTGACGACTTTCACATTCATCACGATGAGGTATTAAGTACCAGGAGACATTTTTGGTTCACCCCATGCATATTCATGTGTCCCAAAGTATTCTGGAGCATGCAAGCTGTTCTTCAGCTAAATAAGGTGAACATCTCACAATGTGAAGAAAAACATAAAAGTCACTTTAAAGGGACAGGATGACAACAAGATGATTGCTCTCTTTGTCATCCAGCCCCCACAGGGAAATGATGTGCAAATAACTGCTAAAGTGGAAGTAAATATAACCCCCCCCCCCAAACACCCATTGCTATGCTGATTTTGCTTGCCAGATTTCAAGTGTCTTTGCCTGTTGGTATCGTGGATATTGAGTTTGTCACCCTGGCGCAGCTTTGACAGGCTGTAAATCAACACCCAGCACCCTTCTCCTCCTTATTTTGGCAGGTGGGAGTGGCCCCAGATCAGCCACAGAGGGCTGGCAGTGAGCTAGTGAATGCCAGCTGGAGGAACTGTTCGCAGTAAGCATTCCTTATGCCACCCTGTGGGTTATTTATGGCTACTTAATAGACCTGCCTCCATCATGGTCAAAAGTGTACTGCAAATAAGCAGCAGCCAAAAGTGTTCTGGTGCATAGCTTACAGAAACACTCATTTTGATATACTGCAGCACGTTTTCATGAATCAGCTCTGATTCCAGCAGATAGCTAGGTTGAACTGTTTCCAGCACACCTGTAGAAAGTAAATTCTGCAACTCTGACACTGAGGATTTACCTTCAGGTTGCTGACGTGATATTCCTTGAGCCAAGTATGTTGGTCTTGACCGGTGGAACGCAGCATTTGACAACCAGAAGGTTGTGGTAAGGATTATCAAAAATAGTTCCTGGTTTTAATTATCTAGCACTGGATTTTTGTCACTCTTCTACTAAAAGATCATGTTAATATGATGTACTCTGTCTCCCTCTTGTGGAAAACATTTACCTTTTTTACTTTTTTCATAAAGTTTGAATGTTTAGCCATTCGTTTTTTTGCAAAAATATATTCCGTTCCTCTGAGCAATTAGCTGAACGATTATGCAAATGTACTTTTCACTTAGATTAGATATTTTGATAGAGTGCTCTTTGTTATGCTCAAACCTTATTTTTTACCCCTCATCATAATTGAAGAACAGACTTCCAAAACTGAAAAGTGCATTGAACAAATGAATAAGACGATCGACTTCTTTAGCTTGTGGGCTGCATTTCAGAAATTTTATATACTGTATGTTTGTAGGTTCAATTATGAGAATGCAGTCTGTTTTTGGATATCAATAATGCCCCCCATAATGAGGCTGCATTATAGGACATTACTGGCAGTCTGAGCTCAGTAATGAAAAAATGGAGTGAGTGTGTTCTGGCTCTTGAGTGAGGCACTGTCCTACACTGATTCTCCATCTAAGACTAATTTCCAGTTTCCCCCACTGAGTTAACTTTAACATGGCTTTATGTACCAATCCCCCCCCCAGAGAAGTTCAAAAACTCATTTATACAAACTTTTATGCAGTTTTGGTACAAAACAAAATGTAAAATAGCTTCCACTTGGAAAGGTTTGTTACTTTATAGAAGTTATTCAGACTTTATTTCCTAGTTGGAAAATCAAACACTCCAATCCTCCGATCACACAGACCTGGAGTGTTCCGGCCAACATGTCCGACTAGCATTAGCATGCCATCAGCCATCTACCTAGCTGTCAATGATCCAACACTGAAGCATTTTCAAATTTGAAAATGCTGGCATTCGGTGGCTTTGCCTAAAGCATAAAGTTGGTGTGATTCCCTGGAAAGCGCGGCTGTTTCAATTAACAGCTAACAAAGGGCAACAGAGTAACCAAAAAGCAATAGAGGAAGGCATTTGTTAACACTAATTGTCATTCTGGGTTTTAGGGTAAACAAACCAGGAGGCAAAAAGTTAGCAAAAATAAACTTATCTCTCTCGAAACAACAAAAGGTCACTGCCAAAGAATGCATTTGTAACTGGCTGCCAGCAAACTGATTGACTACCACATTTGCACGGGAACAAAAACATCATGTACTTAAAACAATTCCATATCTGATTTATTTTCACTCGACCTGATTGCTCCTAGCAGTATTAAAAAGGGAAAAACATAAAATCGGTTCATTTGATCAGTAATTTTTG
The DNA here is from genome assembly GCA_009936485.2 of Gymnarchus niloticus. Classification (NCBI taxonomy): domain Eukaryota; kingdom Metazoa; phylum Chordata; class Actinopteri; order Osteoglossiformes; family Gymnarchidae; genus Gymnarchus; species Gymnarchus niloticus. The sequence goes on from JAACJT020000007.1 coordinate 13,259,911, forward strand.
TCTCTGTCAATATGTCAGGGTCATTACCACTGGCAGAAATCTATCCTGCTCATAACGCGCTTGTCTACCAAGATGGAAACAGTAAACACACGCTGTGCTGGAAACACAACGACGACAATGACTGGGAAGGCAGACAAACTGGGTTCAAAAATAAAAAATTAAGAACCAAAAGTCAAAAAAAGCTTTTCACTGGGGACCATCAATGAAGAGAAAGGAGGCGCAGTCAGGTGGACTCCCCAGCTTCTGTTACGGTAAGGCCATGTCTCAGAGGAAACAGAGCCATCAGGCATATTGGATGCCAGCTTCAGACTCGTGTGACCCTTGACCTTTCATCTTCCCCATTCAAACTCGACATCCTTCCTGCCAACGCAGGTACATCTCGTTAACCAACCGGTGCAGTCTTAAAACACCTTAAAATCATTTCAGATTTAGATATGCCAAATTTAAATCTGCCCTGCATTTTCAGGGGCATGCTCCTTGACAAATGTATGTATTCATGCCTTGAGGAGGGTCACAGGGTCTGCGGGCATCCGGCTAATCGATTATTGCTTTGGCAAGTCAGTCAGTCTTAAGTCAGCAACTTGTTTTAAGATGGGAAAGGTGAGAGGACACAGAAGGTGAATCTTTATGCGTGTGTAGTACGTGGGATTTTTCGGGTGGTATTGGAAAAGGAAGAAAACTGTGATTGTGACCTCCTTCTGACAATGACACACACGTATGCAAGCAAAAACACGCCCCTGAGTTAGAAAGCAAGCCATCAACGCATGCTGGAGAATTTCAGCGCTGATACCAAAGCCTTTAAGGACTAAAGAATTTAAAGGATATGGTGGACACTAGAAAAACATTGCATTAGCACATGTTTCATGCAGTACTGCAGACCAACTTCTCACATTATTACATCTGTCAATCACTTATCAAGAACAGGGTCCAGGGCACAAGGTGGTGCGGGGGCTGCTTAAGGCAGCACACACATAAGGCACACTTAAAGGCTGCAGCGTTTTGACCTGCTCTACAAAGAAAATGACCTTTTCAAGCAAAACCACTAGTATGACTTCCAAAGAATGGGTGAGGAATTTCAAACCATTTACACATTTTACATAACATAACATTCCTAAGTAGTAGAACTTAAAGAACGTGCTAAGAACGAACTCTCATGCAGCACAAGACCAGGCAAGCAAGCATTCAACTGTTACCTGTTATGTCCAAGAGTAGACAGTGCTGTTTACCAATAACAATTGACCACCACGTTCCAAAACATACGCTTTTGACATTGTGACAATGTGACAAACAGCACACAGAATACACTATAGATTCCACTTCATTACAGCTTGGACTGAGCTAATACACTGTTTCTGTATGCTTTGTAAAATACAAAGATATCAAAAAACAATGCAATGATTCAGTACAAATGAGAAGAGACCCGAATCCCTCACGTCAGAATGACAGAGGTCATCTCACAAGGCCATCTTCTGCCCGTTGGTAGTGCATGAGCAGGTCTGTACTGGTCATCCATGACATCAGCTCCAAAGGGATTGTCAGCGTAGGACACGTTTATAAATTCATGAAACAGCAGCTGCCCCTGCTGGTTGAATGGGTCAAACACACCCCAGATTTCTCTGCACTCATAGTACAGGGTATGTCACTTCAATCCACCTCCAAGGTTACCGAATTCCACTTCCAGGCAGTATCTGAAGCACAACCTTGGTCATAATGGGCTGCTTATGCTAAAATCCTGCCTATGCCTGGCAGGAGGAACTAGTAACCAAGACAGCAGTCTTTACTAGTGCATACTCCATTTCACAACTGGCTACCACTTTACCAGGTGCTACAGCTTTGTCAGGATTTATTAGTTCACCAGCAGACATTTATCCATAAGGTAACAGATTGCCAGTGGTTATTATGCAGAAGATATCAAAGGAGAAACGATCTTGGAAAAACTGAAAACACACAATCAGCCCCTAGATGGCACTCCAAGCATGTTTAAATCACTATATTAAGCATTAGATCCTGAAATATAAAGTTTTTGCAATAAAACAAAATTAAGCAAATTTATTGTAATGTACCACATAATTAAATGGCTGTAATTGAAATAGCTAGCCTAAATAACGGCTGTACATTAAATATTGATTTTATCCAGTGCTCCTGCAGAGTGCATGGGAAGCACAATTTCTTCAGAGATACCACAGGGCAGTGAGGCCAATATGAAGCTGGAGAAGCTGCTGTTCCTCCATGTCCTGGTCATTAACCTAGCTGCCACTAAGACCGGGTCAAACTGTAAACTCCTGCACACATCACCCACATACTGCAACACTGGTTTTCCTATTTGCCGCCAAGCTGCACAGACGTGTTCCTCGAACACCATGGTGTCAACCCATGGAAGCGGAAGCAAATAAACTGAAGGATAAGGAACAGGTTTAGTGGCCAAAAGGCTTTGGATTCTAGGAGGAAGAGGTTCCATTGTGTTTCAACAAAAGTACCAAGCTGTTTGAAGGATGGGGCCTGTAGGTCACAAAATGGTAGCACAAAATGTACATTTAAACCTTCAGATTAGAAGCCACAGCTGTCACCATGTGACTGTGTGTTTGAAAGCAGTCCTACTGGAAGTCCATTCTGCAAGGCACTCTCTACCCTACACCGATGTCTCCCTGCTTGGTTAGAGGGGCCGGCTGCCTTTTAACAGACATACCCTGGTGTACGGCAAACTCACTACCACTCTGGGACCTGAAATGACTTCATCCCCACCAACAGCTGCGAGCCAGAGGTGTCAGGAGTAGTGGTCCATATACTAGAGGAGCTTGTGCATCCCCTGAGGTATTTGGACTTTACAGAGAGTTTGTCTGCCACAAAACCATCATCTTAAGCTAAGAGAGACTCAGCTTGTCACAATGCCCAGCCACCACCAAAAATTTCTCATCTCCTCTTGGAAAAGACAGAGAATCTTGTGTCCATTATCCCCATTCTTGGCACGGTGAAATTGAGCAGCCTGTTTGTTTTCAGCAAGTTCTTGGGACTGTTATTAATAACCATGAGAGGTCCTGGCCTGGAGATGGGAGAAAGCCTCCACTCAGTGATTGCTGCCAAGGTCTGGCAAGCAAACTAGAAGAAAAGTCCCTGTCATGGGGCTGTTGCTAATAGAGACAAACACTCTACGTGCTGTCTTGGACTTAAGAATTTAGATTCAGCCTTCCCCTAAATGTTTACTTTCCTAATTTCAACCGTTAAACTGTTGGTTTGCGTAAGACTGCCGGGTAAAGAATTGTGAAATGCCAATGCTACTACCGAACGATGAGTGTCGCCACCTCCATCTGCTCAGAGTGCTCCCAAGGAATGGGGAAGCAGCTTTGGCCAAATCCCACATGGACTCCCTGCTGCTGGGGGAGAAGGCAGCTACCACAAGAGGAGAATGGGTACAGTAGCCTTCAATAGATGAATGTACAGACACCCAAAAGTAGACTTGCTCAGTCTCCATTAGTCATTCCTTGCATTATTAACTGTATCTCCATCAAAGTCACAGTATATCCCACCACTGTCACTATTGCAACACCAGAGCTGTTTTAAAAGAAGACAGGTTCAGATCAGGGTTATCTGAAGAGTTGCCATCAGCGTTAGAGATGCTGCAGTACAAAACACAGATAGACAGAATCTCATGCCAGGTTCCGGATCCATGTTTTCATATCCACTCACATGGAGCTGAACTTCCATAGTTGATCCTGGATCTGACTGTCAGTCACACCGTGTTCCCAAGTGACTTCATGTCAATCATCCAATCAGTCTACCTCTGTAAGTTCCAAGTCAACGCTCAATCTCTGCTCACCACACTATTGAGAGCACATGACTCCTGCTGCTTCAAAACTTCCTGTTATCATCCCCCAACTGTTTGAACGTATCTCTGTAGCTCAGACTGCATCTCATGGCTCAAATCAAGACAGATTCATGGGTCATGAGCCAAAAGTCTTCACTTTTGCTAAAGCAAACAAAGGAAATCAACCCAATGCTTTATCAGCCTTGGAAAAGAAGACTGGCAGAATACAGGACTGTAACCTGTCTCAAGCCTTCTTGCTATCCAGTGTCCACAGGCCCCAAAGCAGGCTTAACAGAGGCCAGTCAGTTGATGTCAGCCTGAGGTCTGCAGAGTGACACAGAGGCCCACCACACCATGCAAAGGGCAATGAACTCCACTAAACAGGAACCATTTCACGTCTCATTTCTATCGCTATCTGATTCAATCCAGCAGCCTTCTGGGAGGACAGCAAGGTATAAAATTATAAAGCTCCGAGGGAAGCTATGCATTTGACATAACAATCTAAACCCAACGTATATTTTAGACATGGAGAGTCTCAAAAGTAAGCTTTTTTCATAACCATACAAAAATGGGGGTGAATTAATACCATTATTCCACCAGTTGCCTGTATCATATAGACAGATTAACAGCAGCAATTACCAGATTGTGATTGACTATTTTTGCCTAGATTTTGTGTTAATTTCGTTAATTGGATTGTCTTACTGACACATGGGATGACTATTGTGTTTTATTTATTTGCACTTGTGTAACATTGCATCAGTGTACTTTTAATTGTAGACTATGCATAATGAAGTAAATAATTTGCATATGTAACAATGTGCATGTTGCAGCTTGCCTGTAGTAATTAGGAAAGAAACAAAAATAAAATTGTGGGTTAGCCCATTTGTCCAAGGAACTATCTGTTTAACTCTAAAGTTAATAGATACTTAGTAGCAGAAATGAAAACTTAAGAGTGTAAACTACAATTTAAGATTCAAGTCTCCTGGTAAATAATATTACGGAATGCATTATAATAAATGTACTGCTACTTTAATCTGCACTGTAAGAGTTAAGCTCGTTAAAATAACAGTAGAATCAGACACATAAGTGAAATAAACATCAAGGATGTCATGCTAATAATGTAACTGCAAGAGTTACCTTAAACAGTGCTATAAGGTTTGGAAACCCTTCTGCATCATCAATAGGCATAATCTCAGAGTCATAATTAGTGTCTCGCACAAAGGTGTAGCCAGAAATTAAATTCAGTGAAGGTATGAAATTATAGAAGGGGAGTGTTCTGCCAGATTTCACTGCCCTGAACAGTGGAAAGTAATCAGAAAATTTTGGCAGACAGAATCTATCAGAAAATGCTGTTTTGTCAGATTTTGCTGCGTTTGCAAAACTGAAATGAAATTCATTAAAATCAAAAAAATGACACATTATAAAAATATGAAAGTTTAGACAAACTAGTCATTCTACAAATGTCGAAAATTACACTTTTTTGTCGTGTTTGTGACCTTGTAAATCAAAGATCTTTTACAGTACAGCGATTTTTAAAAGACTATGTACGTAAAGTCAAGTGATTGTGTAACTGATGTGCGTGTGTGATATGAGAATAGTCAGACAATTAAATATGTGAAACCTTCAAGTTAACTAGTTTTTTTTAAAAAACCTGGCACACAGAATTTATTATGTACATTAAACAGTGTAAACTACACGTAATAACTAAAAGTCGTACTGCTATAAAAGACGTTATCTATGTCCAAATGTATAGCACAAACGCATAATGCAAATCCCATTAAATACAAATGATAAAACTCAAATACACCACAAACCTCAAATTATACAGACAGAGTAAATAATACAGTTATACATAAAACATTACCAGCAATAGGTGTAGTCCTCAAAGTATGAGTACACTTGGACTTGTTGGCTTGTCGGACATTCCCATCTTCAGACAGTAGCAGTGTGCTGTCTGCTCTTTGCCTTGACGACTGAATTCTTCCATCACTGATAATACTGGTACACTGAGCTTGCAGGTCTTGCTAAAGATTGACCATGCTGAATGCTGGGGGAACACCCAACCATCTTTACACAAACCTACTACACAGTCCTTCCATTGCTTCCACCCAGGTCATTGGAAAGTCATACCTTGAGCCAGTTGCTCAGATGAAACTTGGTATCCTTGAAGTTACTACTGTCTTTCAGGGTGCTATCAGATCTTTTCCCAATGCATTGGATTCCTAAGTCTTGAAATAGATAGAATCTCAGCTCTTTGAAAGCTAAAGCTGTTCTTTGTCAGCTAGATTTTGCTGGTTTAAATTGCAACCATGCCCATGTAACCATCTTCTCCAGTATGTGTAAGCTTAGTTCATACTTCATTTTTCTGTGTTCTGTCACGGTCCACACACGGTCGAGCATGGGGACCTTTGTATCCATACAATATTTGTCAGGGTACATGAAGATTCGCGGTTGGCGATAATATTCCACCAGACCAACAGACAGCACGTCTTCACGGTCCAAATGAAGCTTTAATAGGCTAAAATGAAGCTTAACCAAAAGCAGAAGCACACAACACCCACACAATGGTGATTGAGAGCAATCTGCTTTTGGTTCTGGTCAGTCTTTGAGAGATAAGTTGTAAATACGAGGGGTCCTCCACACATTTTCACATAGCTGCACATGACTAATACTCTTCTTCTACTTTTTTCTTGACATCTGTTTTTAAATTTGGCACTGTAATCTACTGGAAATTCCCAACACTGCACTAATCGATTCCTTGCATGTGCAATGACGATGCGACAAAACCTGGGTTGCACATGCACAGTGCACGCCGACATCTCTGATGAAGAAATTTACGTCACGCACAACGTGTGTTGACCATGACAGAGTAGAGAAAGTGAAGTACGAACAGGCCTTTAGGATCCACTGTTTCTTGTATAGATGAAGCCAGTTATATCATCCATGAAAACTCTGTAGTCTGGGCGTCTTACACCATCTTTTGTTTTTGGGCTGCAACACTACAATCTGGCTGTCTTTGGCAATACGTTCATGGCAGCCACAAACAGGACCACAGATATTGTGTATCCTGCCATGGTGCCTTTCTCAAGCCTCTGCTATCTGGTGGTAAAGTTTCCAAAAGTGAACTTCATCTTCAGTGAATCCATGTGTGACATCACAAAGTTTACTACTTCTGATGGTACTTTGTAGTGTTCCAATAATTTCTTGCTTAGTTGATTGGGTAAACTTGGTTAGACTTTGGTGAGATCTAGCCATACAACTATGTGTATTGTTGTTTCTCTTAGCTGGCTTATCGCCGCTGTGTGATCCAGACATCAGAAGTATCCCAGGACTCATTCTTTTCTACACTTGGATTGATATTTTCACTGCCGAGCAGATAAGATGTCAATCTTTTGGCAATGATGAACCAGAATATTTTCCCTTCCCTGTCAAGTCCTGTTGAGTTCAGTTCTTTAGGGACAAAACAGCTCCCTGTCAGTGTTCAAAGGCAGGGCTCTTGCTCGGTTATAAATTTCTGGAATACAGTTGGACAAAGACCAAATATGATTTTAACTGCATATTTAGCCTCACATATAATTCAATAGGGACATAATGAAACACTTCTTAAATTAGACACAAGGGTCTTTTTCCTGTAGGAGTTAACCAGAAACTGCTAAATGTGTCAACACACTTAATTCACAATTCTCAGCTTAACTGAAATTAATATTAAGAAACAGGATTCATGCTAAAAATAATGAAAAGCAATCAATGAAAAGGTTTTTCTGCAGTTCAAAATGGAAATATAACCTGCACTATGTCTAATGGCCAGCAGAGGACACGCAAAGCTCATTGAAAGATCATCCACCCAAAACTTGCATTCCTCGGAGAAACCAAACTGGACAGGAGACAAGACCACCAACTTAGAAAGAGATTTTCACCTTATGTGAGAGTTTATCCACAAGTCCTATAGCTATCTTTAAGAATTAGTGATGCGGCAACAGCAACGACTACAGAACTTCAAAGTCACCTGAGCCTGGGACCCCAAGGGACCCCAACATTTCTTTTATCAAGTGCTCCATTTCCAAGAGGCAGGTCCCACACCTCTCCCTGAAGGCCATGGTGCCAAAGTGTAGACTGTGGGTCTCAGGTCTGTCCTGGTTGCTGAACATGGTAGTTCTGCTTGCTACTGGGAAAGTGGTACTGGGTATACTGACTCAGTGGAATGAGCCCTTGTTCTTGTGAGAAATAATCCCTGACAATTCTCCTCAACCCCAAGTTTATTTTCAGACCCCGAATACCAAATCAATATATACACAAAACCAGAAATATTTTCTGTGTTAGTCTATATGGGCATACCAACGGTTTCCACAGCAAGCGGGATAATCTAAATATATCAGGATTGGCAATCTGCTCTGGACACTAACCCCTCTTTTTGAAGTGTTCATTTCAGCTCCTTCTCACCCAGGTGAAAGCGCACGCACACACACACCATTATTAGAGCAATAAATGGGTGATGAGTCATCCAGTTTTCCATAAGCACACTTTGTGTCTACCTGCAATTAATGCTTTATTCCTCTGCCTCAGTCACTGAGAGGACATCCCTCCACAAGCAAAGCAGGACTGTTCAAAGCAACTCAAGTGAGCAGAGTCTGAATGCAGGATAACAACTCGTGGTTAGTTTTACAATAAATATTTGATGGACAGTGCAATGTACTGGCAAAAACCCTCCACAGGAGCAGACGTCTACATCTAAGGGGCAGATTCTGAATATGGTATGCATGTCCCACTGCTACAAAGCAGCCTCACAACTGATGTCTATAGTAACTATGCATCTGTGACAGATACTCCATGAACACCAAAAGGACATTGGGCTTGTCCCTAAGGATCCCAGAAGAGATTATTATGGTATTTTTCTCAGAATCAATCCTTCATTCAAGGATACAGCCATCATTTCCTTAGCAGGGCGACACGCCAGCAGGATAAAGTCAGGGATTTCAGCACTTTGGTAGAGGTTTCGCTGTGAGACAGAGCCAGAGGCCGCCTGCTCGCCCTGCCCAACTGGTTACAGTGGGGCTTTTCCAGCCTGTCTCGACACCTAGCCGAAAGCTTGCTCTGTTTGATGGGGGTAGGGGTGTAATTAAGTGGGAGTATGAAACCAGCAGGTTCAAAGTAATGCAAAAGTAAATGAAATGCACAACTGACGAGGCTCAGGCCAGCTTGGTCAAATGCCCTCACTGACCGGGTCTCTCTTTCCAGTCTCAGACGCAGTGTCTCGTCCTCAAGTGAAGCAGTTTAAGCTGACCTGGATTCCTTCCTGGCAGGATGGCAAGGGCATAAAATGCAAGCATTTCCGCAAGTAGGGCCTCTCGGAAAGAAGGGGACTTGAAAACACACACAGGCACACACAGCAAGGATCCTTTGCAAGAACATCAGTCAGAAGGAGATTCACAAATCACCAAACAGAGATAGTTGATTTTTGAGAATCTTGGGTCACAAATAGAAGCAAAAAGCCCCTCTCCTATTCATACAGAATCATGGTACTGAACTAGACATATGACAACTACAATATCCTTCAGGGAGATGGGAGGAAGTGACAAAAGCAAAACCCAACAGGAAGTAGAAGGTAAACAAGTGTGGCAGAGCCATCCTGTTGGGTTTATCTGACAGCTCCTCCAGTAGGACCCTGACTACACAGAGCATGCTACTCTAACGTTAGCCCCCAGAGTCTGGTCATTAGTCAGACACATTATTGGCATTCTGGTGCATTAATTCATGGTCCTTGAGAAAGGGAGCAGTGTGACTCCATATCGAGTGAACCATGGACTTCCCTGTCAATTGACTTTCCCACCCTTCATGTTTCATCCTGGTTTATCATACACCAGCGGGAAAAACCACAGGATGACAAACAACTGGTTGGGGAAGAGCTGTCTAACACAGAGCAGCTGTTAAGCATATTTACAACAGATGCTGGTTCCATGCTCTGTTGAGTTTTTAGGTCAAGACTATAGCTTAATTGAGTGTCTACATATCACACATACAGTATGGGTCTCAGTCTGTGTGGCTTTAGTAATTTGTAACTGTAGAGGGGCAGGGGCTTTCCTCTCTGAGCCCATCAAAAGAGAACATCAAGTTCCCACATATTCTGATCTGTTTTTTATTTCTATTAGATCAACTGCCACCACCAGCTTGGTAGTATTCATGTTAGGAGGATGTGTGACTTGGTTAATTCAATTCAATTTATGTATATAGTGCCACTAACAAGAAGCACTGTCACAAAACGCTTTACATAGTCCTGGGCCCAGGGTCCTCAGAGAGTAAGCCAATGGCAACAGAGGCAAGGAAAAAGTCCCTCAGGAGAAAGCAACATTGGGAGGAACCAGTTATATTTTCATCATTAGCCAGCTCTTTTATCCCAAATTAAAACATGTACTAGTATGTCACAGAAAAAAAGTGTCCATATAATGTAAAGGGTAGTTCCCTCCTCTTTAAATAAGACATACAGGCTATATTTTCATAATAAAAAGAACAAAGGAATTAATCTCTCATTGCCTACAACAGCTGAAATAAACACTACAGATGTTTAGAAGGGCTATTCTGTAGACCCATAATCCTCAGGCCTCCAGCTGAGGCAAAGGTAAAATGAATCTTAAAGGGAAGGGATGAATCATAATGGCAGCCAATTAGCCAAAACCCCAGACAGTGAGATGAAATCAAAAGACTTGGCCATGGCTATGGACTGAAGGCTGGTGCCTTTAGAGATGAATCCAGGGAAAACAAACAGGGGATTGCTAAGACACAACACTAACCAGGCCCCAGTGCTGGCCTCCTTTGGGCTCGTTCACACTGCTCTTTAAAGGATTGCCTTTCAGAACTATTTAAAGGTCAGCCATCCGGCAATCCAATATCATTTCATTATCACTACAAATGAAGATTTAATAAGTAGAGTCCAGTTAATCTCTTATTCACTAGGATATCTGTTTTGCCTGATTCATTCTCTTCTACACTGACTTTCCTCTTCAGTATCACAAACTTTCCTAGACAGTTAAGTAGAATTTCCTCATCAGACTCTAGACCATAGTAAATTCACATTCTTTTTATAACCACCAAGTCAGCTCTTCCAATAAATGCAGAACTGTTGTCTAAACAGATAGACCTGTGTCTATCAATTCATCCAGTGAGTCATTATTCATCCAATAACTGCGAAAAGAACAGCAGTCTTCCTATTCCAAAAAAAATGTTTAATAATAGGGCCCCCCCCCCCCATCTAAATGTTGCTGAACTAACTTAGCTGAGAGCCTATACCTGGCTGGGTTATGTCAGGAATACATTGGAGTACAACTGGATGGCTGAGTTTACAATGAGGTGAACAGAAACATTCATAATCATGGAGTAATTCTTAGAACAGGATCTTCTCCAGGTGCTATTTCTTAAAGACAGTTTGACTCACTTAAATTATTTTGGGGGGTGAAACATCTTTATCTGATGATTCCTTGTATTACTGTTGCTATTTCTGCATTGCATTTTTCAATGAGAATCCACGTCCATGAACAAAAGGACTTTCTGAGAAGTCAAGGGATTGTGAAATCCTGCCCAATACTGTATATGTTGCATCGCCACAGCCAAAATCATGAGGTGGTTTCTTAGAACAGGTCTCACTGGAGACAGTGGGATGCTTTATGACACAGTCAGTGCCCTTCGAATCAATGACCATCCCTATTAGAGACGCATAGTTAGGACTTGACAACGGAGAGCCTTTTTTTATCATACCAGGGACTTCCCCTGAACGAACAGCAGAAACACACATAGCTGGACAGCCTTTGATTGGTTGAATTAAGCAATAGTGGCCTGAAATTAACCTTCATTTGAATTGACTTTTGTGTACATTGTGCCTGTTCTGGGAAGCAAGCCTTTGAGGGATTAATGAGTATTCAAGGCCTTGATATCAACAGCCTGGAAGAGGGGAAGCAAGATTCTTCCAAGTGAGCTCAGCAGCTCATTAACAGGCATCTACTGGTGAAGTGGTGTACGCAGAAGGAACTGGACGGAGGGCTGAGGGGGCAGCTCTTACAAAGAAATGCTAATCTATTAGTTGACGTTGGTGCGGTTCCCAACAAAGACATGGCGAAAAGCGATTTGTGGGCATCCAGATATTCCACTAAGTTCTCTTGAATATTGAGACAGCATCTCCCAACTCTTCCCCCAAAAGAGCAGCTCACACTGCCTTGTAGAGTAATTCACCATTAGGGCTAGGAATTCTGTAACAGATTCATAAAGACTAAAGGGAAAAGTCATGCAAGGAAAAGAATATTTGGCAAAGTGTTCACTTTGAAATGCTTGGGGTGGGGAGGTTTTTATGTAACTGTAAAAAGGTACTTCTCAAAAGGACCTCCAAGCGTGCTGTTCCAATAAAGTCAATGTTCCTTTTAAAATGAAATTATTTCCTTCATTCTGTTATGGCATAAACACAAGATAACATTTGAGACTATGTAAGACCAATCAATATGGAAGATTAGTTTTGGATATTCACAATTTACTCCAACATCAAGAAAAAAAAATCAGCGACAACAACCAGGACAACATTTCATTTGTCATTTTAAGACCCATAAAGACAGATATGCTAACTTTAACTACACTATTCTAAGCAGAACCACTTGTACCGTTTAGTGCTGCCAATTGACATGCACTGAAACTTGAGGAGCTAAAGAGTAATATCCATCCATCTATTTTCCAAACTGCTTATCCTTTTGATGGTCACAAACGCCTAGAACCTATCCCATGCAGATTAGGGCAAAAACAGAGTAATTTTACCCATCAAAAATCTGTTTATTAAAAGAAAAGTATTGTTTCACCATTCTAACCAAATTGACTGTTCAAGCTAGGGCTCAGTATCACCAAACCACAGACCTTAAAATTATCGTGTCAGCATTAGTTTCCAGCTTGACTTGATCGTCTTAGAACATATCTACTTTGAACAAACTGACTTTTATCAAAAGTAAATGCTCAGCACTCATATAAATTGTAAAATAGAGCAAAATAACAATTACTGTATAATGGGATGAAAAAAGCCAAGAAATTCTTGCTTAAGACACTGCAGAAATGCAGTTTTGGAGAATTGTTCGTTCTATGTATGAACTACACATTACAGTACAGAACTGTGCCATCATTCATCACTAACTGTATATCCTGACCTAGCTTCAGAATACAGTGAGGGACCAACCAAGAATGTCGACACTTTCCGTGATTATTTACGCTTTTACAGATCCACGGGCTGTAGCCATACATTAGGGTAACAGCATCACTGATATTACGACCTAGCAGTTTCATGATCAGTCAATATCAGTCATTATGCTGACGGCGCGTTACATTTTCAACAAAATTGGGTCAAATTGCTCTAAGAAACAATTTAACCCATCAAATCCTGTTTGGAAACTCCAGACTTCCAATATTGTGACGGTTAAGGATACTGCATCTCAGAAGCCACATCTCATGCTACATCCAGTATGTGGAAGGTGAAAAGAATTGCAGATTTACATCTTAACAACACGTTCCGTGGCTTTAAGAACTGGTCCAGAAAGACAACATTGGGAAAGGACAACATTTACATTATCCCCAATTAAAGAATATAATTCAAGCAAAAAATAGTACTGCGAAGATTACAACAACTACCACAAAATTCAACAAAATTCAAATTCATGCAGAAATTGTATTGATTTAATAAATGTTGTAATTAATCAATTCAATCACGTTATTTAACTCCGAAATCTATTCAAATAGCCTTTTATCTATTGTTGACTGCTCTGTGCAACTATTACAGCAATGGGAAAACAATGACATCGTCAGTATTTATGCAGAAATGCCTGTGAACTAAACACCCCATAAAACAATCAATTCAGTACAAGACCATTTATAAGACATAAATCTCAACACAAGTTCAAAAAGGGACTTTCAGAGGAATGCAGGGCATGCTCAACACCACCAGTTCGTATTACTACTGTCAGCAATGTTTGTTTACATTGCTCGTTGGTTGACTGTCGCAATTGCGAAAAAATGTTCAATAAGAATTAATTACCTTTCAATTACACTTGCATTTCTGTGCTTGCCATTGTTATTGTTTTTTGTTTTGCTAAATAGTCAAATCAATTTAATCATAAGCGGTCTGCCATTTTTCTGTTCTATTGCACTTCAAGGAAATGTGACTCATTCGCTGAAAACATTGTCATATTTCTTGAACTTGGTAAAGATAAAAAAAAAAGATGAATCGTTATTCGAAGCTTTATCAAGTGCTTGAGGCCAAGTAAGCATTACTGAAATTTTCCTAAGAGGGTTACACCAAACCAATAAGAAATCAGACATGACATAAGATTGCAAATCATTTGTGGTTACCAATGCAAAACAATGAGAGAGAATCATGTGTTTGCAAGCACGGTCTAATCCTCACAATATTTAAGTCGTTATTCATTTAGAATGCTGAACACAAACAGCAACATAACCAATATCAAATGCTTTACAGCCACAAAGTGGAAAATGCTGACAATTTACAGCAGCAAATGCAAATCCACTATATTCAAGAAAACTTTCAGAACAAGATAAATGCGTTTCGTTTAAATCTGATGGTGTGTAGGGATGCAAGAGTGATGATATACAACTTTCAGCTTAAGAACCTTTTGAATGTATTCCTGGTATTTTTCCTAAAACACAAAAAATACATGCAAAAAATTATCATCCCATTTCTCTTCCTGGTGATGGGCACAGTAAATGTTAAATTTTGTAAACGCAGAAACGCTGTTTAGAGAGCTTCAAGTTACATGGTCTGGATGCATCACTTTTGCGTAATAATTTTAACAATATTGGTATTATTCTAAGATATATTGTGACATGGGTCACTACTCTGCCCAGAACATTTAACTGTGTTTTTACGATTTCGGTTACACTGCCCACTAGTGAGTGAGGAGTGCACTGGCAGGAGTTTGGGGAACACGGTGAAAGAGCAGAAGCCAGCCGAGCTGCGGACAAGGCCACCCCGGCTGCTCTATGCTCCCCGAAGGCATCATAGCCCCCATAGGCAGCCAAGTACTTTTCCATTCACACTAATGGATTACAGGTTTATCCCAAGGTTGGAGGTTATGCCAAGTGAGGAGAAAAGGAATCCCGGTTTGGTAAGCAGTAACCAGTGGAATTGCCTCTGATTTATGTGACCATAGTGCTGAAGGGCGCTTCGTGAATTAAAACCACCAATATTAGCACTTAAGAGATGACGGTGAAAGCCACGATTCCTACATTTGGAGGTCTCTAATTAATAAAGTGTTTACAGTTACACATCATGGCCACAACAGTTTCGCCTCAGTACATCTGACCACATGCACATCTGTCTCCTCAATGAATGTGGGTCTTAGCGATGATAATAAAAAAAAATGTCATCTTTGGACAGAACACAAATTGTTTAAAAAACATTTCCAAACACAGACAGAACTGCATGTCCCAGTTTGCCAAAGCTACTGACCATTATATTTATGCATGCTGAAGCCCTAGGGCTGGACATCAGGCATTGGGCTCTAGAAGCAAATGGACAAAACAAAACCGCACTACAAAGACAGCTACGAGTTATGGCTAGGAGTTCAGCCACCACAATACCACTCTAAATGTTGTGAGACATATTCCACAGGGTTCAGAACTCAATGCAAGCTTAGACTGGAAAAGGCATCAGAACGGAGGTTTTGCTTATAGGCTATAGAAATAAAACAGATTTACCACGGGAACAATATCACTACATTGTATTTACTCTGGGAACTGACGCAGTTAGACTGGCTTCAAGGGCAATTCACTGACGAATGACAGAGAGGCGCAGGAACAGATCTTATGTCGATCTTCAAGTCACAGTTACGAAATAGAACAGCAAAGCTTGCTTTGATTACAAATAGCATGCCCTCGGGATCTTTGAGAGAACGTTGCAGGAAAGAACATATTCATAGTTTTTAAGTGCTTACATTCCTTTTCAAAGCAGACAGTCACTTGGGGCTCTATAGAACACAACTAGAATGTAATAACGGGATAAAGAGAGACAACATTCCTTTTTGTGATTCCTGTGCTGTGCTGGCAGAGCAAATGTTTTGTATTTAAAGACCTGGGACAGCTGCGTCAGAGATGGAAAAAGGGGCTTTCTGCCAGGGGCAGGGGACATCACTCATGTGCTTTCATCTACGTCAAGGGCCCTTTCTAAATGTCCTGGAATTAGCTTGTCACATTTTCCCCTTTGTCTGAAATGGGAAACAAACAAACATTGGGACAACCACAACAACAACTTCAAAAACAAAAAGCCACCAGCAAGCCCACAGTAACATCAAGAAATCAGTGTCCCCATTGCTCAGTTCCTAGGTTTCAAAGATGTAAATTGTTCATAGCCACCTTGGACCCTGCTGTATTAATTGTCCCATAATCTATTCATTTTCCAAATGACTTAATTCTAGTCAGGGTTGTAGGGGGGCCTGGAGCCTATCCCAGGCAGCCGTTGAGCCCGAGACAGTGGACATTATGGATAGGGGGGTCAACTCATCGCAGGGCACAGTCACTATGGACACTTTAGCCATGCCAATTAGCCTACAACGCATACCTTTGGACTGTGGGAGAAAACCTGTGAAGCGCAGGGGAAACATGCAAACTCCACACAGAGATGGAGTCAGCACTCAAACCGGCAACCCTGGAAGCACAAGGCGACAGTGCCAGCCACTGTGCTCCCGGACTGACAGCCAGCTTAAATGAACCAGTAGCTTCATCTCCAAGTTATACTACGCAGAAAAGCAACTTGATAATTATTATGGATTATAGGCTTAGGATGTTTACAAAGCTCAGTAATAAAGGGCTCAACTGAAAGTTTGCTAATGTAATTAAATTGGTCCCATGTCAGACCTATAAGATTTTGAAGGTCAAAATGAGGCATGGCAAAAATGAAAAAGTGAAAAAAAACTGGCAGTGTAATATCTGTAACACATTCAGCAAGTGATTAGCTGCTGTCACAAACATTCAAAAGACTGAGTGCCAACCAGAGCACTCAGATATCACACAGAATAATAAGGAAGCCTAATCTCCAAGGATGGCTTTAGATTTCTGCTCACTGGCATTTAGCTGGCTTTTACCCTTTTTGAATAAACAGAGGACAATGGAGATGTTTATGAAAATATACAGAGGCAAACAAAAATGACAGCCAGTTTATGCACAAACACAAGACTTTCCCTCGGTGGGTTTTGAAAATTGCTCACTCCTGATATTGCTGAAAATAAATAGTCACTGACCGCCCGGAAAAAAGTACTCTTCTACTGCACCTCACCAGCCTTATAGAAATCCAAGGAATTAACCCCTTAGGTGTCAGGGTATGAATCTAAGAGTGAAGACGTGAGATTTTATTCAAATCGCTGTTCTCTGAGTCTTCAAACCAGCATAGTATCTGTGTGGTGTAAAGTGACAGGTCTGGCAGATGATACTGCTGGAGTAAGATCTCTAATTGCTTCCGGTGGCCTTATGAGGTGCCTGTTGATTCATCCCACCTGACGAGATCTTCCTATATAGGTGGAAGTGGTAGAAGACATCTGAGTCAGGAAGCCAAGAGTACATACTCTTAACATTGCTGAGGGAATTTTTTGGAGACATGACCTTAAATTTCTACTCACTTTTAAATCTTGGACTGAATGGAATAAAAAGATAGTTAAAGTTAGGAGATGGGGGATGATATACAGAATATTTAGTAGCTTCTTTTGTAGCAGTTTTTCAGCCTTCAGCTAAACACTGGTCTTAGTCACAGAAGAAAATAAATCATTTAGTATGGTGAGATTTGCAGAATTTCATTTGGCAAGAAAACGCTTAATTGCTGAAGAACGGAAAGGTCTGGGGCTGCTACACAATACACCAGGCCTTCACACATTGCAGGCATAGCTACATTCCTTCGTTACATTAAAGGCTTTAATAACCCAGAGCATGGCAAAGAAAGATCATGTTTGTTTTCTGAGAAAATCCAGAAAGATGTATAAACGTGCTTTGGATTATGAGTTAACCTTGGGAGCTTGTCTCAATGTGCCAGAACAAGGCCATGCAAGATAACATTATGTCTGCTTCAAATTTCGGTTCTGGGGAGTGCCGGAAGGGCCTGCTGTTCACAAACTCCAGCCTATTCAGGAGAGTCGTCTGTCAGTGCTGTGTGGAAAGCTGACAGGCTCGTTTATTCTGGCCTGAGGCGGAGCCACAGGGCCCCCCAGAGTCTACACACAGGCATTTGAAACGAAGAAATGAAGAGAGCATTTGAACGCAGGGGCTTCTCTTTTCAATGGGGCACCGAAGGTCAAGCCTTCTCGCTCTGCTTTCCTGCCTCAAGAAAGAGTCTTGCTGACTTGATGGAGGTTTCATTTGGTTTCCATCACTATCATGGTTTATAAGTGGATCTAGCCTCCAGCCTCAACACTGGACCATTTGAGCTATACCAGCTCCCAAAACCATATCTCTAGCCTCATCTGAAGAGCAGGTGGACAACCTGAAGCACCATATGACTGGATGCTGTACGGCTTCTAGCAGCTTCACAGATGCTGCTGCCATGACAGCTAAACCTCACACTTTAAGCACACAAACGCTGGCTTGGATTGTCTTAGAGTGTGCATGCAAACCATCAATATTCAGAATGGTTTCTCATCTCAGTAGAGGTTAATTCAGTCTTTTTACATTCAGACTAGCAATGGGACAAATGAGGCTTCAAAACCTGTGGTGGGTGGGAGTATCCCAAACTACAAATCAATGCTGGTGATAGGTTGGTAGTTTGGGATACTCCTACCCACCACCAGTTTTGAAGCCTCATTTATCACCAGCATTGAATGATTAGGTCTGGATTTGAAGCCTCATTTGTCCCACCACTAAGTCAGACTACTAACAAACGTTTAAGGGGGCTCTTACACAACTATATTCCAGACATAGAATAATAAATCACCACATCTAAATGCAAACATGCCAGGAACATCTGTAAGGGATGAACCCATTAAGAAGATCCATGTGAGGGATGAACCCTACTTAGTTTGATCAGGAATGCTCTCTCAGACTCCTCCTGAAAGCTTGACGACTCTGGAATTTGTTTTGATCCTCACAGGCATATGGAAGCAGTAAAAGACACACCACACTGGACAGTTCCTCAAAACGGCCATCAAACTCTCACACAGCAACACCACCTCGGTACAGATGAACAGAAACAGTCTGCTTTCCTTCAACTGGCAGCGAGCGAGTATTGCCATGCAAAGATTCAACAGTTACAAAATTAGTTACCGAAATGATAGAAGAACCGTGTGACATTTTGCTGAACATTTGAATAACCAAATGTCGACTTTTGGTGGTCTACCTTTTGTGGTTCTCCCCTCATTCAATGGAAAAACTTGTGGCAACTATTACACAGGGATTATATGACAAAGCCCATGAAAACATATCTCTAAAGTAATTCTCTTTCACATGTGGAGTTAAGTTAAAAAGAGCAACAGCAGCAAACCTTAGAAATTCAATCACTAACATAAACAAAGATACTCTTTATTGTGCTGTAGTAAAACCTCACCAGGGGGCCTGAAACCCAGTGTTAACTGTGAAACCCACATATATGATGGGCCGGACAACATGGTAATTGTGACACAAGCTGGAAACTTTTTCAATATGACGTCAATCACGTGGACTGCTCAAGCCGCATGGTCCGGGTTCAAATCTGCGTTGTAGTTCGCTCAACAGCAGATACGCAGCACGGCAACACAAACCATTGCAAGCAGAATGACGAAACATCTCCTCCAACACCGGGCGTACAGTGCCTACTGTATAGCAAGCATATAGAGAAATAATTGGTGAAGCCATATTGATTTCAGCCATATTACATTCTCAGAAAAAAAAACGTATTCAATAGTTTTTTTTTTTCTTGGGAAACTATAGTCTTAAATTTGAAAGCACACCAAAATGAGGACATCCTGTTTATCTAACAGGACGTTCCCGCATGTATCCCTGTAAACCATTTCCTAATAAGACCTGCCGTTTGTTCTATTTATCTACTTTATTGTTCTGCAGCTAGGAAGAATTTGTGTCTTAAGACAAAATGGCTCTTAAATTAGTCAGCACTCATCTTAGGTACTCAGATGCAAGATAAAAAAGCCTTAAGAATAGAGCACTTGTTCATTTATCTGAGATGCTGAGTGATCTGGAAAAACCAAATTGGACAATTGCCTACAGCACACTGTACGCATGGCTTTGTTTCATAAGATACAATGATGATATGGACAAAGCAGCCAGCACTTCAGTATAATTTTGAATTTTATATATCCTCCTGCCAACCCACAAGGTGAACAGAGGACAAGTTTACAAAATTCGCTGGATACGCTTGAGGAACAGAGATGTATAGCTCAAGCTTACAGCAGATGAGGCGTGCACGCAGAACTTTGGCCAGCATTCTGGAATTGGAGACACATTCGGTTAAGCATGAGACCCTGAGGTTGTTGATGGCCTTCCCAGATTGTATGTGACTCCTAGAGTGAAGTCTCCTCGAGGGCTACCCCCATTTCCTTTACTGGTGTTATTTAGGCATCCCTGGAGGATTCATGGCTACTGGACAATGTTTAAATGTTCTCCAAGACTACCCAAAGAGGAAACAGTACGACAAAAATGTCTGCACATCCTCTACCATGAAGGGACCCAAAGTTATCCTGTGGAATGGTGGGGGGGGGGGGGGGGGGGTGCGAGCCGTTCCCGGGCGGGTCCTTGGGGGCCCCGCGGGGAAGGTGTTGGGATGGAGCAGAACAAAAAAAATTTTTAGGAAAAAGAGGAGAAA
>JAACJT020000007.1:13280613-13290917 GCA_009936485.2 Gymnarchus niloticus
CCAGATCAATATCCCAGAAGTTTAATTGACTTGATGCTGTACTCTGATTAAAAAGCGTTCCTTTAATTTTTTTGAGCCTGGGTGCACAATTAGTGCAGGGACCAGAAGTCCGTTTCAGCTGCACACTCTCATTTAAGACTGAAAGGAGGAAAACTTTGGGAAGAAGCACATTCTCACTGCGATAACTACCAACACTGAAGAGCATCCTATGAGATGCCGGCAAATCCAGCATCAACGTTCATCCAACAGAACTAAATGTATGAATCTGGCACTCCTAATGCAAGCCTGATAGCAGAAGACAGCAAATCACAGTAGTGCAAAATGGAAATTCACCGGACATCCTCAGTTGTGGATACATCTTAAAATCAGTTTTATTGATGAGTTACATTTGTATTTAAAATTGGAAAAAAAATTCCATATCCCCTATGCTGTAATAATCGGGGCTCAAAAATGCTACGTTTCCGTTTTACTGCCATACACAGCATGGTGTGTAAGTGACATCTTTTTGTCTGCCAGGTTAATAACCCAGTTGAAGTTAGCAGCATAATTTGGGGAGTGGGATCAGTTAAGAACAAAAATCACATCATATGACATTTTAATGTTACAATGGTTCGATGACACACATTACACCTTATTTTTGAAAGCTGGTATTTATTAGCTGACAAAAGGTTAAGGGTGGAGGGTGGCTTGTGAGGTAGATCATCGATGCGTAAAGATCGATTTCCACCACAACCAAGATGAAAAATAGAAGGAAAACTCCTAACCCTAATTGTTAACTTTTCACCACGAAACATCCCTTTGTAAGCAAGGATAAAAGTTACCCCTTCATCCAGCATTCAGCTAGAAGTGGTTACAGCAGACACGGAATTTATGCCTCTCATAATGTTCTTGTTTTAGATGCCAAACCAAATATTTCTGGGAATTCAAAAGTGGGTGGCTGAAGGCAAGGGCTGACCTAGGGGAATTATAGTTCTGATGGGGCAGCACAAAACCACACAGAAGGGTTGTGTGAAGAGGAGAAGCCATGCAAAGAGACACTCGTCAGGCACCACCATTGCTGTGCATAGCCTGATTTTTTCCCCATTACACTCCACGGAAAATGCTTAGTAAGAGCCCCAAAGACTTGGGAATCTGATCAAGCAGGCCACCGCAGCGTTAAGCTCCGAGTGTGTCAACTACACCAAAACTGCTCCACTGGATCATCATGAGCTCCTCCGCGCCGTCCAACATCTCAGCATCATAAGTCAACCTGACAGACGGCAATAAAACGTGATTTTGCTAAATCAATAAAACTCTAAGATACATCCTTAATAAGTAAATCGTGTGTGGGATGTTTTCATGGTTTTGTAAGCCGAGGGTGGGACCGCACTGAGGATCCAGCTAGTCAACTCCAGTCGCATGTCAACATTCTTAGAAAGTCACATAGGCATTAGCTCTTGTCCAAACATAAGTGACTGATTTATCTACAAAAAAGGAGATGACCAAGGAGAGAAATTTCTTTTA
The DNA here is from genome assembly GCA_009936485.2 of Gymnarchus niloticus. Taxonomy (NCBI): domain Eukaryota; kingdom Metazoa; phylum Chordata; class Actinopteri; order Osteoglossiformes; family Gymnarchidae; genus Gymnarchus; species Gymnarchus niloticus. The sequence continues at coordinate 13,282,117 of JAACJT020000007.1, forward strand.
GTTTAGATGGTCAAGATGAAGGATATTGCTACCAGAGGGGCAATGCGTCTTCAGTTTGCTGGCCTTCTGGATTTTTCCCCGCACGGCTGTGATATTAATAAGAAAAACAGAACACTTCCAATAGGATGCGGGGTCTGATAGCAAAACCAAGCTATGCTTTTCAGAGCCCACTACCAGAAGCAGCACCTTCCAACCAGCAATCCACCCAGGACCTCAACAAAGACCAGGGCTGCTATCTAGCAACTTGCACTCGCAATGTGACGAGATAATTCATGTGGTGATGTAGCGTTCATATAGTTCAATGGAAGCTTAATGACTGAAAAACCAACAGTCAACTGGCTGGCCAAAACATTGATTGTGCCTAGAAAATCCTTCAACTGCTGACAGACTTCAGCCATTACAGATGTTCCATTTCTAATCTGTCCAGCTCACACGTCAACCTCCCTGGTTCAGTGCTAGCATGGTGCTGGGGCAAAAAATCTGCTGCCATCAAAAGCCACGTGGATTACAGAGAGCAGGTTACAAAAGCTTGGAGGAGAAACAGCGAGAATCAAACAGGACTCTTCATTACTTTAAGGACTGACGTTAGCAGAGGCTACTTGGTTTATGTATGAACCGAAGCTTTAGCTAGCCATCCCAATTGAAATCTGTTGCTGGTCAATTAACACAACAGGTTAGTCATTCAATCCATAAAAGATCAAAGCGTGAACTGAACAGGTCACCTGTTACAGAGGTAGTCTTCCTCAACACATTGGTTCTCTAATTGCTCGTGAAGCCATTGCACACGGCTGATATTCACAAAACTGGCCAAAACATTAACTCTACCGCACAAGTATTTTTGGCAAAAGAATCTTGCGGAAATCCAGAAGACATCAGACTGGCATGATACAACTGATTAGCAAAACACGGCAGTCTGTTTGCTAGACATGCGGTTAATTGCAAAGTTTCGGTGAAAAATGGATGAAACGTGTGTTTTAATCTTTCAGAAAAAGAGTTCAACAAAAACATGAGCTTGTGTACTGTAAGAGTAATCATACAATAGAGAAACAGCAATTGGGGGAGACACCAGGGCCTTTCACTGGCTGAAGTTTCAAATGTTAGTGTGGATGACGGGAGGGGAAATCATAAGCAACTGGAAGATTTTTAAACAGACTTTAATTAGCATTACAGGTGAACACAGAAAATAAGAATCCGCCCAGGATAAAGTGATCAGCCCAGATTTATTTCATATAATCAACTGCAAACACAAATTTTAGTCCTATAGCACATTTTATTCAGACATGTTCTAAACCCACACCCAGAGCCACTTGGCCTCTCATGAAGACAGTAGCGGCTTGGCTCTGCTGCACTTTTCAGCACCTCTGATTCTACGTCCTAAAGACGACAGCGTGAGTGTCGAGATTTAAAAAAATATTAGGGTGGTCAGTTGCAGGAAGAGGCATGAGAGGAGGAGAGCGACACGATGAGGAGACAGACTCAGCAGTGAAGAGAGATTCATGTTAAGATCTACAAAGATGCTATATGTCTGCCTGAGGCACGTCAGACCGACATCTCCCATTGCTAAAAAACTGCTTGGATTTCTCAACACAAACAAAAAGCAAGCTGCATGTACACAAAAAAAAAAAAAAATAAAATAAAAAAAATAATGATTAGCAGTCCCATAAGCAGCCTCCAGCAACAACTTTTATTCAGGATGAACACAGTATTCCCAGTGTAGAGAGAGGCTGGGCGTGGCGCTTTGGAGTCATCCTCCAGTGCCCTGAAGACCTCACAGTTTCAGTGTCAGCGTCCAGCACCAGTTCACAGAAGATGCAAGGAACCCATCTCTCAGTTGGGCGATTCATAACCTTTGCCTCTGCTCCTCTTCTGAAAGGTTGACGGGATGAAGGTGCCGCCAGAGAGGCGCTTCTCTGGGATAGCAGTTGGGCAGGGGTTTGGGGGTAGGGCGCAAGAGGAAACTCACAGGAAGAATACATTTGGCAGTGTTGTCAGACAGCGCACACGCTGTCCTACAGCAGGTCGACGCGGCGATAGTAAAGCAGGTAGGCAGTGCGCTCCACCGTCTGCTTCAGGACGTGGTACTGCCCAATGACCTCCACCGCTTGGTCATCCACGCGCAGCCAGCCGTTCAGACCGATGTGGAAGACGTCGGTGGTGTAGTGGCCACCCGTCGCACTGTTCCCATGGTGATAAACGACTGGGGGGGCATGGACAAACAGATCAATGATACAAACCTAAAGCTTTAAAAGACAACAGATTCTAAGTATGGCAGCCAGAGGTGAGAAACAACACTGGGTGACGGCCGTTTCTTACATCAAACCAATACGCCTTAACTTTTTTAGCCAGTTTGGGATTAAAAAAAGCTTCAGAAAACAGTCCAAATAAACCAAGGAGGCAGCTGCCCATACTTTGCTCTGGACTGCAGTAAAGGAGGCACAGAAGTCGTCACGCTCTAGAAGTCATTTTCCCAGATCGAGATCCCCAACGCCAGGACATTCGTTCAGAGATTGTATGCAGTGCAAGGGGGTGCATGTAGCCGACTTGCCTCAGCTTACAGCTCATTTCTGCACACAATTCTCTAATAACGGCAGCAGTTTCATCTACCATCACCAATCCGCTGCAACTAGTTTTGATTTGCAACCCGTTTTGGATTAGAATCCAAGAATAGGGCAAAAACCTGGGAACTGCCTTGAAGTGACCACGCACACAGACAGACAATAACCCGATAAGTCTACAATCTAAGCAAGACTTAAGTGATTTTGGTCCAAATTAATCAGTACGGGTGCAGTGAACACACAAGTCCATCTGGCAAAACAGACAAGTTTATAATTGCTCCAGTATATCACTGTACTTGTATATAGAACACAGAATGCTCGCTTTAAACTTTACGAACCTACGCCAAAAGGGAATTAGGGACGATTCAGCTAATTTGGCAGATAAGGCATCAGGCCAAGACGTTCTTCAGAAATTATGGTACATTGATTACAGCTGAGCAAACGCAAATCAGCCATACATGTTTATTATTCTTCCGTTTCGAGAGAACGGCACGGCACACCAATTGAGGTCACTTCAGACCGGACCATGGGTCAGTGGACACTACTCATGGTGGATGACCGCTATAAGTAAGGTTGATAGCAGCAGTTTGGTTCAACGTATAATCACCTTCTACAGCAGTCCATGTGGTATTGAAATTCCATATGCATAAGCGAAGCACAAAAGCAATAACCCCAGCTAACGTACATATTTAGCGTCACGGGGTGATGGCTGTTAATTCACGACAGAGCCACCTTTGACTGCTATTCAGCATATGTTCCACAGGGACGGTGCAATGAGGCAGCAGCTTACCGAAAAACAGTACAGAGTATCCAGACCTACTAGCCAGCGCTGGTCATACATTACCTGCAAAGAGCCTGTAGGTTCTTTGGCCTTTGAAAATTTTGCTCCGCACCCCAGGTGAAAGGAGATCTGAAAGAAAGTTCTTTATTAATAAAATGAGCTGAAACAGGGCAAAGTCAAAAGCAGAACTGTTTAAGAAAGACTCTCAAATTACCATTAGATTTGACAGCCTCAATGACAATTCACTTATAATACAAATGGAAACCAAACTGCCAGGTTTCCATGTGGCACAAGGAGGTTTAAGCAAAAGGAACTGCCCACTAGCAACAAGAACAGAACGCAGGACAGACATGGATTTTCAACAAGACATCTCCTGTTTTTTTGCTGACTCCATTTGGACAATGTTAAAGCAAAAGTGAGGGACGTGACGTTTTGAATTTCATTTAGCGTATGGGGGAGGGGGTACCCGCAAAATTTAGCTAACTCAAGATGAGCCTTCCCAGATAGCAAACTTATCATACGCTGAAAAGTCAGCGCACACACACCTCAATAAACGCATACACAACTACTCCTTTAGGCAGTTTTTATGCACCCTGGGATTTAAGTAACCAATGTGAAACATCCGTTTGTTTTGCTATCTTGTTTATCACATTTTCAACTCAGCAAAAACAAACATGCTGCAGACTAATGCATAGGCAGATGACAATATGCTGTGCATTCAAAGTGGGGATGTAAACACAAATATACATATCATTAACAGGACATTACAATTTTCCTATCATACAAACTGTCTTTGGCCGTCCAAGTGAAGTGAACTCTTATTCTAGCAAAGATTAACTTTTGGTTCAATGGTGGCTGGCACTCCAAACAGAGCAGCTCTAAATTTCAGTATACGACTACCAATCCCAAGTGGCAAGAAATTAAGGCAAGACGACCCAACCATTAAAATAGGAAGGCTCAGGAAGCTAGCAGCCACGCTGGCAAAGTCAAATGACTGGATCTGTGGGACATGGAGATGTTGGAGATACACATACCTTTGCTGATCTCCAGATCAATGGGATACTCAATGTTCTTCACCAACTTCTGACATCCACCAGTCTTCTCGAACACAAATCTCTTGAGGTGCAGGACCAGCACAGGGGGAAGTTCCTCCAAAGTCACTCTTCGGCTTATCTCGATCTTAAAGGGAAAGAAACCAAAACGGGTCACACCGGGGGGGAGGGGAATCAAAAGAAAGCTGCTTCGCTCCAACTGCTCAAAAGACACAAGTTTTGCTCACCTCCCAGGAGTGATTTACCCATTACTACTGGGACCGACATCAAACAGTGGCTGCAACAAAGGTTGATGACAGTAAAATAATCCTTTATACAGTGATGCATGAATTAGCCTAATTCTAGGAAGCAGACTGTCAACCTGGAGCCAAAGGCAGGCAGCGTGTCAACAGGTTTATTAAGGATTAGTGTGTTTCAATAAGTAAGACTGGGGTAGAGGATGGCACAACTGGTCCGGACAACAGCTTTTTGGTTAAAAGGAAAACCTATCTGCCACAGAGACAGCTGCTTGAAGCACCAGGACCTTCCTCCTAGAGCGGCCAATGAAGACATCACTGCAATGGACCACAACCAGACTGGCAGCAGGTAGGAACCAATCAGACGGTCTGACCAGAACATCAGGTGGTGAGACGAAGGAACAATCCAAGTACCACATGTACTCCACGAGAGGAATATGCAAGCAAATTCTGAACACACGTGGGTTTGAAATCTACACTTGCAATGCTTGTCTTTAACAGTACCAAGAGTGCTTTATATCTCTGACATGATTTTGGTAACATTCTTGGTACTCAGAACTCTAGGCACCAAGTGACACCCCCCCAAAACAAAAAAAACAGCACCTGGATCCCCACCTCCTGCCTGCTTTTGGTGGTGTAGCCCTGGACGGACTCGCGTGCCACCAGACTCTCCAGAGCCTCCTGCACGGAGCGGATCTTCTCGGACTGGATGTCCAGCTGCAGTGTGAAGAAGGGCTGCAGTGTGGCCGACTCCTTGGAACTCTGCTGGTACACCACCGACCTGCGGGAAGAGGCCACTTGTCGGCGTCACACGCATTTCCACAAATGGCCACAGCTGAGCGTCTCGTGACCACCGTAGTGCCTTTTCTGAGCAGAAGAAACCACCAACATTTCCATAAGACCATCGGTATTTATATACCATCAATGTATATCAACCTCAACTCATCAGCAAAATTTAGGTTAAACACAACAACGCATCGGTGCAGAGAAAACTAGACATTAGTTCAAAGAAAGGACTTAAGAATGTCAGGCCAGGTGCTGGGTAGACAAAAAACCACCTTGCAGACCAAAGTCTGCAGGAGACTGTGCTCAATAACAGGTAACGGCACCGTAATCCCAGCCTGTCCATCTCATGATCATCTCCACCATAATGAAACCAATTTCAAAACCCATGTGATGGAGTGGCGACTATTACCTGCCAAGTCTCACTTTCGGACAGCGCTAATGAGAGAAGTATTACTGAATACTGACCGCTTGTCTGACCAACACCAGCCATTGGGATGTTGCAGGCGGAGGTGTGCATGTACTTTTTATGACCCACGGCATCATTTTACCTTATGGGCTCATACATACAAAAGTTCCTTTACCCAGCGTCAAAACATCCCTCATGCAATTTGCAACCGGGTTTAGGAACGAAGACAATCCAACCCCAAAACAAGACATCACTACGTGGGCTGTTTTGTTTAGACTGGCTTGGACTGAATTCCACTCACTCGTGTGCTCACGCAGCTAGACGCCCACAGCGGTCGTCACTGCACGGCTAATGACACGGCTGTGCATCGTGGCGCGGCGTCTCGCCTGAGGTTTAGCGCTCAAAGGCCATCTCCCAGCATAAACTGAGCCACTCCAATAGCTCCTCCGTCACAGGGTGGTCCAGGGCGCTGCGCCCCACCACAGAGGGAAAGGAGACCAGACTGGGGGTGGAGTGCTCGACATCAGATATGCAAACAACCACCAAAGGCAACCAGGCCAGTTGGCTGCACCCCACCTGATATGTCCACCGAAGATGTCCGTGATCGGAGTGCGGACAAAGCCAGCCTGTCGCGTCACCGAGACTCGGTTCCGAGGCCCGACCTGCTCCCACTCGTCCCCGCTGTCCTCCTCCACAGATCCATCTCCCTCAGCTGCCTGTTGGGATCCGGGGCCGTTTTGAGAGGGGCCCTCTGTACATAACGACAAGGGGGGGGTTGCTTAAACACATTACAGCCTCAAAGGAGATGGGCTCACTGAAGAATGAGGTGCATGTGTAATGTTATGACAAAGAATCCTGAAATCAGCTGAAGCAGGACATCCCATGACAAACCCCCATTTCAGTCCTGCTACTTAGAAACCCATTCGGCAGCAGGCCTTACTTTCCTCCTCTGGGGAGAGCAGCTTCTTCAGAGCCAACATCTCCTCATGCAGGCCATTGAGGATGAAGCCCAGGTACTCCTCAGCATCCTCCTGTCGACCCTGAGAGCAGAGGATGATGGTTAGAGGGGTCAAACAAGACTGGAGGGTCACAAGAAGCAGACAGGCCTTAGTCAATGATAATGTTCCCACTGCCGACAACTATGGACAGGTGACCCAGTAAGTGCGGGGTATCATTTAAAACCAGCACAAGGATCACCCAGAGGCGAGTTTCCTGAGGAATCGGGAGGGTCAGACAGAATACTGTAATGTAACTGAAAAACAGGGCCACCAATACTCAGGGAACAGACTCAGACCAGCGCCACACAGCTTGATTGGTCTGAACGGTCTCACCAAAGTACAGCCTTCCACTGCTCCCCTTGAACAGAAAGACAGGCCATAATGCAAGAGCAGAGGCTGTCTGGTTACCTTCTCAGAGAGACTTGATTTGATAACGGTCAGCAGTCTGTAGATGTAGTTTGGTTCAAAAGGAGCTCCAGGCCGTATGTCTTTCATTATCTTGTCCCCAGCAGCTACGCGAAATGACAAATAGACTGGAATAAAAATGAGGTTGGCAGGAGAAAAACGACTGATTAGTGTGCATGGCCATTGATGCTGACCTTGCTGTTTGGCCTTGGAGGGCACAGGCATGTTGCTGAACTCGTTCACGAGCCGAACGCTGAAGGACAGAGAGAACACAGGTCAGTGAACAGCACAGCCAACGGTCACGCTGTGCACATTTCAGCCAAAGCGGCAATCACAGACACACACCCTCGCGCCTTTAAAAGACATCCCCGAACACCAGGATCACACATGGAGGGGGCCGACAACGACATCCAGAGTGCGCGAGCCGAGTGCGTTTGTTGGCAATGTTGACGCACACCCACCAATGCGCCTGATCTCTCACACCTCACTGTGTTACTTACAAGTTATCAATCATGGGGGTGGAGGTGCACTGCCGCTGGGACTCCTTTGACATGGGGAGGGACTTCATCAAGTGGTACATGGGGGGGCAAGCGATCAGAGCCTGGAGGGTCTTAGGGCAAAGGTCAGAGGTCAAGGGATTACACAGCCTCTAAGTGGTTCCAGCAAGCAGTAGTCTAGGTAATGTTTGATATCTGCTTCACATGCAACATATAGAAGCCAAATCTTAGCTCAAAGGATACCGCATTGATATAACACCAGTTGCCCTTGTTGATGAGTCCTCTGGGTTGTAAGGACACAGGTTTGTGTATCAACTTCACATCCTCTAGCAGTTCTAAGGATACAAAAAAAAAGTGAAATCATAAATTCCTCAGTCAAAACAGAACCGTGTGGAGTAAAACGGCCGTGAACAAAAAAGCGACGCATGAAATGCTGTTCCCATCTCTACTGTGAGCAGGCAACGGAGGCTGATTGGTCAAAACAAGGGGATGCTTTAGTATACCTAGGGAAGCTGTCCGTCAACCCGGCTCCCCTGGTAACATGAAGACGGGCCAATTTCCACTGACGTGTGGAATAACTACAACGGAGGTAGGTACCCTTTGTGAAAAAGGCCCACCACCCAGATTAAATAATGTAACGTTACTAAACCCGAGAGGTCAGACACACAACTCTGTTTTAAGCATGTGAAGGAGCTGCATGACTGACTGACCAACCACCCACCCCCACATTTTGGGTACCGTTACGCATGGCACCAACTCCATGTCACAAGTGTTTGAATGCAGTTTCCACACACTACAGCCATTATCAGGGCACCTGGACGACGTCAGCATGTCAGATGGTCAGTGGACGTTGCTGGGGTGACGGAACTGGAGCGCTCACATGCAAGGCATAATCAAACTATCACAGCAGCAGGCTTCAGGAACCAATACCACTACACAAAGGACAATGGTGCTCTTTAACTGCAGAGGTGGGGGGGGGGGGGGGGGGCCCCCCCACGCCCGGTGGTTTTAATTTTGTTGGGGGGGAACAAAAAAGGAGGGGGGGTTGGCGTTTTTGTTTGTTTTTTTTCGTGGCGTCCCAACCC
>JAACJT020000007.1:13300437-13317615 GCA_009936485.2 Gymnarchus niloticus
CCCCCCCCACACACACACACACACACACACACACACACACACACACACACACACACACACACACACACACACACACAATGCTGCATTCATGTCCCAAAATGCCTTTCAACCAAGAGGGGGGGGAGATGATGGTACACAGTTAAAGGGGAAGACAGCTGAAGCACAGAACGGTGGAACAAATTTAAACAAGATAGATGAGGCACCAAAGCGGGAGGAGGGAATGTGCAGATGAAGCATTCGACCATTCTGGAAAGAGGAAGCAGGTTAATGCCGTGCTGTTTCAGCACCAGGGACACTAACCCAATGGCCACCGGACGCGCATCAAACATCTGCCTCGCCGTGTTCCAGCTCACTAGGAGTGTAACGGTACACATATTTGTACCAGAAGTTTTCAGTACAGGTCCTCCGGTTCAGTACACATATGTACCCAACCAATGCGGAACCTTTGTGTGTTTCCCCCGAGCAACATTGGGAATATTTGTGTTGCACCATTCTAATATGAAGCTGAAAGCTGCTAATGTGAATCCAATACAGGTCAGGTACAGTTAATTTTCTAAATGTGCACCTTAATGGATATTTATTTACTTGAGAGAATATTTTGATTTACTTTTAAATTTATTAGTAGGTTGCAGCAGTAGTGAGAGAATCATACTTTGTTCAGTAAACCACTGTTTAATAAAGAAAAAAAAAAAGAAGCTATTTATGTTTTGTCTCTTTTACCCCCACTGAACCGAAAATGTACCAAACTGTGACTACAAAACCAAGGTACGTACCGCACTGTGATTTTTGTGTACTGTTACACCCCTACAGCTCACGCATCTCACCTTCCGCATTTGGCTCATCTCTTGCTGCCATCTTAAAAGGATTATGGTGAAATTAGCCATCTCGCTATTTAGGTTCATGAGATATAGCAGCCCTTACTGAATGGACGTGTGGGAGTGTAGAGGTACGGTGGGTCAAATGTGGGCACAACCGTGTGAGGGCAATAGCAGAAGATAAGGTTACACGCAGGTCCAGAGAGAACAGACATTAGAAATGCTCAAACCTACAAGGGGACAGGAGAGAAAACAGCCAATGACCTCAGAGTACCTTGCCACGTCCTGTATGCCTTCTTAACACCATCACTACTATTGCACCTGATTCAAAACCTACCAACAGTTTGTAGACAAGAAAATAAAGAACGATAAGATATTTTGTATTACAAATACAATACAGGACTGCCCTAGACACAATGAGCAGAAAACTTTCTGTACAGAACGGCACAGCATCCCAGAATCTGACTCCACACTTTTTGGATTGTAACACAATATGAGAGGATGCATTCGGTACAGCCTAATCATCGACATTTTGTCGGCATTCAAACTCTGGCCCCAACGGGCTTTCAAGTGCCATTCTCTGTGAAGGGTGGACAACTATAGCTGGCATATGTCACCAAACAAGGTCTTTGTTCTCGAAGTGGCAAAAGGTCAGTCGCCTTTTCAGGGCTGCGACAATGCAGACTAGAACAGGCCAGGTCAGCAAACAGATCAATGATACCTGTACCAGTCACATAAATGAAACACACCGCTTCTCTACAGTGGTCTGGCCGTGAACTGATAGTTATGCATTACTTATCGTAATGAATACTAAGGCAAGAAACAAACAGTAAACATGAAAACAAAAGATCTCAGATTAAGTAGGGTCTCCGGCAAGTTCTGCTTCAGAATAACTGCAGCGGGAGTACATGGGATACTGAACTGGTACCAACCTGTAGAGAATGTCAAAAGGAGCAGGTTTGCCAGAACTCCGTAAAATATTGGCAGTGACACAGAATGAAAGGCTGTGCTGCTTCCAGAGAAATACTGATGTTTTATATGACATTACAGCCTACCATGCCATTAAAGGATGGGGCTGATGCAGGAACACTGCCTGCCAAACATTCATACTCATTTACAGCCTGGCATCTTTGAAGACCTGGTGGCTTCCTTCCCAGAAAAAAGGCTTCCACATTACAAAAGTACACAATGAAAACACAATAGTACAGCCATACTTCATTCATCCCCAGGAGGAAATTGGGTAGCTTTCACATATCCCGCCTTCCTCTCATGATAGCATGTTTTGGGGTCAGAGCACTGGGTTAGGCAGTGTCCAGCGGCTCTGGAGCAAACTGAGGTTAAGGGCCCTGCTCAAGGGCCCAAAGGTGATATGGTCACCCTGCTGGTCATGGGTTTTGAACTGATGACCTTCTGGACATGGGCACCGATGCCTAACCCACAGAGCCAAACCCTGCCCCAAACATGCTGCTGGAGGAAAGCAGTACAGTACAACATATCTTAGGGGGCCCCACTTGTAGATGGAGGCCCAGTTTCATACCCACAAATGTAACATTAAATCGTTAAGACCAAGCTTCTCTGGTCCATTACTTGTGCTAAAAACCGGCAGTACATGGAGGTAACATTAATCCAACTTTACATGCTAGAGACGAATTCCGTGTTTCCTTTAAAGGTCAATTAGCCGGCGGCAACTTGATCTGCATGCAGTTGTAGTAAAGTAAGTTTTGCACTGAAAAAATTACAGTTGTTTATGGAAAGAAGTATTTGTGGCATTGGAGACTGGCTGCGTCGTCGCATTGGTGAATATTAGGCTAGCAGTAAAGTGGCTGTCAAATACAGACGCCGTTCAAAATGTACAGGCAAATTACAACACTTCATGGGTATCGCAAACTAATTTAAAATGTACTACAATAAGTTATACCATTTCAAACCAGTAAATGTTTGCAAATGAAGATGCTAACACACAGTGACAACCTCCTGCTGAGACAGAAGTGAAGGAAGCACAATTGTGTCAGCTCCTACAACCAACACCTGTGCCAGACGTGATGAAAGCATCGAAGGACAAAGAAGGGAAACTATACACACATTATATAGAAAAATATCACACCAACCGAGTGCCAAAGATGACAAGAATGAAGAGCAGGTCACAAGGCAGGGGAACACCTAGCATGGGATGCAAGCTCATCTCAGGGTGCACATGGACAGTGCATTCACAGTGCCAGCAATTTGGAGCCACAAATTAATCAAACTATATGTGTCTGGACCACAAACAGAAACCAGGGTGTATGGAGAATGGATGCAGACTAAGAAGAAAATGGATCTGTGTGACTAACATTTACGAAGAACCACACTGGAACACTAAGCTCATTAACCAGTGACAGAAGTGGCTACCAAAACAGCCGCTATACTGGTTCCAGAAATGGTCTTGCGTTCTGAAGAATAAGACGACACCTAACACTGCCAATTTTTCCTCCTTCTGCTGAGGCTTGGTAATACGATCGTGTTCAATAATAAACCAGCAGGGGTCTGAAAGTCTCAAGGCAGAATAAATTATGACCCATGTCATAATTTTGCCACTTTTCATTTACATCTGTTTTTGCACACGCAAACAAAAACCAAAGGCGCCGGATGGTTTGCGCAACTAAACAAGCCCAGACACCTTCGGGTACAGCTCGGAGAATCGCGAAATCAATGTGTAATTAAACTGCCAAGTGCTATGAGAAAGTAACCATCAGTACTACGAGAAGAGACGGGCGCCCCCTGAAGGGCACGAGGCTGCAGCGCGTGGGGCTTCTGGCTCGAGACTATGACAGAAACTCACCCAAGTTGGGCTGCCGTGCTACTCTGCCGTCTTTGTTTGAATGTAAAGACTTAACACACTAGTTGCCTTTAACAGCGTTTTGCTTCCAATTTTGCCAGCCAGTTCCACGCCTTTAAGCACCTTAGGGCTTAATATTCACCTAATACGACAACGCAGCCAGTCGCCAACGCCACAAACTCTTCTTTCCATAAACAACTGCGTAATTTTCACCAAGCAAAACTTAATTACCCTTCAACTTTACTACGATCGCATGCACGCCAAGCTGCATCCGGCTCATCGACCAATAAAAGAAACATGAAAATGAGCATCTTGTCGCGCTTGGTCGCAGGGCGACACCTGATGTGTTATTATAAAAATAAAATCCTAGGTCGTGACATCGACCTGCACCACATTGCCAGGCTAGATCGCAAAGCGAAGCACGATCTGACTTCACATTCTGGCAGTGGCGAGGCCTCCAGCCAAAGCCGTATCATCTCTCATGCAGACGAGTCAGGTCATGCAACACCCTCCGTAAACTAAACTGTATCCGCGGATTTAGTCAACCGCCAATAAACACAACAGGAATCCTGCTGCGTCCTTTGGCCTTTCCGTGGAAGCTTATGAATGGGCCTCAGGAAGGAAAAGATCCCCCCCCCCAAATCAACAGGCCCACGCTACTGTTAAGAATCCAGCAGCGCACCGAGAGCCGATCATCTTGCAATAATAAAGGATGAACACACACTCCGACACGGGTCCGGATCAAGCCTCACAACCACTATTCGCCGTTCGTGACACACGTCAAAGTCTGCGTCCGGGCAGCTAACCAGGCCTGCCGCTGCAGGAGCATCTGGGAGAAAATGAACGTAAAAATACACATGCCCAGTAAAAACGCCGCCTGTATGATGGCTTGGCACCTGTTCTGGGGGACGCTGCACTAGAAGTCTAAGTGCCAAGGCGAGCGCTGTTAAGTTGCTGCCCGATCATACCTCCGGGTGAGTAATATGAATGAGCTGTGCTGGCTGGGCCTGCTCCACGCTGCTCCTTCTAACGAGTCCGATGAACGAACATTCAGGGCGGAAAAAAAAAAAACACCAGCGAACTACTAAGAAATTCGCGCTTCGTAGCTAATTATGCACTTTGTTATAGTTGCTTTCAGAGGGGGCTGTTTAGTGGTGTTAAACCAGCGCGAAGGCGAGTTATGTGCACGGGATAAACTGCAGTGTGGAGTTTTACCTGATTACTGCGAGAAGCCATGCTCCCGGTGACTTTTCCTTCCGATCCTAATTAAGACTGTCCTTCTCGACAGAACGCTGGGATATATTTATACTACTCGAACAGTCGAACGACCTACTGTGACGCTGCGCTCATTTTTTTTTTTTTTCCCTCTTTCTTTCTGCGCTAACGCGGACTGCTAACACTTCAGCCGTCTTCTTCTGCAGGACCTCACGCCGACTCCCCCGCCGCCGCCATCTTGGTGTAGCCACGCTCGTGACCTGCGCGCGCTCACCCGCGTGCTACGTCACCGTGGATAGGGGAGGGGGAGGCTTCTCTCCGTGTATGGGGTGGGACCTGGAGTCTAGCAGAATGTGCGAAAATGAGAGCCTTCTGCTAAAGTACAGGACCCTTATCTGACAACAGCTGGAACACTGAATTACATGCTTGACCCGGACAGTTAAACAACCAACATTCGTATAGCTTGTAGCAGGAGAAGCTACACGTATGAATGCACAAGCGATATTATAGTCTTAACCAAGTACGAAACCACTGTAAGTTGCCAAAATATCTCCCCGCAAAAAGTTCTTAAGTATTAGTAAGTGTGACTTAATGAAACGTAATATAGAAAACACGCCTATAGTTGTACTCGTTTTATTTTTGTTTTATAATGGATAAAGCATGACACCGAGAGCAGGGCGGAGTCGACGATCAGCACGGTGCATAGTAGGTGAAGAGAGAATTCTGGAAAGGAAGGAAATCGGGAAGACGAACAAAATCTTTGTAGTCAGCCTAAAGATCAAAGCACAAAGGTATTGTGAAGTTAAACTGGTAAATTCTACTTTCTTAATATGAGCCGTGGTTATTAGAGGAAGGTGTTTTGTGTTCTCAATAGGCACGCGTCTTTGGTGACCGTATGGTTTGACACATTGTTTATTTTCCTATATTAAAATACGCCTGTGTTTTTTTCTGAAACATGCTCCTTTTGATGATGCCTTTAATGGCAGGGTTCCCGAGCAACAGGTGTTTTAGGTAAAGCAGTAAAGTAGGTCATTTGTAATGCTTATTCTTTTCAATGAAGAATTTAATTTCACAAGAATTTAATAGCCTCCTTTAGGTTTAAGCCCTGGTTGTGATTACTTTTTGGTTTCAACCTGATATATCTCTAACAGATCTTAGGTTACGGCAGTAGTCGATTGTTGTTTTTAAGCTGGTGGCATAGTTGTAGCATTTCAGATGTTTTCATTGATAATAAACATGTTGTACTTGAAAGAATTTGCATGTAATGAATCTGGTAATAAAATGTCCCCAGAGTGGATCGGGGCTGTTGCACTTTTATTCACCATCACACTGTTACAGCACTGTCGCACATCTAATAGTCATGTAATTATTTCCTTGAGTTCACATACTCAGCTCTATTGTCCTGCTCAGGATTGTAGTGAAGGCCAGGGTGACACAATGCCAGAAGGTGGTAGGTATTATAAGAGGGAGGAGTATCCCCCTAGGGATACAGAAGGAGATCCAGAGAACTACAGAAATACCGGACACCCAGCAACCAACTGGAGGGATCACACCGACAGGCCAAAAGACAAGATTTCCGCTTCTGAACAAGACCCTCTCAGCAACACAGACAATACTCATCACGCACATCAAAATATGTGAGGGAGTGTTCTGTACACCTTTCTGGCATCCCTTTGGTAATGACGTATATGAGGATTGAGGCAGGGCATTTGCGTGAGTGTTAAATGTGTTCTTTGTCTTTGTTCTTTCAAAAATGTTTTAAATTTTCCCTTGCTTGTTTACGGACAATTTTGCATGATAAGGTCAATCCAAAGAACTGTCTGCATTTTGTTATCCGGTGATTTTTGTTTTAGATACAAGAGTTCAGTGCTCCCAACTGAAATGGATCACTACGAGGCACGGCCCAGACAAATTGTGTACAACCTCCATTACCTTCTTACAGCAAGAGGTGAGCTTCCATTTCTTCTCAGACGGGGTTTTGGTATAATATGAGATATAACATTTTAGACACATATTAGGCTCACTTTTATTATTAGATTCAACATTAATTTCATGCTCAAAACCGTGAAGTAACACCTGTGGAGGTGGTAACACTGATCGACGAGAGAGAGCCTTCATGCACAGCCACAGGAGACCGGGTTGTTGTGAGCGGCTTAGCTGAAACTAGTGAGGGGGAAGAGTAGGAGATGGAATGCAGAAATACAGGTTTGTGAATAAGAGAGTCATGTGACCGGCCCCCTCTCCTTCTCACTGTCTCATATTTGACCGCCTGCCTGAAATGGCAGACGTATTTATTTTCCTCATTGGTGCACATAATCTCTAGTATCAGTACACAGGCCAGGTTACTGCTGCCGCCCATTTCAGTCTGAAAATCGGTCTTGAATATCAATAATTACAATAAGTACATTTTCCACTCAAGTCAAAAGTAAATTAGGAAGTAAGTACGGCCACTGAATATTTTTTTGGATTCCAATCTTGAATGACATGGCAAACAATCTCACTAATGACTTGTGCTATTTCTGAATGTAGTTTACTACTGTAGTGATTTTCACTAATGACAAGATTTTGTTTTAGCTAGCCTTTTGTCCACTGAACTCCTCTCTCTCTCTCTTTCTCTGAATGCTGTTCCCTCAGCTATATGCCAGATGTTGGAGTTTTTTCTCAACATGCTGATAGTCATCTGTGCCGGGGTGTCCTACAACTCCACTGGGGTCTATAAGGACCTGGCCAGCCTGGGAGGACTGTACGCATACTACTTTGGGGGAGCCAATGCCTTTACGGGCGCAGAGGCAGAGCGCGTGAAGCAGCTGGACCAGCTGTTCTACCAGCTTAAGCAGCCTGTGTACGTCTACACCATGGCATACGGCGGGACATTGATGGGGTATGCCTCTGCCATGCTCATCCTGGGCATCCTGACAGTGCCGTTCCATTACCCCGTCATGTTGCTGGTGGAGGCGGTGCTCGACGGCCTGATCGCCTTAGGCTATATGCCCGCCGTGGCCTTCTACTTTATCAAGCTGCAGGAGGCCTACGACACGAATGTCTGCAAGGAGCGGGAGCAGCTGTACAAGAGCAAAGGCCACCAAGGGTATGAGTGTAAATTCCAAGGGGCAGACATCTGCGGGGGGCTCTTTGGCGTGGCAGGGGTCATCGCGTTCACCTTCGGTGCTGTGCTAGCCATTCGGGCTTTTATCGCAGTCCGGAAACGTAAGCAAAGACCTCACGAGGACAATGCCTTATAGGAGCTGAATGGATTACCCACTAAATTGCTCACTTCAGATGTCACTGTGCAGCATTCTGAATGAAGGCCTGAGAGCTTAGGTAGACGCTACATTTCCGATCAGTGAACAAGCGGTCCGATGTCTTGCCATGATCTGTGCAATCTCATTGTTGGTCTTAAAAGGTCAGTAGAATTGAGCCAGTTAATGCAAGTGGCAGTTTGTTATGCAGTTTACACCGTGCCATAAGTATGAAGTTTGATGGTGGGTGTGTTTCAAATATTTTTCTCCTGGCCTATATCTTTTTTTTTTTTTAAACATTTTAAACCACAGTAGAATTACAGAAGTCAAACCTTGTATTACAGTAGTTGAGTGTACATTTTTTGTGAATTTTACTAAATCTTTACCTGCAATTTAATTTTTCATGTCATGAACTAGACTTAATGTAAATAAAATGTTGGATTTTTTTCCTGTAGTAAAAATACTTCACATTGTTCTTTTTCTCCCATGTAAGCTAGTCATAAGTGCTTAACTACAACTTGTCAGGTGTATTGTTGCGAGCTGCTTGCACATCAAGAATTGATGAGTATCTTGAAGCAGATTTTAATGATGGATTATGAAGAAAAATAATTTAGATGTTTCTAGCTTTTTCACTCACAGATACATGCTCTCCATTCAATCACAAAATGTTTCATATCAAATCACATAACAGCAGGCATGCTGGTGGGTTGGGGGGTTCGAATTCCACCCCTGCTTTGTGTCAGTGTAGTTTGCACTCTCTCAACAATGTTGCATTTTTTTCCTCCCACAGTCCAAAGACAAGATGCGTGTCAGGCTAATTGATGTCTCTAAATTGCCCAAAGAATCCTGTGCATGCATGTACCCTGTAATGGACTGGGGTATACCCTAGCCTTGTAGGATAGGCTCCAGGCCATGCCATGCAATGCAGACATGGGTAAGCAGTTGAAAGAGGAAGTGGGTGAAAGGCCAGCTTTTTCTTGTTAAAAAAGTTCAGACGAAGCAGATTTTCACAGTATAAATTTTTATTGCTACTTTGGCTGAAAAGGTGATCAAAAATGCAGCTTTTCTGCCCAAAACTAGTCATAGCAGCGTCTGAAATGAAATTCTGCCCCCTCTCCCACTGTCAAATCCAGAGGAACCCTATTCTGGCTGATGAACAGCAAAAGTGCTCATTTTGTTTCTTTCCATAATAATATACTATAACATTTTCTAAACTAATTACATCCAATATATGACAGATTCGGAGTATACATTATTTAGCATTGTCTGCATGCTAAAATATAAACATAAAAATATTGTGTATGCCCCAAATAGATAAAACAATGCTTTATGAACATAAAATTTAGTACAAATTAATCACATTTCTATATATATATATTCTGTTTACATTATATGTATATATATAGGGCATGCTTGAGACACATCAATATGTTTTAAACAAAAACAGTACCTTGGAAGATGAGAAGAAAGGATTGTTAAATCCTTAATTTGAAAGACAAAGACCTACAAATCAGCATGAAACAATGAAGTACAAAAATAAACCTCAGCTTTCTTGGCATCGAGAGAAAATATTTAGGCATTTCTAGAAAACAATCTTACAGAAATAAGGATGGATGGGTGGAGTCAACTTTGGTCACGTGTGAGATGATTGGAACAGCCACATCCTCAGTCACCACCACAGTCATACGCAAATCACGAACGTATCCGGGCACTCGAAGGAGTGCCGTTCTCTGCCACGTAACGCCTGAGTGTTACACGGCTTTGCATAAAACTTAGGGTGCATCTGTCCTGTCAAATAGCTACATTCTCTCCTCAAATTAAAGGGAATTTCTTCATCTGTACAACTGTACCCTATAGTGTCTTCATTAGCTAATCAGCCCGACATGTATATTCTGACATCAATAAGCCTCTCATTTACTGTATTAAGCATTAAGATAATCCTGTGTTAAGCAAAAGCAATACTCCACAGTGCATTGTTTCTCTCCAGTGCCCTTAGTGTACGCTCCGTTTTTGGTATTATAAGGCGAGAACAAAAGCAAGCTGTTAAGAGAAACGATGTTCCACTGTGGCAGCAGACATGCATCCTGGGATTGAACTCAAAGCATAATCTGTATCTTGTGCCTGACAAATGTGTTCCAGGTCCCACCAGCCTAGTCTGGTATGTGTTTGGCTTTGGCAAAACATTGCCCAAAAGTATGGAGTCAAGCACACTCAAACCAGCTGTAATACGTACACTATGGAGCAGCAAGAGGTTGGCAAAGAGGGTCACACACAACGGTGGAAAAAACCACACTGTGTACATCATACATATATGGCACACACTCTCACACCTGTTCCCATATATATAATATATATACACACATATACATTTGTGGGGAATGACAAACTTCTGTATTAATGTAATTAACCATTAGGGACCTCAAAATCAAACATTCAGAAACATGAATATATGTTTAAAAAAAAACAACAGTTTTGTGGCATTTCTCATATGTGGATACCTCCACATTACCTTTTTAGCCCAAGCCAACACAGTCACACTGACAAACACACTGATTT
The DNA here is from genome assembly GCA_009936485.2 of Gymnarchus niloticus. NCBI lineage: Eukaryota > Metazoa > Chordata > Actinopteri > Osteoglossiformes > Gymnarchidae > Gymnarchus > Gymnarchus niloticus. The sequence continues at coordinate 13,311,078 of JAACJT020000007.1, forward strand.
AAAAAAAAAAATCCTTATAATGAAAGACCAAATAACCACCTCAGGGCATAAGACAACAAATAAAGTTACAAAACACCCTTGTGCTCATTTGTGGGTGAATGTTTGTGTTTACTGAACTGTACGGCGCTCACATTTTCATTCCAGCTTTTAGTAAAATCCATAATTTCGGTTCTGAGATTACAAATTTGATTAATTTGATTATTCTTTTTTGAAGAAAAAAAAAAAAAAAAAAAAAAAACACATTATACCACCTTGAATTCTGATCAAGATTTCTTCTGTTCTGGTTATAGAGTTCTGGATTTTTCTAAAAAGTCAGAGCAGAATCAGAGCATGGAACAGCTTACATTCTGCTTATTTCCACACGTTACCACAAAACACAGAATGAAGGGGCAATGTCAGTGCTATTACTTTTGAGAAGGTCTGCCTCGTGAAGCAGGGCTTTCAAAGGTGCCACCTTCAGCCTTGACCCGAGTCTCAGTGTCAGAGCCACGTCCACACTCCGAGAGAGACCACAAACAAAAGAGCAGCGTGCACATAACATATGAGAACTGCCTACATCTGTTAACAATACCGATATTAAAATTGCCAAGGCAAAGGAGGTACTGTATGATTTACCACCTGTAGCATGAAGCTTTCCTTCATACCTGCAAATCCTTACTACTTGACTGTAGGTGTGTTTTCAAGTGGGATTCTGGGTCCCCCGCGCACCCCTGTTGATCCTCAGTGACCTCAATGCAATCCTGTCTACAATTACAATAACACACAAAGCACTTCTACAAATTTCCCCAACATCTCAAATGACACAAATCTATATTCGATCTTTGCCTGAACATTCAAAACAGGATGTACTTTTTAGAAGAATTATACAATTATCTTACTGAAATAAGAAAAATTCACATTTTAAAGGATGTTTAAATTTAGATTTTGCCACCATGTGTGTATAACTGCTTTTAGCTAAGCTAACAGAAAGACGCATAAAGATATCTTTCAAATCTTCAGTGAAAGTTGAATATCTTGATAGACAGAAATTAAAGGCTGTGACATACTGAGATATGAACTGAAAAATTCAAGCCCCCCAGATCCCCATTCAGAGGGCAGTGTGTAGCCCTTGACCAGTGTAAGGCCTCAGGAAAATACGAAGGTTAATGGAAGCGAAGCCTGCTTCATCCATGTCACTTTCTAACGTTACTATGGCAGCGCCTGCATTGTTCCGCTGACCGCGGCACAGATGAGTGCCAGCAGGACCCCAGTAAGTACACAGACAGTGTTTAACGTCACACAGCATGAGACAGATAGACTAATTCCTACAGACACGTGTGTATACATTTCACATACAAAACACACCAGCTTCTGGGAAAATAAAAGCATGCTGCCACAGGAAAAAAAGCTTTCATTTGGCACAGAGAGCGCAAGGTTAGCACTTGAGAATGAGAAAATTTAACAGCAGTTTGTCTCAATGCATTTTGCCGCATCATATTGTATTTGTGTTTGACTGTAACTTGATAGCAAAGCTTAACTCTTCAGCTCGAGAGCAGGGGCCATTTTTGTTCTACACCATTGTTACTATGATTACTGAAGTTTTACTCCATTCAAAACTCTCCATGTTGTGAGACCCCCTAAAACAGCAGCAGGGTGATCTGGGTAGCTGGGATACGGCTGACACAGAGAGGCACAAACAGCAGGTCGTAGGCCCCTCTCTGGACATGGAAGCAGACGCTACAGACTCTACGTCAAGCTGGAACTGAGCAGCGCTGCACAGTATATGCGCTACGCAAACACGTGTGCACGCAAACATACATACACTCACATGATGTGGAGACTACATGTTCAGCGAGCAGAACAAGACATCTCATCACCCACAAGCTCACAAGAGAATGGGTTTTTAAATATCATTGCACATGACACACACACATAGACCTGTGTGTGGCCTCTATGTTAGCTACAACCAAAAAACAGTCTTAATGATTGGACAGGACGTAAACCAACCCTTCCCAAAAGATAACACGCCTTGGGGCACTTGGATACGGTGAGACTGACAAGCACAGGAACGCTTAGAATGCAGTGTCTACTTGTCGCTTCAAATATCCCTTATCGATTACCGTCGCTTCAAGACTAAACATCTGTCATGGCTCAGTATCCCAAAAACATTTATATATAAACTACAAGGTTTCGGACGTCAGTGCGTCATTTAGCTTGTTGCACAAGGGAGGTGCGTCATAACTGCCGAAGTGCAAGCTTAGATTGCTGGGAAAAGGAACGTTACAGGCACAAAGACGGCACGGAGCCAAAGACTGCAGTTCAGCACTCCGCCTCCAGATGGCCCCATGAACCAAAATTCAATCATTTTTCTACCTTCATTCCCATTCCACAGCCTTTATTCTGACAGATATAGAGTGTAGATTATTCTACAGTCTCGTCAGAATTCTTCTATTAGTGTAGAAGAATAGATATACTGTATATGACTGACAGGGGTATAAAGTGCAAACCTACAGCATCTTATGTTAGAAATGCCTCTCACAGTATTTTCCCTCTATTGATACAAATCCAAACCTGGCCCATCTCTTTTCCTGTTGAAAATAAAGCACACACACAACAAAACTGTCCTAACAAAATATGCATACAGCATGGCTAAAATAGTTTTCTTGGTACCATACATACAATTTCCACATTTACATACATAATCAATAACATCTAATATCGGTATGAAAAAATATACTGAATAGACTTATCACAACTGCCTGTTTCACTATGTAGGATTTTGTTGCTGAATGCAGATGCCTCATTCAAATCAGAATATAACCTGTGATTTTGGTTTAAATGAGAATCGAAGCTGATCACTGCAGAGTTTTCTGCAGAGCCACCAAAGCGCCAGCGGTGACACAGGAATGCAAAAGCCTGTCCATGTAGATCCAGGTTCGAGGCAACGTCAGCACAACACACACCGCCTGGGGCTTCGGTGCCGTTCTATTCTGATCCTCAGCACTGGAATTCAGGGTCTCCACTACAAGGCTCCCAGGAGACCGCGCCTTGTTTTGATTTTCTTGACGTTCGAACACAGTATAGGAACTGAGTTCGCTGCCAACCACATGCCACAGATGTGCATCATCGCGGTACTACAAATAGTGGAAGGTGTACTGTCAAATTGCCGTTTCATCATGACTCTAAGCTTTAGATTAGCATGGCCTGCGCAACCGTCAGCCTTGGTCCCAACACCGTTCCTGCCGGTCCCTGAAGCTGCAGTGCCAGCATGTGCCATTAGGCTAGCCGGGCAATGTCAGACAAACAGCAGCCCACGATTCTATTGTGCGCCACGCCCATACCCGCTTTGGGCCTCCTATTCCAGCCTGGCTAAGCAACAACCAATCAGCAGACACAGACAGGTGTTCTTAAATCCTCACAAAAGGTGCTCCACTGATTATCTGAATCTAATACACAAGGTAGCTAAAAGGTGAAGCTATGCCATTCAGCAATTCGGAAGCCATCTTGTAGGAGACTCATCCAAAGCTACGTCGCAAACTGGCTTCTGTAAAAATCGGACAGCCCATAAAACCACAAGTGTCACATTATCCCACTAGGCCACGACCCTGATCCACCCGCCGCATCGAGCAGCCACAAAGCTGCTAAACTGAACGAGAACACAGAGACTGGGAGCACATCACCGACACTGCAGGAACACACTAACAGTCCAGCCCCAGGCTACAATCCGTTAGCTCTGCTGAGGAACACCTGCAATAGGCACTTTTTGAAAGTTCCGACTCACTCCATTTTGCTTTTTTTTTTTTTTTGTCGTGGCACTTCTCATGGGCTCAATGGAGCCCTGGAACCATTCTGGACAGGAGGTCTGCGCAATGAGTGATACGTGTCAGCAGAGAATCAGGGTCACACAGCCACGTACATAAAGGGATGCGCTGCAAGAGCTTTTTGCAATGTTACGCGGGTGAGGTATTCCAGTTCAAGCACGGGTTTGGCCACATCCTCTTTCTTCAGTATGTTACTTGAGACACCTGCACCCTTCAGTTAACATGCATGGTCTTCACCCGGTCAAGATGACTAGAGACAGATAGTCACCATCCTTCTGGCAAAGATCTAACAGTACCGTCATTATACAACCAGAACCCTATACTGACACCACCTTAGAGAACTCGGAACTGGAAGATGCCATAGGTACCACGAAGACAGAGGCCGAGGGGAGCAGGGGGTCACCCGTTACATTCTCTGCTCTGTGCCCTCTACAGTGCAGTATCGTACACCTCCTGCTGGGTGGCGGCAGTGGGAGAAAGATCCTGCTGCGGCAGCTGAGGGGGGTGGACTGCCTCCCAGTCAGGGTCTTTGATGGACTGAGGGGGCGACGCCAGGGGAGGTGGTCCTGGGACCACAGTATTTTGACTCCTTAGTTGCTCCCAGACGTCCTGCTTCAGGTTCGGTGGCACTACCAGCTGGTCCTCGGGGTCCTGCTGGGCGGGTGCCGAGAAGTAGCCCGACTTCTTTTTGGGAGCCTCTAGGGCCACTTCTATGAGATTGTGACTGTCCTCCAGGGCCACCACTGAGCCATTGGACAGCTTCTTTCCAAAGAGACTAGAGGTTGATGGAGACTTCTTCAAGTCCGAGATCTCTCTGCCGCACACGGCCAGCAGGCAGCCGTTGGTGGCCGACACCACCACGCTGTTGTGGTGCCGAGGCCTGTCGCTGAAGCCCCCGTTGGGGTAGCTGGACCCACGCTGGTCGTGGGGAATCCCCTGTTCCTCGGGGCCATCCCGCCCCCCTGAGCGGATCTGGAAAGCGCAACAGTGGATGTCGACTTCAACCTCTAGTTTACTGCCATTAGAGATAACGCCTTCTAGAGGGACCTCATCGTCACTATCCAGCCCGTTGTCTGATTGGTTGCTGGAAAAGGTGGCGCTAGATGGCTGGCGCTGGAAGAGACTTGGGTGGGTGGCGGTAGGGCCACAGACCGTGGCGGCTGGGTGCAGGCTACACCGCCGCTCAGGTCTGGACACCGGGCCTGATGAGGGATGTTCGTCAGATGCCGTAGAACCCGCCTCGCTGCCCACTTCAGAGGCAGACATCTCGCTACTGAACTCTGATGCAATCCCACTGCTGGAAGAAGGCGTTGCTGGATCCCCGGAGGGCACAGTAACAGGAAGGACTCCGCCTGTAGGCCGGCCCTCCCCTGGTGCAAGGGGCAGCTCGCAGGTGCAGCTGTCCTCTCCAACATGTAGAGCCACCACTGCCGCCCCCACGTTGTCCCGACAGCCGTAGCTCTGCGCCAGGGTGCACAGCTTCTTGGCGGCAGCGCGGGGTTCTCTCACAGCCAAAACGGTGCTCACCACCTCCTCGTAGGACACCCTCTCGAAGAGTGCACGGTTGCCCAGGATGAGGAACTCGTCCTGGGTGCACAGTGGCTCCGTTCGCACCCAGGGTTTGGGCAGCACCCAGGGGAAGAGGTAGGAGCAACCGAGTAGGCGGGAGCAGCAGGTCACCCCACTGACCTTGTTGTCCTAAAGCACAGAGCAGAGCTCCTCAGGGCTACATGCTACTGGGAAATGAGAAAACGTCACCTGAAACGAGTGACCTTCCATGGGAAGGACACCATCAGCTAGTGGTGGGACAAATGAGGCTTCAAAACCTGCGGTGGATGGGAGTATCCAAACTGCCAATCAATGCTGACACTAACTGAGGCTTCAAAACCTGTGCTACCACCAGCATTGATTGGTAGTTAGGATACACCCACCAACCATGGGTTTTGAAGCCTCATTTGTCCCACCACTATCATCAGCATGGGCTTTAAGGAAAATACAATTCAACTTCCTCCTAAACCTCCTTCATTATTTTCTTTTGTTTAAGCATACATGAATACTTCCTTGAAGTAAATGGCCTTAAGCATATCTGGATGAACCAAAAGTCCTAAGCATATACAGTGCTACTTCAGTGATATTCATACTCGTCTGTCGTTCTCCGACACATAAACACAGGTGGATTTTGGGACATTGAGTGTCACACCGGGGCCCACAGACAGACAGCGGCACAGAGACAGCCAGAAACAGAGATAGGGGCACAGCCAGACAGACAGTCAGAAGCCCAGACAGACAAGCAAACAGGCCGACAGAGGCACAGAGAGACAGACAAAGACACGGACACTCAGTGAGTGGCTGAGGCATCACCTCAGTGACGATGGCTTTGCTCAGCTTGACCCGCTCCGTCTCCTTGACGCTCTGCTCCAGGCTGAACACCTTAGAGAGAGGAATGGGCTGCCCATCCCGGCACAGCACGGCCTGGCAGGTGCCGACATTAGCCAGGGTCAGGCTCAGATAGCTGCCAGAGTCTGAGGACTCGTGGTGGATGTAGCACAGCAGGGCCGAGGCACCCAGCTTCTGGCCAGCCATACCCAGCTTCCTGTACCACCCAGAGGAGACACAGGCACTCCACTTTGGCACTTGTTGCATGAGCGTGTGGGTGTGTGCGTGTGTGTGTGTGTGTGTGTGTGTGGACAGCAGATTAAACTTACCGGTGTGATGTGAGGAAGGTATTGCACATATAC
>JAACJT020000007.1:13339419-13363020 GCA_009936485.2 Gymnarchus niloticus
GACAGAGGGGGGGGGGCCAAAAAAAGAAAGTTAAGGAGTATGAGAAAAAAAAAAAAACTTACCCCACAAAAAAAAAAAAAAAAAAAAAAAAAAAAAAAAAAAAAAATGCACATCAAAGCCAGAATAACCAAAAAACAGTAAAATAATGACTAAATACATTTTTAATACAGATATGTTCTAAGCTGACAAAAAAGCTGGTGCTCTTAAGAAAATTGTTGTGTTTGGCTGCGGTCACCTGTGGCAACATCGTTAAACAGCGGCTGTGACGAGAGGCCATCGAGCAGAAAAGGTGGCTGGGAGACTGGAGCTTGAGAAGCAGGTGCAGGGCCTCCTAGTTTTCAGGGTAGAAAGAGGAGAGAGGAAAACAAGGCCATCTTAACAGCAGCAATGAACACTGGCTATTAAAACAATACTTAGAGAAGCTGGAGAAACCATTTCCTTTTTTTGTCCAAAAGGAACAAAAAAGTGGAGTAGTTAAAACTTGGGGTGAAAATCCTAGAGGTCACCGTACATAGTTTTCAAAGTAATAAGATGAAAAACATAATTCCGCAGATGGACGCACTAGCAGGGAACTTACTACACACTACTAACACAGTTAAAGTCACTGGCATTACACAGAATCGTTTACAAACCAACAATAATACATCACCATGCCAATTTTCACTCACTGACCGGACAGAGAGAGGTCCCCCAGCAGGTCGAGCAGCTCCCCTCCTGCAGACGCCAGCTTTGTGGCTGGGGCTGTCTGGATCACAGGCACCATTTCGTGCCCTCCAAGGAGGTCCAATAAATCATTAGCCTATAATGCGAGAGACTACACTCAAGACAACTGCAGCATAAGCAGCCATGCAAGTTCAAGCAGACTACCAAGGTAGGAACAAGTTACCTTCAATTAACTACCCAACTGAAGCAGAATGGGTATTTGAATAAACCCATACAATAAGGCACTGCATTGAAAGAGGAATAAAATGGCTCACGGCAGCAAAAACTGTTTTAAAAATGCACACTAAGCCTTGCAAACAGCTAGAAGAAAGGGGTGCATGGTGGATGACAGCTTCATCCCCAAGGACACAAAATTCAAACCCAGGTCTGAAGGCTTGGGGACACAGAAACCCAGTGAGATGAAGTAAGGCTGGGGCCCCAGGCTACGACAGTCAGTTACTGCCAATGTTAATGAAGTCGGGCAGTAGAGGAGCCCAGAAAACAGACTGCCCGTGCGTGCATGCACACACACCCTTTATCGCCACTCTGCTGAAGGTTGTCAGTAATTAAACTTCCTGAAAGTGTTTATTATCAAACTGTTAAGCAGCCAGTCCTCAAACTCCGACTTAGGGAAACTGACAAAAGCAACTGATCCACTTTAATGCTGTCTGGCACTCCAAAAATGGCAGGGCACATTTAGTGCATCAAGCTTATAGCAAACATCACTGAGGTGTAAACATGGCATCTTTCAGGGACCTTACACACCTATCAAAGCACCAGCAACACAATGTGAGTCTAAACAGTAGTGATGGGACAAATGAGGCAAGAGTCAGCGTTGGTTGGCTTTTCAGGATAGGCCCTCCCAAGGGTTTTGAAGCCTCATTTACCACCAGCATTGATTGGTAGTTCGGGATACTCCAAGCCACCATGGTTTTTGAAGCCTCATTTGTCTTATCACTAGTGTTTACTCTTCCAGAAGGCAAGTGGTGCTATTAAACACATCTTAAGTATTAACTTCACCCAGAGAAATGTTTGTGTGAAGTAATAGAATGACCTCTATGTATAGATACAATTCTCTTCACTCTGACATGGCAAATTTGTATTATGGGAAAACCTTTTCCTACGATTAAATGGGCAGTTAGTCAATAATAGATAAGTTTCTGAACAACCCACAGAGATATTTAGCACCAATGTTTGAGGAAATATGGTAATATAAAAAGCGCTACGAGTTAACTTCCCATTGTCCTGGGTTGTGCCCACCAAGATCAGATGCCCTGTGTATGACGCCACTTATTTGTGCGAGATCACGGGGTAGTGATTCAAAGCAGAATGAGGATGACAACTGAATATAAATTCAGTCCATCTTCCCCACAGAAATTAGAGGCTATGCTAATAATTAGCAACAAATATTTCTGAGTGTCATTATACCTCCTGCTATGAATAACAGTTACTGGGGTATTATCACATTAAGTAGTTAAAGTCATTAAAGCTGGGCATTTCAGCTGTGTCAGCAAGGAGAGAAGCTTTTAATAAGGTTGTTTCGCAAAGCGTTGGCAGTGTGTGGGAGAGCAAAACTGAGATGCTTAATTAACTCAGAGCACAAGTGCCCGACAGAAAAGGTGGCCCTGCTCAAACATACTATTCGCATAGCAACTAAACGTGAAGTTGGGTGAAGGAGCAAAATACAGACTTTTAATCTTAATCTTCAGAATCACTGCACATCTGTTTAATCTACAAAACGGCACCATCTCTTCAGGCCTTGCTGGCATGAAGAGCAGATTTTACACCCACCCCCTCCCAAAGACTCCAATTCCCAGAAACCAAATGTTTACAGAATGCATATAAAATTGAAGATTATTCAATAAAGATGGGAGTTACAGGTAGCAAAATTGCTTTGTTTGCTGTTGCAACAAATCCAACCCTTAGGACTTAAATGAGCTGCAAGGTACCATATTTCATCTCTCTCAGGTTGTTTCTGACTGTCCTGCAGGTGGTGGGTAGGGAGTGAGTGTGCATAACTCCCGCCCCCCCAAAACAGTTGGTGGTCTTGTCTAAACAACACTCAGCATCAGAATCCATTTTAGTCCAGAATTTCTGCTCATGGAAAGATCAGGCCAGCTCAGCAGTCTGGAAACTCCACCAGTCCATCCGAGTTAAACAGGAGGGTATATATCTCTGGTTGTCAGTGCAATACAGTAAAGTTAGACTCGAGCCAAACTCCTGAGTTATCTGGCGTGATACACAAAATAGCTACTAATGCAGAGCTACACAGAAAAGGGCTATTTCAGATTCTGTACATGGGCAGTTTCAATGACATCTCTCAAAGATCAAATGGACATACAGTCTTTTATGAAGGCTATCATGGAAAATGTTTCCAGTAAAATTAAAGTGAATAATGCACTGCTCAACTCTCTGAATTTCACTTAAGAAAAAAAGAAAAAAGAAATTAATTTTCTTGCCAGCAGGTGTCCTTGTTTGATCACAGAGGGAGTGCATTTCAACTCGGCCACCCGTTATTCACACTTTTACTCAAAGAACATGTACAGATCAAACAGCAGTTGCACTGGCTGAAACCCCAAGAGGCCCTGCTAGTTGGCAGGGGTCCCAGATCTCACCTGGCTGGTGGGCTGTGTGAGAGCGGGTGGGTGCTTGGCCTCCAGTCCCGAGGGCTCCGCCTCCCCATTGGTCTGCACCATCTCCGTTGGGCCATTAGTGGCAGTCTTCTCCATTATGGGCATCCGTTCAAGCAGGGCAGACCTTTAGAAGCCGTAAATTCCACCCCCCCCCCATTTAATCATTTGTATCTTATCAAAAAGACCAAACATAACATCCATAACAGACAGTATGCCATTCACTGCCAGTGCCTGAAATTATATTAAATATCTTACAGCTATATGCAAAACCAATGCAACTGCTATGCTGTTTTCACAAGCGTATGGCCACCCATGCCCTTAGGTCTTATGACTCGTTTCTATCCATATGGTCACGATAAGACAGAACTATTACCCTCCAAACACACTAACAAACCACAACACAAATAAAAAAAAACTCGAATAAATCCACACACAGATCACCAGGTAAATAGAGACCATTCACCTCATGTGATCATATTTCTTGAAAAGCGCGTTGTACTCCACTGCCCGCTGCTGTAGCTCCACATCTATACTGCTACCGTAGATGGACACCACTTTCTTTATCCGACTGCAAAGGGTGAACACCAGGGCATGGTTAAGGCCTCAGTAACAGGCTCCTCTCCGGTTTTGGTTCACTGGTTCACTAGCAATGGATGCTTACTTCACACTGCTGAAGCGGGTGGACAACTTCATGACTGCAGTAAGGGCATAGCCTCGGGTCACTGGGGAGGACAGGTTAGAAGCCAGGAGGCCTTCCAAAACATCAAGGACCTCATCTTCTGTTACCTGCAACCATGGGACAATTGGGTTTAGTGCTGCAACTAGGATGGGACTGTTTGCTTAGTAAATAGGCATCAGGTACAACTGGAAATTACCTGGATAGGCTCCTCCTCCTCACATTGGCCAGACACTAGCAGATCGCCATACTCCCCTATACACCAAGACGACACCTGCACTAGAGGTTGCTGGAGGAAGGAAAAACCACACAGTAAGGCTTTATGTCATAGGTTTACAAGAGTAGAGTGAACCATCTCACGGAATTTTGTTTTGGTTTGGCCTTTGATGTAGAATGGATGTGTGAAGAGAGACACTATCAACCAGTGACTGTCCTATCATATCATTCTCACTTCCTTGCTGTTTTCCCAAAACTTTTCCTTGTGTGCCCCCCAAACGATTCCACGTGGTACGGAGTTTTTGTCACCGCAAGGAGACTCAGATATATCAGCACAGCCAAGAGCTGCATCATCTGGAGTTAACAAATCTGAGGGTCACCTGTAAAAAAAAGGAGTCTTAGCAGAGCTGCCAGACAAAAGCAGCCACTTAGACTGGGCAAATGATGATATGGGACTGTCAGCTGTGGATGATCACGGTAGTCACAACAGCAAAGTCATTTTGAGCTATGTGGAAGGGGGGAATGGTAAACCACTGCCATGCTGTACCAAGAAAAGCACGTAGACAGACACACCAGAATGAATGTCAGGCAAAGCTCTGGAAGATGGGACTCTCAGGTCAGGAGGCTAACAGCACGCTACTGAGGGACAACTAAGGATTCTTCAGAATATGGCTGGTCTTTGACATGGTTATCTCAAAGCCTCTTGAACATCCAGCTGCTGATATTGGCAAGTAGGGCACAAAAACCAAAAGCTGAAAAGGACGGACCACTTGAAGGCAGAATGCACTGAGTGTGAACCAAGGAAATCTGGATGTGGTAACGATGGAAATGGATCACTTACAAGTCATCATCTACAAATGAATGAACTGGACAAAGATGCTTTCAGTCAGGTGAACACACCATTTACTAACCAGGAAAGGGACTAAGAAGTGTTAGGAAGAAGATCAGAGATAATACTGTGAATTATTAATTTGATAAACTGAAAAAAATTTTATAACCAGGTAAGGGTTATAATAGACAGGACATGCAAGCAAGATATACTGTGTATAAGTACAGTGTACAAGTGGGTAGTACAGTCAGCCAGTGTGGACTTGGAACAGAAAAGGCTAGAAAGTGACTAAGCTGCTTCTGCAAATCTAACAACCTCTTTGTTGCTAATACATTGCTCAAGCAACAAAAATGTCATCTTTAGCCCTGGACATCACCAGATGGAGTTCACAGAAACGAAACGGAGCAAATCCTTGGTGCCAGACGATGGAGAAGCCCAAATAAAATAGCAAAGGCGTGGCCTGCAGTAGACTGGATTATGAACTGCGTGTATGCAAACTCCAAATAAAGCTGAAACAACAAGGCCAGACAACTTCCAAAAAATGAAGTGTATAATACACCCACAGCCTTAAAGAGAAACATCAAAAATCAGTTTGAGATGCGACCTATACGGATAGAGAACCAGAGGACCTGTGGACAGCATTCAAAGAAATCATCCAAAAGGAATCTGGAAAGGAAAAAGACTAGTCTAAATGATAGAGCCAAGGAAATAAAAGATGACAGAAGACAAAGTGGAAACTGTAAAGAATTACAAAACTCAAAAGATTATAAAGGACTAAAATGTGAAACTACCAGGAAAGGCAGAAGTCATATCTGCTAAGCCACTGGAAGGAGAGATCAAAATGAAAAGGGGAGGAAAAAAAAAGGGGGGCTGTTTTTTGGAGGACCCATGACATAAAAAAAGTTCTAGTTGTGAGTAGTGATACCGAAAGACAGGACAAAGGTCATGAAAAGATGCAACACACAGACCTCTACAGCAAAGCCTACATCCATGATGAATGAAGTCACACATGGAAAAAACTTCAGTAATGGAAGAGGGTCTAATTAGCCCTGAGATCACTGCTGAAGAGGAAAGCCAAGAAACTAAGTATTAACCAAAATATGCCAAGAAACTTGGTAGCTCAGTGGCCTACATGTAGGAAATTTCTTGCATTCCAATAGCAAACTAAAAAGATGTAAAAACTGATTTCCAACAAAGGCCAATGAGCATTGCCAATGCATAAGGGGAAAAAAAAAAAAAAAAAAAAAAAAAAAAAAAAAAAAAAAAAAAAAAAAAAAAAAAAAAAAAAAAAAAAAAAAAAAAAGAGGCAGCAGTTGATATGTGCTTTGATTGTAAGAAAGCCTTTGACTGGGTGGACCATGCCAAATAATGGAAGGTTCTCAAGGAAATGAATGAATGACTTAGATCATCGTGGCATCCTTATGAGGAATACATTTACCAGACAGTAAGCCACAACTGAAATGGAATGTGACAAAAATCACCAATTCCAGATAGGTAAAGGATTTATACAAAATTACACACTACCACTGTACATATTAGGACTGCATGATTTGGTGAAAAAAATCATATTGCGATATAGTAAACGAGTCTACTTATGTGGTTAAAGGAAATTGAACAGATTACTGGTTTTGAAATGCGTATTTCTCTGCTAAAACATACAAACTTAAACTAGGATAAAAATTAAAAAAAAAAATGAGTGGACTATTAATGTAGTCAATAATATGGTATTACTCTCTCACTTTTCCTGTGTTCCCTTTTTCCCCCCATTGACTTTTACTGGGAGGATTTTCAAACTGCTGCCACTGTTACAGCTTTGAAGCTAAACTCACCAAACAACCACACAGTCATGGGCTCACATAAACAACTGGCAACATTTGGTGGATGTACTTGAACCCAGGTCCTCTCCTCCAGCCAATCAAATTTCACCTATTCAATGGGAGGTAAATTCATTGACTTTAATGGGAAAATTTAAACTACTGCCATTCTCACACTTTTGATGGCAAGGTTCCCAAACTTTGCACAGTTGGTCAAGGGGTGACTACTGTTCAAGGTTTGAAAAAGGGGTGGAGTGACAGTCCTAAATTGTAGTATGCTCTTTTACTGCAACCCATGGGTGACCAAAATAGTTATTTGGTAGTGAGATATGTAGTTTTAATGTTTGTAAGATTCTCACTCAGGTCTGACCAGAAAACACAAAATCACGTAAAATGAGCAAGTAAATCACCAATACATTGAAAGTTATTCTGTAGTGAGATTTGTAGTTTAAGTTCTCTCACTCTGGGTTGAACAGAAAACACAATGAACCCAGGTTTACCATCAAACAATGCTAAATTGACCCCATAAGTCATCCTAAAAATAAGTGTGCACATTTTGGGGTTCCCTGGCACCAAAAGTACAAGAACTGAAGCAGTTTAATTTTTTCGTCATTAGAAGTGCTGGGTGTTAAGCAAACACGTCTTTTGTCAGTGGATATGGTATAACGTTTCCGTTTCAATAGTTACCTATTAAAAATAGACAGTAGCGCTATATTTAATGTCTGATTTGGTTGCGATAAAGAGCATGCCACAAGTTATTTTCATTTATTTTAGTTTGCGTTACGTATGTTTCCATTATAAATGACTGAATTTTGGGTGGTAAATTCATGCATTCAGGTCATCAACAGCTGCAGAGACACCCAAACAGCTGCAGTAAACAGAGAGCCTGTGCTGCATGCACATCTATTTTCCGAACGAGCACGAGCTCTTCTGAAGCATTATGAACTCCCTCCAACTGGGCGGTGCCACCAAGCGCAACTCCATTAGGAAAGAAATCATCCCGATGCTTTCCATTTTAAAACCACACTCTTCCCTAGCCACCAGCATGAACCTCTTACACAAGCAAATGGTTTACTACCTCTCGTGCACTTATGAGAGCGTTTACTTTCAGCAGACTTTTAATGCTGCCACAAACTTTTCAATACAGTGCACATGCTTCATTGCCTAAACAGAGACTGACTGGTCATCTTTTTTTTTTTTATGGGCGTAGATAATGAGCAGACTGCACACAAACAGAATAGGTTATGACATTCACACACACACACACACACACACACACACACACACACACACACTTTTTACTTAAATCGTAGCCTTTTGCGGTTATATAATTGCTCAGGCTAACATTGTGATTCTGATTAGATTAATAGTGCAGCACTAATACCTATACAACTCATACAGAACAAAATGACAAATGCTGAACTAGAAAGTAGATGTGGACTCAAGTTTAAGAAAATAAATGACATTTGAAACCACTTAGTTTAAAAAAAAAAAAAGGAACTTTGGCCAAATGTACAGAAACGACCACAAAATCATCAGCTATCTTTAGTGTTGATGACCTAAACATTACAGAAAGCTTTTGCCTCAAAAGAACAATTAACACAGTTATACAGCAGTCAAGAAATACGTATATCAGACTGACCTTTGCCAAAACACTGAAGATCTGACTAAAGCTAGTTTGTGGACATATGAGGACCCAGGGCATTAAAGACAACCATGATGTTTAAACATTTCCAAAGTAAGAGAAGACAACCACCAACAAGACTGATGAATTTAATCAGAGTAATTAATGTGCCATTGAGAAGCCTGAGGACCCAGACAAAAGACAGAACTGCCATCTACACAGTTGCCAGGAGTTACCCTGACATTGACCAAAATTAAAAAAACCTTACTATCAGCACAACCAATTCAGCCAATTATGAGCTTGAGTGTTCACTGATTACTTGAACATAATCATAGTATTTTGGGGGGGGGGGGGGGGTTAATCACCTGTGAGATGTCATCCAGCAGTGCTTTGTAGAGCCGCTGGACCGTATAGGAATGCATCTCCACACTGTTGGTGATGAGCTGGATGAGGTTGGGAACACAGTCATCCCGAACATAGCTCCCTGCCTGCAGAAACAGAAGCCAAGGACAAGTTGTAGGCAGGGTTGGAGATGGGTTTGTAAAGCAGGAAACTTACCCAGCATACATTATTAAAGCACAAACTGTTTATAGTGCTACATATTTTATTGACGAAATCCAGCTGATCTTTCCCAAAAGGAGGGCAGAACCCACAACTAGAAATGCTAACATTTTATTCACAAGTACAGATCATTTATCATAATGCTGCCTGGTGGTTTTACCATTACGACCACAGACTGTTACACGTTTAACTGAGGCTGAAAACCAGATGTCCTTAATTTGAGAATATTCTTCAGTTAAATGGCTGCTACCAAACTTGGTTAGCCAAGGAGAGGAAATCAGATGAAAAGCAGACTGACATTCAAAACTTGATAAATAAAACAGGGCACATACTTGGAACATTTCTGATGGCAGGCAAAAGCATCAGATGATGAATCGGGGCTACCATATGTAAAGTGTTTTATAAGACGGCATAACAACGCACTGAGAACAGCAGAAACTGAAATTGCCTTACCGTTGTGAGTACTCTCATGATCGTGTCTATGTGCCACCGCTTCGAAGGCGCGTACCTACGGCCAAAATGGCAGCCAGCTTATTCAGTGACATCTGCTGGAAGCGAACACTGCCTACTAGAATTACAGGCACATGGGACAGGTAAAGCAGGTGTGGCAGTGCATACTGCAGTGGCCTGCAATAATGCTGTCAGGTAAAACAAGTGTCAGCAGCGTTTCTCTGACGATGGATCACTCATTTTATCATCACGCAGCATATTAATAGGAAGCTCTTCATACTTTTTTTTTTTTTTTTAAAAATTTGCTGTTTCAAAAAGTAGACTGACAGCAAACATTTCAGGTGGCTCCAAAAAAAAACCTGAATGCTGAACGTACAGCTTACCATGACCAAGTACATTCTATCTGATTTCCATTGACAGAACGTAGCTTTAACTGCAGATCTTCTGCACACACTAACTGGACAGGTGCAAGATCGCGGCAAGAATGAGCACCAAATATAATAGACACAAAGTGCAGATAAGGTTACCAACAGGCCTTACTTTTCTGCCGCGAGGAAGATACCCGACGCGCAGTCCGCTTTGAATTCTGGGTCACATGAGTCCAGGAAATAGAGCAACTCTTTCATCATTCCACGAATGTTGTTGCCATTCACCAGAGCAAAGCTGAGCTCCATTGCACGTCTGGTGATCGAGGGTGGGGTGTTAAAATAACTGGAAATATGACACAAATTCATGCCTACTTTGAAACAAGTGAAAACAAAGCAGCACTGGCTCACCTCTTGATAGACACATCTAGGTCTTTCAAACAGTCCACGATGGTGCTCCTATGCCTCTGTACCGCGTTGTGATCAGTCTGTACCGTCTTCAGCAGAGATGTTAACGCTACATACCTGTACACAAACACCAGTGGCCATAAAAGCACTTACTTCACTAAAGCATATTAGACACATGGGGTAAGTGGATACCAAATGGAAGACATTTACTGGGAAAGAGGAGAAATGCAGCTCACCTTATATTTTTGTCATTGTTTAGTAAGAAACGGCCCAATATGTTAATGGCTAAAACCTGGGGGGGGACAAAATACTGATATAAATTTCAAATTCTGTAAAATTATTATAAAATTATTTTAGTAATTTCTGGTCAGGTTTTTAAAAAGAAAATCACCAGCAGCCACACAAACAACAGTATGTGACATTTTTGTCACATAATGAAACATTAAAGGATGGGAAAAAAAATAAATCAGCTCACCCTCAACCCACTTTCAGATTTGATGTCCATTATGGTGAGAACTGTTTCATAAAGTATGGCGTTTCCTACATTTTTACTTGTTTCTGTGTTGGTTGCCACCTTTAAGTAATAAGTAACAAGTTAAATTTGAATTAAATGTGATCAAATGGGGAATTAAAAATGCACCCCCCAGCACAGTGGAACCCTGAGAGAAACTCGCTGAGACTCACTTGCGCAAGGATGTCATTCATAGCTTCGCTGGAGTCGTCATCGTTCTTACCCAGAATCCTGAGCAACCTCAAAATCCGCACCTGATCAAAAAAAGACCAAAAGACCCTGTGAGTACAGAGTGGCACGGGAGGTTCGAGGAGACACGGATGGGGGGGGGGGGGGGCCCTCCCCTGCAGGAAGGGGTCACTGATTCCCCACCCATCGTGTTCTGGCGAGTACCCTGACATGATGAGGTTCTTTAGAATTCGGACTAGCTGTGGAACAAGCTGAAAGAAGGCAGACTGACTGGTGAGGCTGGTACTGGACGGCAAGAGAAACACTTGAGGAACCAAGCACACCTTTAAAAGTGAACTGTGACCAAAGGCAGTCATATGCTACAGACCATACATCCAAGTTAAAAAGGAAATAAACTGAAGGATATCCAAATGGAACCATTGTCTTATTTGGGGAGAGACAGCGTCTCATCAAGTGTCCGTTGTGATTTTGAAAGTACAATTAACAGTCTAAAAAAAAAAAAAAAATACCATAAAACACCATAAACAAAATTACAATATCAATTTACTAAATGATGGAGAACTGACAGACGAAAGGACAACCCACACTTAAAGCTAAAACATCCTTCCCAGACAGAGGGTGAGATAATTATGCCATTAGTCTGAAGGGCGAAAACTACAACACCAGCAGGTAATGGATTTAGTAAAAGAAAAGGGAGGGAAAAAAAAATATATATATATATATATATATATATTGAACAGACATCCTACCATGGAAACTGAAGACAGACAAAAGCACAACTGTAGACAACTAGAACGAACTTAACGGGGGCATCCGGAGAAGAACGATGAGCCATGGGGAGCATGCACCACTTATGAACCAGAATGTACTCTTACCTTCTCATTCTAACACAGGAATTTCAACAAAGACAAATGACAGAAACATATGAGGCAGATGTTAGGAGGAACTAGAAGAGATTAGAGATTAAGTTCAAAGAAGAGATTCAGATAATGTTCTGATTATGAATATGAGGAGCGGAAGGGCTGAGAACAGTCATTTTGGGGAAGGTTTGCAAAAGCCCTGACAGATACATAAGCAGTCGGAAAGACGACAGAACTCAACGTTTGGGTCATGTTACAATTCCAGGCATAATCAAATAAACTACATCAACCGCCACTACGATAAACTTCCCACAATCCATTGTAAAAATGATCATTTAAAAAGGCCCACTGCATTAGCCCTAAATTCAGACATCTCTGGTGTATTAAAGGGACCAGTGTGACTTAGACACTGGGCGCTCTGGAGGAGGACCGGCGGTCAAAGGGGATCGCTTACCTTGCGGAAGTGAGCAAGCATGTCGGGACTCCGCTCGCACATCTCAGTAAGCAGGACCACCGATGTGTGGAGAACACCTGGACAGAGAGGCACAAGGGGACATGAGCGGAGCACCAGGGACACTCTGGCAAGGCTACACTCCTTAAATGGCGGGTCTTTAAAGTTCTGTCTTATTGGAGGAACAGAAAAATGAACAAGGGAACAAAAAGCACGAAGGCCTGTCTTTGTGCCTATTTACAAAATACACTAATGTGCCTGTAATAGTCACAGGTTCTGATGGTTAGTAAGCTGGAACAATGGAAAAATGTCCACGACGGGCCAGTAGCGGGAGCCTTCCAATATTAAATCTGCAGCACCATGAACTGAGACGTATCACTCAACAACAATCTCAATGAGCCTTTAATCTGGATTCTTTTTTTCTTAAGTGAAGCTGGCAAATTAACAACAAAAAATTTCATTTTCCGTTCTCACAAAATGACAAGTTATGAGAGAGGCAATCAGAAATTTAAACTCTAGGTAAGGTCTACCAGCTGTTGAGAGCTGATCAATTTCAAATTCCACTGACACAGCATTGATTTCACCTAACTTTTCATCAGGGTACAACAGCAGGGTACCCAGTGGAATTCAAAACTACTGCCTACAAGTTCTGAACACCTGCTGCACCCCCAGGAATCAGGTTAACAGACAAGCCAAGGCTCATCTTGCACCCTCCCCCACATGTGGCAGCATCAGCTTCATAGACTCACCATGGTTCTTCTCACTCAGCAGATTTTTAGTAGCAGGGAGGAACATCTCCATTAACTCAGGTACCTTCCTGATCACATGAACAGCACACAACGCTGCCTGTGGGCAGACATTACAAGAAGCCCAATTTCAAAAAGAAACTCAGCGATATCACCAGGTGTCAGCCCTGTGACGCACAGTCATACACAAGCAATACAAACTACACGACTCGGCAAAACACAAAACCAAGTCAAAAAGCTACAAATTGCTGCCTTTATTTACAGTAAATGCCTAACGTAAAACACAGGGTAAGAGCCAGCAACTTGAGACAAACACACACAGTGGCTTGGAAAAGTATACAGACCTTCAGAACTCACATTTTGATGTTTAAAACCTGATATCAAACTCCAAAGCAGCAGTTTATTCATTTCTAGCCTCCCTGTATGCATATTAACTCTTTGCCATAGAAAAATTCATTGAACTGAGCATCCAATTTGCATGCTGTACTTGCTATAATTTGAAAAGAAACTCTCTCATACAGTGCATGTTTTTGCATTTCAAGGGGACTTAAAAAAAAAAGGCCCCTCAAAACAAAGACCGACCAAACCAATTTAGAGTGAGGAAAACAGTCCAAAAGGGCAAAATGCAAAAAAATTTGGGGCAGATGCCAAGCATTTCATTTGCAAGAGATCTGACACCACCTATCACCTAGTGATCATCATCGCAGTCATCAAATTCTGCAAAGATAGCAACACGGCACCCCATAAACTGGGATACAGAAATTAGATGTTCACTATAATAAAGAACAGCACAGGAAGTGGAAAATCCAACTCTGAGACTGCAGACAATGGGATAGGCCTCAATCAACAAGCACCTACACTGAGATGACCATCATCTGCGCTGAGAGGATACCTTTTTCCTCAGGTATGAGTTTGACGTTTTCAGTAGCTTCTCCACCTCCCCCGCCAGGTCACGGCACATCTCCGATGAGCCCATGCAGCCCAGGGTACACAAGGCCAAGCCCTGCACATACTGCGTACTATGGTTCAGGTCACTGGATGGAGAAGACATCTTTATAAACATCCTTCTTGAGAAGGCGGTGTATTACAGCTTTGAGCAGTGTGGCATTCCAGAAGAGAAGGGCTCACTCTTCTAATTTCTCCATCTAGCCGTAAACCTAAATCAAACTTCAAAATCTTAGCAATGGGACAGGAGATACTTCTCACTTCTTTATGCAATTTGTCATCAGCAGATGGACATCTTGTCTCTCATCCAGCAGTAACATGGCTCCCAGGTACCCTATTCGCTTGTCTGTAAACTTCTGAGATGCAATCAATTTCAGGCACTCCAACTGTGAACAGATTCATTAATTTTTAATTAATGAAATCCCAATACAGTGTACACAAGCAGGAATGTGCGTGTAAGCAAGAAAAAAAAATTGAATTTCATTCAGTCAAACTGACTCAGTCATCTAGGGGGGGAAAAAAAAAAACAAAAAAAAAAACAAAGACCTGAAACCAGCAACTCTGTCTGTACCTGCCCAAAGTGTGCTGGGTAGCCCAGCATGTGCATGTACAGTAGTTTAGCGACATTCCTACAGCGGTAGGTGTTGTCCTCCTCCCTGAAGGACGACCTAATAGCAGCGCATTCTTTCTGGATCATTTCCCGTTCTTCAGCCTGCGTCCGCGCAGTCCGGATAGTCCGGATGAGCTCCCGAAGCCTGATTGGAGCCGGCATGCTCTGAAAGAGGAAGCAAAAGGTTAATGGGCTGATTGAAATTTAAGGAACGGATGGGAATAACATTTCACTTTTTGAACTGAACATTTCATTAAGACGAACGTAAGCCCAGCTGATAGGTATACACAGGAAAACGATACAATTGAGCATCTATATCCAAGTTTCATATATCAAACAACCAAGACGACTTACTCATTGTGATCCTGCAGAACGTTTGACTGTATAGGCCTAAGGCTTCAAAGTTGTTCCATCACTACAGATACCACAGAGTTCTTAAAACTACTGAAGATAATTTTTCAATACTCCTTCCTCAAGCTCATTTTTAAAAAGGCAAAACTTTAGACAACCACGCAATCTTTCAGGGACTCTTGGATAAAATGTCATGAAAAAGAAAGGACAGCAAATTCTCTTCTACAAAGAAAAGCATCAAGGTTTAAAAGCATCAAGGTTTCAAAGCTTCAATACTCAAGCTGATTAAAAATTAAAGCAAGCTCATGCTCAGTGGGGAGATTAGGTTCTCTAGTCTCCGCATTTTGTCCAACAAGTCAATTAACAGCAGTGCTGATATTTACACAACACATTCTATACAGACCCAGCTAATACACCTCCTTGGAAAATAACCAATTATATGGGTTACATGAAAAGAGCCTCAATTACACTCCAAAGAAACATTAAACAGCCATAGAAACACCTCACACTTCAAAAGGAAATCTCTAGTCTGCTTGCATGGGAAAGCAAACAAGCCCACATGTAAGAAAACCCTACAATATTATTGCTAAATGCTACTTCCAGTAAACCATTTAGACAAAATTTTTCAGGCCGACGAAGCTCTGAATTCCAAAACGCACACACACTTAAATGCTGAACATCTCGGCTTCCTCAGTAAATACCTGATGCTATAAATAGCACCTGTACAATTACATGTTTCTCTGTATAAAGTCACCTATTAAAAAAAAGTTGCTTTCATCTGCTCCCAATAAATAAAACATACTGTCAAAGTTAAACGGAAATCAATGAATAACCTAAAAAGTTTCATTTTTTGAAAGCAGGGCTCTTTACTACCGCTTTCCAACCTTCCGAAATCATTCTTGAAGTTTCAAATCCCTCAAACTTCCTTTAATTTTAAACTGCTACTAAAACCATTCAAAACACAAAATGCCAACTGTAATGGCTTCAAGGCAATCAGTGCAGCAGAACTCGTAATGTCACATTCTAACAAAACCTTGTGGGCACTTACAGAACTGAGAAACATCACTCTCTTGTTACCGAAGGTTTACAGATTTTCTTTAGCCCCAAGTGCCAGGCTAACAATAATTACTGAGAAAAATTAAATTTACATTGTTACCTGTAAACTGGAGCACAAATGGTCAAAAGAAATAGCAAGTTCAACTCTGGTATCCAGAAAACTCATTTTCATATTGTTCTTTGTTGCCGGTTTTAAAGTTATGACACACAGCCACAAAGCAGCAGCAACATACAACCAGGAAAAGAACAGCCACTACTATGGGTGGGGCTTAACTTATTTGACTTGCCACAGGAAAATCAAATGCAAAACACATGAATGAGGACAGAAAATCCCATGTTTATTTGACAGTAGTGATTTCCTCTTTGCACTTGACAGACACAGGAATAATATACAAATGAAAAGCAATGACCCAGTTGCTTATGAATTATTAATTTGCAAGCCAAACCAGAACTCAAAAGGTCCTGGATGTCCCCTAAATCAGCATTTTTGAATATATAAAACTACGCTCCTTAAAACAGAGCCATTGCATGGCACTTATAATAATGCAGTTCTCTGAAATCAATGAATCTGGTGCGCTTCAAGTTTTCTGTCCCCTGCCTGGTTAGTAACTGAGCTTGCACAGAAAGAAAAACTGGTAATGTTAATGGTTCACCAACCTGCTACCTTCTCCCTAATCTTTACTCAGGCTGGAGAGAAGACAACACCTAACTGCCAAAGTAGCAGGAGAGACAAACAAAGCCATTCACACCTTAAACTGCAAAAAAGGCACAGCAGAAAAGTAGTTACAACTCTGAAAAACTGTACATTCAGCACATATGACAGAAACTAATGATAATAAAAAGCCACAAAGTCCCCATGGCAGAAAGTTGGGAACCCCTTGTACTACCCTTCTGTCAGCCAGGGGAAATTCACCACCGCAAAAGTCAATTTCACTATTTCAGCATTACAAGGTCAATTTGCCAAATATGTAGTTTAGACCCAGGCAAGACATGAAGGCTCCATCTGCACTCCACATCAGCAAATTCACATAAGCTCTTAACTTCACCTAAGCTAATGCTACATTACCAGCCACTTGGATAAGCGTAGAAACAATTTCACAGACCAAGTTTTCAAATACAAAATGTCAACAGATTTGAAAAGAGACACAAACCAATCCAACCTACAGTGAAAAAGTAGTAGTCCTCCATGGATAAGCATTTAGTCTTCCTGTTACTAAAGACTGAGACAGACACGCCATCTACCTGCTTGCCCTTAAATAGAACTATCGGTGTCCTTCGGCTCGCCTTTAAGGGCTGGAACCTGACTGTGCTCACCGGAAGTGATGTTGCCAAAAAAAAAGTTAAAGGCACTGAATGTGTACAATTTGATTCCTTTGGACTAATTTTGTCTTTAATAACACACTGTATAGTTGCCAAGGCAACATACAAATATAACAACCTAATGACTGGTAATTGACAGTTTAACAGCTAACTTGTTTTAAATATTGTGAATTCCACTAAAACTGCAGTGCACTTCTTGTGGAAGAACTGATGAACTTCTACGATACTGCACTTTGGTTGCTTAGAAACTGTTCCCACTGGTTAATTTGATTTACTTTATTTATGGGCAGCAGACATTCTACGAAAGACACAGTCTGAAGTAACATAGGATGAGGACCACATTTGTGCTTCCGTATATAACTAATTTAAAAAGTGCCCCCCCTTTCCACACAGTGAGAATGAACACCACTAACTGATACTGCTCTATCCCCTGAGAAGTTCTCTGTGCTATGAGTATGAAATATTTACCTCTCAATAACCACTGGGTCACATTCTTCCACTGATATATATCATATACAAGTTATCATGGTGTGTATAACTGGCAGTCATTATTGCACAGGTAATACGTTTTTCACGATCAAAGTGGACATTATTATGCATGCAATGTTAAGAGACAGAAAACACCACTGTGGACAATGGAGGGATTAGCAATGGGGGGGAGGGGGTCCAAGTGGTTGGGAAGCAACAAGCTGAGGTATGTTCACTCAAGTTCGCTTCTAAAGTGTTTCATAGGGAGAACAAAAATGCGCTGTTGATTTCGGCATTTCATGCCTTATTTTGGGCTATTTGAACACAAAGCATGATGGACATCAATACTCCTTGCACACAATAAAACAACCAACTTGTTAAAATTGCAATAAATCTTGAAATGGTTTCTTTGCTGTTGCTCAGTTCCAGCCTGTGGCGCATTTGACACCAGCTGCAGCTCCGAAAACGACCAGTCCAGCTAGACTCTCGCTGATGTGCAAACACGGTGGACTTAGTCAGCAGACGGTGTGGATACGTGTGTGAGTCGACAGCCGGTGCAAATCACCGAAACCCTGCGTCAGGCGATTGCAGCGGCATCTCGATCAGGCTTTATTGAAGATTGAAGATCTGAACAAACATTCACGCCTACTTTTCGCCCTAACTTTTCCTACGTGCCAATGCAGCTTGCCCTCGCTCCCTTGAATTATTCTCAAGGATACAGAAGAAAATGTTTCATAAACACAAAACTTAAGAGTTAATATTCATCATATTTAAGGGCACAAGTTTTTAATGCGGTGGCTTAGAACATTGTAATCGCTCATATTTGTCACTGAGCACGCATTTCTTAAAAAGAAGCACATCACACTTCAAGTCCATTCCACATGGACAGTCGGGCCGGATCCCGAGTGCCAAAACAGAGAAAGACATCACCAAGCTGGCTGTACTGGATGAAGGACCCCTCGGCGGGGCTTCCCGGCGCTCCTTATTTCACGAAAAGGGAAGTTGTGGCGAAGACTAAAGGGCCGGGGAAACGGTCCGAGTGTCACACTGGCGCCCCTGGGTCATCTAGCCTAAGCTTCCACAAGCTCCACGCCTTTTCCAGCACTACTGCCACCCCTTCCAAATAAATAAAAAATAGGATTCATTCGTGCCAACAATGACACCCTCCAAATTTCTTTACCACGACAACTTACTACGGATCGGAGGAACACAAACGCCGTGGCATGACATGTCATCCATAAGACACGGCAACAATTTTACAGCAAATCAATGGGATTGCCTGCCAGCACCTTGTCGTGGGTTCTTCAGCGGGGGGTGATCTTGTTCTGTACGCCAGGATCGCCTTTTACACGCCAGAAGACAGAATCGGGTAAACAGCTGGCGAACTGCTGTTTCATTTATTGACCAAAAAAAAGCAGGCTCTCGCATTAAAATAAGGACACCCAGCCCTTTAGTGAGTATAGGTACGGTTCGCAGCACCGCCTGAGCTCCTCATTCTCCCCCGGAGACAGACAGAAATGAGAGCCGTCCAGGATACCGTTCCGAGCCCTGCCAAGTCCACCCATTACACCGCCCACGGTGCACTACGGGGGGCTCGGAGAGCCGACATGTTGCCACCGGGCGCCGACGTTCATTTCGCCGCACAGCCACCCCATCTTGGGCCTTCCCAACAGCAGCCGGGAGAGACAAGTGGCTGGTGGCGGTGTCGCCAAGGTATTCCAGCAGCCAGTGTCAGCTCCAATACCAGTGTTACTCGTCCGCTACGTCTTTACAGGCAAGCATACAAAGTGACGAGAAATTCCTTCCGAGCGAAAAAGGAAAGCAGATAAGAGCCGTGAACAGCCGACTGGCTGACTAAACATCTTCCTGGTGTAGGCGCCCCAATGGCAGTCAGCAGCCCAGCAGACATCATCATCCACAAGACGACAGCGCAGAAACGTGTACTCCTCACTCAGGCCACCCGAAAAGCAAAATGACATCTGTCTGCCCCGTACCGCTATCGACCATACTCACCAGCCTCAGTGACACCAGACAGAAAGTGAAATCGTCTCTCTTGACTAAGAAGAGAGGAATGAGCCTAGCATTCAAAATGGCGGCTCTCTCAGCCTCAGCACTTCTACCGCAGGCGGAGGGTTACAGTAAATAAAGGTCTGGGCAGGAGCGCGAGAAAGGAGCGCCACTCGGCCTCGCGTGACGTCTACTTTGAGGTCGGGCCGCCCTGGGTGCCACAGAGAATTAGTTTCCTCTGCCTCGCCCCTCGTCGGTAATCCAGTGGAATAACTTTAGGAAGCCTAAAATCCCACGCTGCCGGAATGGCACGGATTTAAGGGAGAATGTAAACATTATTTAACGAAGAATCTCACGTTCTGGTTTTTCAGGTACTTGTGCGACAACACCTTTGTAGTGCAACTTTGTCATAAACCATGACGTACTGGAAACGTAAATTAGGGATGCTATTCAGCTGTCCACTCCGGCAGGTCAATCCTTCGGCTGGGTATGTAGATTAGCAGAAATAAGCCCTATTCATCGAAACAATCTGCTGTTCATATGAATTATTTAATTGTATGCGCATAGTGCGGATGTGTTGCAATTTAAGGCGGCACCACTGGAGTTGTGCTGCGGTCTTCACCTCGTGGCAGTCCCTGATGACGTCACTCCTCCGATCCCTGTCACTACACAAGGGAGCCATTCATTGGCCCTTCTGTGGGAGGAACAGAACGTGCTTAGCGTCTCATGTAGAAAACGGTCAGTGCAGGTGCTTTTAGAAGGCGTGTCGTTTCGCCGTTGCTCTGAGGATAAATGTACGTTTAACGCATTGCGATAAAATAATGTAGTGGTACCTGGATGGGCGTGTCACTACTGTCACAGTTTTCCTATGGCTACTGTGACCATTTAAACTAGGACGTCGACGAGCGCTTTGCGTGCCTCGGTTTTCTTTATTAGCTATGTGGGCACAGTTTTTTGTTTTAAAGATGTTTTCGTATATTGATTACGCCATGTTTATAAGTACGAGACATAACCATATTAGAATGTGCATTGCCATTATATTCCCATATTAAGTTTCTTCCTGCAGACTAGATGCTCAGGTGTTCAAAATAGTTGTATTTCAGAAAATAACGATATACTGTCTTTTTGTGTATGTGTTGTTATTCTACTTACATTTTACAGCGAAAAAAAACTGTTATTTCTATCAGTTTAAATGTTTATTTTATTCCACAGCAAAAATATACCTACACGTTACCTTTCGCTTAGATACCCTTAAGTGAATATGTACTGCATTTAGTCCATAATTTGAGTTTTCTTCCGTGTGTTGCGTGGGAAAGTTGTCGCAGTCTGTTAAAATATACATTTTTCCGCTGGATGTAGCTACTGGTTACTAGAGGATGAAACGCCCAAGTGTATTTAACACTCATATATGGATATTATGTAACTATATGACGGTTTACTTAGACACTTTGCGTTGCTAAATGATTTTTTTTATTATTTAATAATGTACCATTTTAGTTTGCATTTATTAATCAGTTCCTTTTAAGTTAATAGACAAGTGAAAAAGAATTACATATGTCAATGAAAATTATTTTAATTAAAATACTTCATATCTTTTAGTCAGTCAAAATTTCTTAAATTCTTAATTTCTTGATCATTTTTGATATTAATGTCAAAGTTGGTGATATGCATTCTCTAGTTTAAATCTTTGACTAAACCATGAAAGCTTATTCATTTAGTCATGAAGTACTTGTACTAGTATAGAAAGCCTCTACTTCTAACCTCAAATTTATACAAACGGCTGGTGCTCCCTTCATTCCGGTTCTGTCGTCCAAAAACTTTTAAGATCAGTTGAAAATTCTACTGATAGTCTACTCAAATTTCCACCAGAGGCCAGCACAAGATTATGGCTGGAAAAAATGGACTAATTTTCTGTTAAACGCATCGTTAAAAAATGCTAACAAACTTTAAATCTCTTAATTTTGAAACAAATATTCCTAAAAAATGTAACGCGTTGTTATACAAAATATTTTCATTGCGATGAAAGCTGGTTGAAAATTGAACTTATAAAATGATGCTTAGCTTGTATTATTCCGTTATTGGATTGTTTTGATTTTTTTTTTTTTAGTTATTTGCATTTTTTATTTTAGTTACATACGTACTTTTAAAAATCCTCGGCAATGAAGAAAAACTGAATAAAATGTGCAAGGCATGCGAACCTGATATTCGAAGAGTAAAATTTGAAGAAAATCACGCCAACTAATGTATATTTTAACCCCATGCAAATTATATAAGGATTGTATGATATTGAATTGAAGGTATTTATAAAGAGCGATGGGTTAGCGTAGACGATATCTCAGTGAAGCGATGATCCAACTGACTGTTTCACGACATGGGGTTCCGTCCTCCAGTCATTTGTCGCGTATCCCACAATTCGTTTCGGTGTGTCTTTTGTGAGTGAAGCAGCGATCTACGTGCTTAGCGAGTGTCTGCGGTGTGTTTCTGCAGAGCCTTGGCAAGGCGACAGCGACACACATTCGGGGTTACCCGGGGCTGGCTGCTCGGGAAGGAACATCCCATCACGGGGCTGCATATTATTACATCGAAACATTTTTTTCCCTTGTTGTGCTGAGTGAGCAGCGATTTTATTTTTTTACTTGACGGTGAAAGAGATGACTATGTGATCACTTTAGGAAGCTAGTTAAGCATCATCTTACTGAAATCGTTTTCCTTACGTGTGTTCAGTGAAGAAGGTTGTATTTTGCCGTCAGCAAAAGCAAACGGTTTTGAACACGGGGCGTTTGCATTTTTTCCAAGATTTTCCCCTTTAGATCCCACTCTCGGGTGGGAGCTTTGTGTAAGGACTCCACATTTGTCAAGAAAACACGAAAATCTGCCGAGTCTTGGAGGAGATCGGAGTTCTTTTTCACCTGGGAGCTGGGGATAATATGTCCAGAAGAAAACAGACCAACCCCTTCAAAGTTAATTGTAGGTATCACAGGTATTGCAGTAGCTTCTTTGATCGATGCAGTGTTTCCTCTGCCAGCGCCACATTTGTAGCCAAGGTTGTCCTCCGCCTGCCGTAAGCGGCCGTGGCAGCTCCGCGCACTTCTCATCTTTTATCTATGGGCTCGGCTGTCTGTGGAAATCTCCCAAACGCCAATTTCACAGCTCATCTTATTTTAACAGACAGCTTTGGGGGCTAGTAGATGCTGCCCGAGGCTCCCGTATGCGCTGCCGATTGCCGTTTGTGTGTTGCGGGATGCAGTCGCCGATAGCGTCGTAAATCCATAATGGTCTACACACCTTTTGTTAAGTCCTGCGTGCTTCATCACGGGACGGGACACTGCTTACTGTCTTCATCAGCATTGTAAATGATAGTTCTTTCATTACATGAAACTCGTTATAAGGGCCCGGTGGCAGAAAAAGCCGAAATAAGCGATGATATCTATGAATGAGTCTTAACGCATCAAAATGAGTTGGCCAGCTACGTCAAGTTCCCACGCATCTCTTACAAATATGCTGCAGGTATAAGGTAACGTTATCGTTCAGTAGTATATATGTATAAGGTAACGTTATCGTTCAGTAGTATATATGTATAAGGTAACGTTATCGTTCAGTAGTATGTGTAAGGTAACG
Organism: Gymnarchus niloticus; assembly: GCA_009936485.2. Lineage (NCBI taxonomy): Eukaryota > Metazoa > Chordata > Actinopteri > Osteoglossiformes > Gymnarchidae > Gymnarchus > Gymnarchus niloticus. The sequence continues at coordinate 13,362,830 of JAACJT020000007.1, forward strand.
TTATCGTTCAGTGGTATATGTAAGGTGACATCGTTCAGCAGTATACATGTATAAGGTGACATTATCGTTCAGTAGTATACATGTATAAGGTAACGTTATCGTTCAGTAGTATGTATGTATAAAGTAATCTTTTAGTAGTATGTGTAAGGTGACATCGTTCAGCAGTATACATGTATAAGGTGACATTATCG
>JAACJT020000007.1:13363120-13375014 GCA_009936485.2 Gymnarchus niloticus
AGTAGTATACATGTATAAAGTAATCTTTTAGTAGTATGTGTAAGGTGACATCGTTCAGCAGTATACATGTATAAGGTAACGTTATCGTTCAGCAGTATGCGTGTATAAGGTAACATCGTTTAGTAGTATGTGTAAGGTGACATCGTTCAGCAGTATACATGTATAAGGTGACATCTTTTAGTTGTATGTGTACGGTGACCGTTCAGCAGTATACATGTATAAGGTGACATCTTTTAGTAGTATGTGTACGGTGACATCGTTCAGCAGTATACATGTATAACGTGACGTTATCGTTCAGTAGTATACATGTATAATGCAACGATATCGTTCAGTAGTATACATGTATAAGGTAACGTTATTTTGTGTTAAGTTGCGAGTGCGTTAAAATCAAGTAACCGCCGTTTTAAATGTCCATTTGATGGACAAGGAAGGGAGGCCAGTTGTACTCATCATCAAATCAAAATATATTTTAAGTATGCTTCTAGATTCGCATAGGGCCTTAACCCCGTGGTAAAGAGCAGAATAATTTGGGTATGGTTTCAAGTGTTTTTTTTTTTTTTTTTAAAAAAAGGGTTATGTTTGCGGTCCTAAATAGTTATAAGTAAGTATAACATGATTTTATGACAGGGGAAAACATTCAAGGTGATCTGCAAACTTATTGGAACATGCTATCTCTGCATCTTAGACACTAATACCCAGGTGTTAACATGGTTTCCAGGAGATGCTAGGCTGAAGTCCTGCCACACTAACATCAGCACAATACTCTGCTTACATCCACGTCTGGATTCTGACTGCTTGCATGCAGATAGGTGGTGAACAATTAAGGTCTCCTGGCCTTTCTGTCATTCAGGACCGTCACTATGTCAAGGCTATTTGTACCCCTGCACTTTATACAGCCAAATTCATCTAGAAAGCAAGCCAGAAGTCTCCTTATGAAGCCGGAAGATTGTATTAGGTATTATAGTGTATTGGTAAAGGCTTGTTAAGACCCATTTAGGCATGCTTTTAGAGTATATTACAGTTCTTTCAGAGTTAAAGGTAGTTGCGAATTCACAACCTTCTCTCGACAAAGGTGCCTCTTTGGGATCTGTCATTCCAGCAGCTGCCTGCCGTTTATACGGGTCTTCCTCAGAGATATAGGTCTCATTGACTTTTCACCTGGTTAATGGGTGGACAGAGCCTTTGTTGATGTCAGAGTCACTGTCAGTAGGTTAACCATGCCAATGTCCGTTCTTGGACTGAGACAAGAGCACTCGTAAGGATCCTAAAGGAGTGATTGGGATGAACTTGCGGCATGGTGGGATGAGACGGACATGTGAGTGAGACCATTTTAAGATGGATATTTTCACTGAGAGTCCCTCTTCATATCTGAGTACTGGCCGGGTGTGTTTGCCTTCAGATAGATATTATTTTCTGTACTTACTTTACTTTAAGGGGACACCACAGAGTTGGATATCTCTGACTGATTCTGCTGTCTTTGGACAGTGGAGGGCGACGTGCATGTAGGGTGTCTTCTCGTGTGCAGGTCACCATCCTAGCACAGGGGACTGAAGTGTCACACAGCAGCTTTACTCACTCATGGCATATTAGTCAGGGGCCTGACTAACCACTGTCATTATCTGTCCCTCAGTTTGCCTTTGATGCTCTGTCCTCTTACTCATGCCTATCAAAAGGTTACTGAAAGTCTGCATGGTGGTCCATCATAGAGAAACCCTTACTAGGAGCCAAAGGGGATGATTGGTTGTGAATTTTAAAAGTTAGCAGACAGCCTATAAATTGTGATTTTTCACAAATTTGGTCTTTGTCAGTATTTAATATACCTTTTAGTTATTAGGCAGGTGCTCTGCTGAGCTCACTCGCACTTGATCAGAGCGTCAATTGCAGTGTTGCGTGTTCAGAGATACTCAGAGTTTACCTTACACCATCATTAGCTTTACTCATGGATTATTGTTGCAAAATACCCTCTAACACATCAAGCTGATTTAGTCTAAGTTTTCAGTGTTCGCATTAAAGGACAGAAAGAAACTGCAACTAATAACATCCACATTTGTGAAATCTTTAAACTGTCAACACAGCAGGAGGTACTCCATGTGGTAAACTTCAGTTTTTGCATGGCTGCACAATGTTTTTGGAATCCGATAGTCCTGGTTCTCCCAGGTGGGTGGTGTATTGGCAAGGAGATGCCCTGCAGGAGAAAGCTAATTACATTTACTGTGCTCTTTTTGGAGGGGGTGGGGTGCCAATGGGCGGTGGTCTTGCTGTGTATGTGTAGTTGACTGTGACATTAATGAATGGCTCAGATCTGAATGGTCCATTCACTCTCCACCGCATGCTCAGACAGGCTCTGTCGCTCAGCTGGAGAGGCCCACTTCCTGCTCGTCTTGTGCACTTTTCCCATAGTGAAGGTGCAATAATTTTAGACGTAGCATTTGACCCAGTAGGCCTCGTGGGGAGGGAGACTTTGAGAACAGGGAAGCTGAGATCATGAGACCTGGCATCCATCTGAAATGCAGAGTGTGGGTACGGGAACCGTCGGCTCTGCGTGCTCCACCAGGCCCAGGAAAAGCAGGCCCCCCCATCCATGCATGGCACATGGGGACCAGCTACTCTCCCCATCCTGTTTCCTGGTTATCCAGAATTAGGGTGGGATGTGTGTCCATGTGTGCTGGGGACTGGGGAGAGGGAGTGAAACGGTGCTGGAATTTGGAATTTAACTGCACCCCTCCTGCCTAGTGTTGTTGCAGTTTTTTTGTGTTCTCTCATTGTTCATTTGGCTTAGTTTTACCAAACCCGCCTTTTCCAAACTACCACCACTAGCCGCCTTCTGTTTGTTGGCTGTTGAGTTTGCTTCTTTGTCTACATTCAGTGAGACACTGCGTCACCTCCTGCCTACAGACACACAGACGCGCTGAGATAACATCAGAATGGGGGGGGGGGGACAGATGTACAGACAGCACTTGGAGTGGGGGATGGGCGGCACTCAGACATCAATTGCAGGCTATGCCGTCGACTCTGTCTGTTGCTGCGGCTCAGAGTTCAGAGTACGAGCGAAGGGCATACTTTCCGGGGCTTTTTGAAGTGGCGAGATGTGGAAACCAGTGAGGTAGTGAGGTTCTGTGGAGCAGCCACCGCACCGTAATCAGCCACGAGCTGCCTGCTAGGAGTTCCCTCTGCTGCATTTACCCGGTGGGCTCCGGCTGACCGACATCTGAAGACAGAAGCCAGGGTTATATATGAGAGGAATAAGCGGGCCTTAATGGGCGCTGGTCATTTGGGGCCTGCACTGGTCAGATCGTCCTGGGATGAGTGGGAGCTGGGTAAGCTATGGGAATCTTGAGGATTGGGTGGGAGGGGCTTGGGAAATGGAGGGTCTGGCAGAAACATTCCAAAGATGGAGCTGGCCAGAAGATAAGCAGAATTTCTAGGACAGAATGGGGGTGGTGTTCGAGGGAAGAGAAGGAAGCGGGTGGGTCTGAGAGGCCTGGGGAGTTAGTAGCTCTCCGGGGCTGCGCCTGCCCGGAAACCAGACAGGTCTCCGGGCCTCCTGTGGGTCTCCAGTTGTGAAGATTAGTGGAGGCAGCCACGAGAGAGGCTGTGTGTGTGTGTGTGTGTGTGTGTGTGTGTTTGTGTGTGTTTGGACGCACATGAGCATCAGAGTTATGCAGCAGCATGGTTCGGCCACATGATGCAAGAGATTCTGCATTGTGTGTGTGTGTGTGTGTTTGTTTGCGTGTGCGCTAGCCACACTGTTTGCTTGGAGCATTGTAACCTGCATGCTTTATGTGAACATGTTGTCCTCACAGGGAATATTTTAACTCAATGCTTTTGCATAGAGTCCTGCTGCCCCACCAGCATACCCCTGCATCACTCCCATCCGTGATTCCCGTTAGGCAGTCTAAGCACCTCCTTTGTATTAAAGCTGCAGACCATCTGTCCAAAGATCAGTTCAGACGATACAAGCCATAGACTAGCCTCTGTTAAAGGCGCAGTTTCCTCGACAAAACCCCTTGTCCAAAGGGTTGTGCTCCAGAAAATTCCACAAAATATTGCCTTTAGTTCCAGGCCCTCTTGACCGTCTATAGTTTAAAAACAGTGTCGCCATGATGATTTTAAATAATAGCTTTAATGTACTGAAATCATCTCATTCCAAGATTAAATTTTCCTAGGCTATTTTATTCCCTGGAATACAATTAAATGGCAAATATTCTTCAGTAAAACAGTAGTGTACATGATAGAGAATAGTTATTTGCCATGTGTACAGGTACACTGGCATTATTTACATATTACCTCCTGACAACAGATAACAGTACACAATAACAATATAGAAAAACAACGTATTGCTGCTGAATAAAGTGGAACTGTGGAGGATTCAGGGGGAGAAAAGTGTCATTGTATATGGAGACAGCAAAATGCTCTTCGGGAATTCATATTTTCTTAGTTCAACATCAAGGCAGGAAATGCAGGCTTTACTGCTCAGCAGAATGAGTAGGGTAGATTTTTACTACAGTAAGTGAAATTAGGAGGGGTCCAAATATCCCATCATGTGCTATCAGTACTTAATGTCCCATGCTATGCTCGCTCAGCCCTCCGTGTGGTCTCTCCTGCCCCCCAGGGTCGTTCCCCTTAGCAGGGCTGGCTGGCCCCGAGTGCACGATGAACACTGAGAGCAGAGAGGACTTTGCCGAAGACAGCGAGTGCCACAGCAACAATTCCCAGGAGCCGGGGGAGCAGGACAGTGTAACTGGTGAGTAGAGGGGGCCGGAAGGTGGCTGGTGAGGGGTGGAGAGACGGGGGGGTGGAGCTGCAGAGGGGGCTGGAAGGTGGCTGGTGAGTGGCAGAGCTGGCCTGTACCTGAGGAAGCCCAACATGGTGTCTGTGCTCACAGACGACAGTGACAGCGAACTTGATAACCCCGGGGAGGACTCCTCGTCAAACACATCAGCCGACGACAGCATGGTGGACAGGAAGCGCAGCCAGTGCTCCCTGCAGGTGGGGGAGGTGAAGGAGGTGAGACGGAACGCTACATGTCACCCCCCAAGTGGAACTGTACTGTGAAATCGGCGGTGGTGGCTGGTCAGCCGCTTTAAACTGGTTTTACTGCTGTGATGCGACTGACTGTATTGGCAGGACAAATACAGGTATGGTGGTGGGCACTGTTTGTTTCACCACAATAATGACACTTCAGTTAAACAGAGATCGTCTACAAGGCTCCCACACACGGTGTGCAGATGTTTGCTCTAGAGCTAAAAGGACCACTATAGGTCTGTGCTATCGTACTCGGTCCTGAGCGTCTGGCTGTCAGGGCACTCATGGTAGTCACGTGACACACGTTTCCCTGCAGGAGAGGGAAGAAGGCAGCGAGATGGGGAACAGCTACCTGTGCCCCTTGTGTACCATGGAGTTTGGTGGTCCGGAGCAGCTCATCGCCCACGTCTATCAGGTGTGCAGTGTGAGGGGTGGGAGGTGGCGCTCTCTGATGTAGAACCCCTGACCTACTTGGGTCATCATCCCAAAAAACTGCTATGGTTGTTACTTCTGAGCAGCAGAACTTGTTGACGGCTGAAGAGATGGTATAATTCAAACTGATGCGTATTCATGCATGATTTACGAGCGTGACTCACCGCATGTGGTGATGTACATGTAATTACTTTAAAATGTGGCAACCATCTCATTGTTTGACTGAAGGATAATCATCTTCTGGGCTGTTCCTCCTTAAATGGCAGCGTTGCGTTGCCTGGGAGAGCCCGATGCACTTGAGTATACGAATCAGACAGAACAAACTGATGACAACGACTTACCAGGCTGGTTCGTTAACTCCCCTCCCTCCTGGGTAGCACACAGCAATGGTGAGCAGCAGTAAGAGCTACGTATGCCCCGTGTGCGGCCGTGCCCTCAGCTCACCTGGGTCCCTGGGCCGGCACCTGCTCATCCACTCAGAGGACCGGCTGTCCAACTGCGCTGTGTGTGGGGCCCGCTTCACCAACACCAACAATTTCAACAGGTTCGTCTGGCTCTCCAGCCACACTCCTGGTCCCATTTGAAGTCAGTGATAAGTTTCTCAGGATGTGTTTTGGGGCAAAGAAAGTCATAACAGATCTAGAACCGAATCAATAATGGTGGTTAAAAGCATCCAGTGCTAACATCACACTTTGCAGGTAATATTTTGGTCACTCATCTTTTCCCCGAGTCGTGTACATGGCGCTGATGGTCTTCTGTTTTCTGTGCAGGGAGAAGCTAAAGGAGTTTCTTAACACTGGCAACGCTGAGAGCGGAAGCAGCAGCAGTGGGAGCGGCGATGATGCATGCGGCCTGTCTCAAGTCTTCTCCAGCACCACCATGCCTAACACCAGCCCAGGGCCCACGTTGCCCCCTCTGTCCGACAGCCTCTTGTCCTCGGCCTCAGCTCTGCCGTCTCTCCCGGACAGCCTTGGTCCCCAAGGTGCCGGCCTACCCCCGCTGACGGACATCCTTGGGCCCGCGTCCGTGTACCCGGCCGGGGTGCTGCTGGTGTGCAACACTTGCGTGGCCTACCAACAGCTGGTGGAGTCACAGTCACCCTCCACGAGGAAGTGGGCGGCGCGCCGCAGGAACGAGCCTGCCGAGGCACGCATGCAGCGGCTGGAGCGGGAGCGTACAGCCAAGAAGACCAAGCGGGCACGTGAGACGGCAGAGGAGCGGGAGCTGAGGCGGCTGCGTGACCGCGAGGCCAAGCGTCTGCAGCGCATGCAGGAGACAGAGGAACAGCGAGCACGCCGGTTGCAGCGTGACCGCGAAGCCATGCGGCTCAAGAGGGCCAATGAGACGCCCGAGAAGAGGCAGGCCCGGCTCATCCGTGAGAGAGAGGCTAAGCGGCTCAAGCGGCGGTTAGAGAAGATCGACCCCTCACTGCGGACGCAGATCGAGCACGACCCTGCCGCCATGGCCGCCCTCACGGCCGACATGAGCCTCTTCCAGTTCCCCTGCCCCATGCCCTGCCCCACATTGGATACTGGGCTCCTCATGAAGCTGCCCTAGCACAGACCTGGCCTGTACCATTTGCCCCATGGTGTGGGCAACAGGCCTCTCCAGCCAACCACACCTGGTTGGGTTTGTCTTTGCAATTAGTTGCGGATAACCAGTGGACCCGTCTTGTGGAGGTAGTCTTTGCTGTAACTTAAAAGGATAAACACAGGGTCAAATCTCAGAATCCCCACATCCCCCATGAACTTCATGACATTACCAAGCATGCTCTGATGGTAATGTGCTGCTCTTCTAAAATGACACACCCCACTCTCCCCACGACAAGCGCCTTCAAGAGGGGAGGCGTTGCATTCCACCGCCTGCCCGCCATCTCCCCAAAGCCCCCCCCCTACCCTCCCAGCTGCCACTGCAGGTCATTGGCAGGCTCACACTGACTGAATATTCTACCTCGCCTTAGGGTCTGGCAGTGCTCTCTTTGGCTTTTGGGCCCCGTTTTGGACCGCTGCCCAGGACAGTTGGCAATGTGTGGCCACCACGCTCATAGGGCCCTCGCGAAGAAAACACCGTTTCATCACTCGTGTCTTCTCGTCACTACCTAGGCCATCTTCTGCCTCGATATTGAGCTGTCACCGACAGTTGCCCCTCCTTGAAATGCATTTGCGACCAGAGGGATTGCGCTGTTTGTCCATCACTGGGCTGGAGGACATACCCAGTCCCCCCCCAAATCTGGTGGATTGTGTACCTCGCTGGTTGGGACCCGGGAAACACTGCCAGTCTCTCTTCTTATTGGTCACATTGACCCCGCGAACCTGATTTGCACATCACTGCTTATGGCTTCGGACCGTTCGGAAGGACATCCCAGATTCCAACGCCTTGCCATCTATAGTGTCCCAGAGGCCCAGTGTGACACCTGAACATCTTTTGCTGCTGTGTGTGTCCGTTACCTCTATAAAACCTGAGAAGTTCTACACTCCCATTAAAAGTGCTCGAGTGACGAGCTGGTGGTCTCCAGGGGCCCACTTCCTAGTCGTTCTTTGTATTAAATGCATGATGACATGGTCTTTGTCACAGATATATATATATTTTTTTGTCCACCACCCTCCCCCCATGCCTTTGAATTATAGATTGTAACTTATTTGAATGCTCAACCTAGCTTGAACATTGACTAATGAAAAAATCAATTGGGTAATTCATCATATGTTTATCTAATTTATCTTTTTTTTTTTATCATTACAGTTGAACTGTGCTAAAAGGAGGGAAAATTAATTTCAAGATCCCTTTTTATGAACTGTTAATTACCAGGCTCCTAATGTGCTAAAGTGATTGTTTGAAACATTGACTGGAATTTCTCCAAACAAACCCAGTGCACCACAGGAAATGACTGGTTCCACTTGGGCCATTCCGCTGAAAGAGCCGGTCGGCCTGTTGGAGAGGGCGTGGTCTTTTTGGGTCTTCTCTCTGCGACACCGGCCCATGGGGATGGTTCAAACCGCTATGCAACTGCCGGGAAAATGACACTTAACTATGCAGATTGTGTGAGGGAAAAACGGGCACAAAGGAGGAAAAAAAATTCTATATAAATATATATATTTAAACACGGTGCACGTGCAACTCAGACAATGCAACTGTGGAGCCAGAGCTCCCAAACAAGAGGGGAAGAGTCCTCTGTAACAGTTTACCTCTGGTATGGAGCCAGTCCTTCTGCTCCTAGCATCAGCTAGTCAGAGATTACAGACCCAAGAGTAGGACAGCGAGCCCCGGGGCTCAAACTGCGATGAAGTCCTCCTGAAGTTCTTTTTGGCATTTGCTCATTTATTAGTGGAAACTATTTTCTGAGTCCACCTCACTACATGTGTGAATTACCTCACTTTCTTTTTACTGTATGCTGGCCACACACAGAGTTTTGTAGCTTATCATTCCACTTATGCGTGAAGCCAACCGATCCCAGTATGTGGCATCTTGGGTTGCCGTGGCAACCATCCGGCACACCTGCACACACAGAGGACACCGACTGACGCTGAGGTGTCCAAAGGCAGAACACTGGCCGTTAGCCCGAGCGTCTGCCTGCGGCTCCCTGAAGACTGGATTTCGTTAGCCCAGCAGGTTGTGAACCGCTGTTAAACCGATAGTGTTGTCAGGTATGTTCTAGTGTCTGACAGTGACAATATGCTTTCCCTTTATGAAGAATGCTTCTCAAACAGGGACCCCACCGTGTGATTAAACACTCTGACCTTCTGCTAGGTTTTCAGGAAGATCAATGTTCATGTTTACAAAAAAAAAACTGACAGGCCAAAAGAAATTCATTGGAGAGAGAGAAAAAAAAAAAAGATCGGCTGGGTCATTCTGTGTAGGACCTAGTTCTCCAGTTCTGTTACTGGATTAACAGCTGTACAGGTGAAAATAAAACACACCAGAGTTATTTTGTGTCCGTCTGTCTTTGAGTTCCAGTTTCTGTAGCTCTGCATGGAACGTCTTGGCTGATAAAATCCGACTACTACATCTCGTAGGGCTTTCCCTTCCCCAAGATTGGGCCGGTAACCATACAACAGGGAGGGTTCAGGTGGCTCAAACACAAAGTCAGGACACCTGCAGGAAAAATCTGGCCACTATGTACCCACAAATGACTTTACTCATGTTTTCTTTCTATAAGTACACTTGTATCATTCACAAAAGACGTGACATTTGCCTAGACGAAGTCATAGTGAACAAATGAACTTAATGAGGTTCACTTAACTATTTCTATTGCAGCGGAAAATAAAATCTGAACACACGCTGAACCAACCAAACTGTTTGGAGTGTTCTATAAGTCAGACAGGGCATAGTACAACACAAACCGAAATCCTGGTCATTGCAGATCATGTGTAACGGTGTCCCAGTTCACAAAACAACCTCATCTACACAAATTACTAAAGTATTTCAACTTATTGGAAATATGCATATAAACCAGTCTACTGTGACTGGAGCGGACTTAAGAGGTAAAATCTAAGAGGTAAATGCAATGAACTGCCATCCCATCCAGGGTGTCTCCCTGCTTTCCGCCCAAATCGACCTGGGATAGGCTCCAGCCCCCCTACAATTCTGTAGTGGATAAGGGAACGACAGACAGACAGACAGAAAGCAGCAGCAGATGAGCAAACGGGTGAGATTACAGATCAGACAGTGAATAAAAAACACTCACTCCAGCCAGAATAATATTATATCTATATATATATTATGTGTTTACTTAACAAACATGATAAATGCAATGTTTCATAAGAAGTTAGCTGTAACAATAAAAATACAATATCTTTGTGTCCTTAAGTACATCGAATTAGACCAGCAAAAGAAAACTAAATCAGCCCTAAGTCACAAAAAGGTACAAATATACAGTACAAATCTATTTTATTTAAAACAGGTACAAATAAAAACGCAACAAAATATAGTTATTAATGCTTTTGAAAATTCAGGTAGGTGTAGGGTAATCTAAGAAAAGGGAGCACTTTAGGTAGACAACTAAGGCTTCTGATAAGAATTAATACATATTGGTACGGCCATAAGATATACAAAGTTTATACAACCTGGATTATACTTGAGGATTCAATATTACATATATATCATTGCATATATTTTGTCGTTTTTATGCATTAAAGAAAGATGCCTTTTTTGTTTAAATTTGTCACGTCACATGAAAGCAGTGTCATATAGTGCCAAAAGTACAACTCCTAATCTGAGACTAGATACAGTATAAAATCATGGAGACCTAATGAGCATTCCCTGCTTTTATCTAGTCTCAAATTGACCGCTGACCGCCCAGATGCTCCTCCCTCTGGACCAAGCTCTGCTTCACAGAGCCTCTTGGCGTGTGCTGACATCACTTCACCACTGTCCTTAATGATCGAACTGAAATCGGTGAGGCGAGTGGCTGCATGTAGCTAATGAACTCATAGCTAAGAAAGAGAGGGCTTTATAAACCCACAGCACTTTGGCCCTTGAGGTCTGGAACTGCCAACCCCTGAGCTGTGTTATGCTTTGTTTCCACAAGACAGACAGACGGACACCCAAGGCGCCACTACAGTCGTTATAAAAAAATAAAAAGGTACAAGTTTCCTTCCGAGATATTTTGTTTTTAAACAGAAATATTGCATTCTCCTCTGTCCAACATGGACAGGCTCTCCTGCTGGTGACCTGGGAGAAGAGCAGCATTAATGAACAACCAGCTACCTCGACAAGATCATTTGATGATTTACCTACAGGGGGCGCCACTCCCCTGCTCCACCGGCGTCCTGTGCCCGTCCTTGATGGCCAGTGTCCTCATTTTTACTTTTCCTGCAGCTCTAAACAGCTTTACTGAAACACTTGTTTACACCACGTCTAACTGCTTGGCGACCCATTTCTTTGTTACCGTGTACAAAGCAGGATTTTTTGTCTTTTTTTAAAACCTTGATAATAGGTGCGCTGCAGCACTCCAGCTACCTCCATTCATCAGTCCCAGGACTCCTGGTTGCTCAAGCAACCAGGATTACTGTCACATCAACCAGGTGTCAATTATAGCAAATCGTTAAACTCATGGTACAGAGGACTTCAAGGACTTGAGCCAGCAAATCCACTTTTACATTGGCAGCAGCAGTGAGGACATCCACCCACAATATGTGACGGATTGCAAACATGGCCGGGGGAACACGTACAGCAAAGAAACGCCAACGTGTGAAGGATCAACAGGCCACACTTCTGAGACACCAATAACGTTGAAAAATCGGTCTTGTGGAAACAAAGGCATTTTTGGCTGAAATGCATCAGATTTCCGCCCAACCTGTGCCAGCCCAGTCTTTTCCATAATCGCTACATGTCCACACACCTAGACAGGAGTCATTACTTGGATTTTCCTGACCTCTTGCACTGTATGGGGGGGGGGGGGGGGGAAGTGCCTTGGCTACGGATCATTAAAAAAACCTTTT
>JAACJT020000007.1:13392201-13412635 GCA_009936485.2 Gymnarchus niloticus
TACCACACACTCATGTGAGCATAAATGACAAGCAGGGAAGGTGGGGCTACCGTGACTAAGCAGTGACAGGTCAGGTTGTTGCCATACTTGTGAGTTTCGGAGCACAGCAATGGCCTGACATCATTATGAGAGAGCTACTGGTGTCACTTCTCCACTGACGTGTTGGTGCCAGTGCCCTAACCGGTTCCATGTGTTTACACTGAAAAATTAACAATCAGTACCCATACTGAAAAATCAGTTTGGGAACTGACACCTAAAACTTGCTGGTCCGGAACCAGGAACCTGTGATATGAGGTGCTGAGGGGCGGGATAAACATCACAAACACATGTACAGTGTAGTTCTCCGTTAGCAAACATGCTAGCATCACAGTCTGTTAAACATTAAAGTTTGATCTGAATTTCTAACAATGTCTTTGAACTGGGTAAAGACACTGAATTAGTTTTGGATTAGGATGGCTCAATACCACTTTTTCGTCTCTGAAAAAGATTGTTTTAATCATAAATATGTCCCAATCATCTTTTTGTTTCTGCTTAAACAACATTTAAGCAATATGTATGCCATATATGTAATATAGCCATCTAAAATGTGTAAGGTTTTAATATTCTGCAGCTATGAAACTAAAAAAATAAATATTGTGTTATGTCAGCAGATTTGTTGTGAAGGTTTTACGGGGGGGTTAAACCCACAGGTGCGGCAGTCAGGTGCCTCCACAGTCCCAGTGTGTAGAGTTGAAGCAACATGACCCCAGCAACATGGAAAAAATTTGGTACGCCCTGCCATGTCCAACATGCTGTTTCATGCTGTTCTTCAACTATGACATCCAACTGCAAAAGTATCTATTAGCTGATGCTCCTCAAACCATTTGCACACACTTCTAATGACATGACAAGGTGATTTATTGTGCTGGAGCCAACTTGTGCCATTGCGGTAGACACTGATCATGAAGGGGTAGATCTGGTTTGCCAGGATGGACAAGTGACCGGGAGTGATCAATAGTCCTGCTTCTGGTTAGCTTGTGCCAGTCCTTTTATATCACCTTTCTCATTTGTACCTTTATCGGTGCGCCACCTGGCTGTGGTGAAGAGCCAGTTGTTCTACTAGGGAGTGGTTTTAATGTTGTGGCTGATTGGTGTGTATAATTATACTCAGGAACCTGGACCAGAAAATATCTCAGAGTATGACAACACTGGTGGAAGGTAATGAGAGCAGAAATTACACAGAGTCCCAAAAAGCTTGTGGTGATTTGGCCTTCTGTGTAACAGGACATCTCTGTGTAATATCTCTATGACCGCATACCGCACATAAAGGCTACATCACCCACTCTCTCCTTTGTTTATACATAAGGCAACCACTAGGGTGTGCTGCTGTTCACCAGTAGTAGCCACTGATGTCTCTTATCTGACTAATTAATATCATTTACTGGTGGGAAGGTGAACTGATGTTGAGAGCTAACGGGGACAGAGCTGTGAGCAAAAATGGACAAGGGTGTACCAAAAGGAGCATGTCTGACCACATGTTTCTATTCGAACACACTGAGAATAGGTTTTCATTCATCGATGTGACTTTTTACAGCTAGCTAGTAGACAGGACAGATGAGTTCCTTTGGGGGAAAATTAGTTCTTCATTTTTTTAAAGAGCTAATTAATAACAACAACATTTAAGACAAACTTAAAGGCTGATAAAGGTCTTCATATGCCCACTACAATGGCTGTTAACTCTGAGAAGACTGAGTAGAGCATACAGACAAAATATCAGCGTAGTTAATAACTGCTGAAAAATCAGCTTTTTCATTTTTAATGGTCTAGATCAGTGCAGTGATGCACACGATCGGTGACACAATTCAGTGTCAACTCAGGCCGTGATTGAAAAGTATTTATTGAATCTACGAAGAAAAAGCCGCACTGTACAAAATTCATTCTGTTGTATATTGGATCCTATGTCATGCTCTCAGCTGAGTTACAAGCGAAACGTTTGCCAATATATCGCGTAGCCAATAAGTGTGCCCGCTAGACCTGTAGTCAAGAATGGAGCCGAAGTGTCAGTCGTATCCTCTGCTGTGCTACAAGGAGAGAACATTTACATTGATCAAAACATCCTGGCAGAATGAACAGATCAGATTGATTGAGGCTATCTGGCAAAATCTGAGAAAATCTGAGAATTTTGCCAGTCAGTGAATCTGATCTGAATTTCATAAAAAGCCAACACTGGGGTGAAAATAGAGGGAAAATAAAAGCAATATATTTGTTCAAATGTAGTACTTCAAGAACAGAGCATCAACAGCTTTTACAACTTAGACAACTACCAGGTTTATACGCAGAGATATACAACTACTAAACTGAGAAATAATAGCAGAAGATTGTCTTATACACCACTTTTAGATTTTAATCATTGCATCAATTTTCCAAATTTATTACAGAATATTCATTAAACTCCCCTTTGTAATAATTTGATGAATTAAAAAAAAAAACTTCTTTTTTTAACAATGAAATATACATCAAACATTTCTTATTAAACAGTATCAATAAACAGCTGGAAACAGTCACCACTGAAGATCCAGCATTCCTCAACCCATGGTGCTCGTGGGACCCTGTGCCTTTTTTAGCTTAGGCAGACCTCTTTATTGATTAGACAGCTGTCGACTTAACAAATTACACTACTAAAAACATTAAACTGTATATGAAAACATGGATAAATCCTCCAGCAGTGTTAAACTGAATTGGTCTTAGAAATCATTGCAATGATGAAAGTTATACAGTACTGTGCAAATATCTTAGACAGGAAAGGAAAAAAGCATGCCATTTACCTGGTGATTGTACATTTTCTTACGAAAAAACAAAATTTAACATTTGAATACATGCAAATAAACGGCACTACAATTTCTTCTGTTTTCCAAAATCTTACTGATATCTGATACCACACTTATGCCTTGACGAATACAACTTTGGTTGCCAAACCTTTCCTTCGGAGCAACCCTCGTAACTTAATTAGTGAATTATTGATTTGCCAAACAAGATGTACTTGTAGTTGAGTTCAACAAATACAAGGGTATATTGGATGGTAAGTGTAAATTCTGTGATAACATGGAGAGATGTTTTGAAATATGTAACTGAAATATGTAAACTGACAGACCTAAAGTCAGTTTTACACCAACACAATTTTCTTTGTTGGCCTAAGACTTTGCACAGTATTGTACATTTATAAAAGTGTTTGATTTTTCCCATTAAATAAAAAAGAAACTATTTGTAATTTATTCAGTCAGGGGAAACTCATTCATTAGATCTTAAACAGTCCACTAAGAGATGATAAATATTAATACGATTGATTACAAAACATACGCTATTCAATTGTTAGTTTGACAGACAGTCAGTTATTTGAAAAATATTTAAAAGCAGTTATGTAAAAATGTAAGATTAAAACTGCTGGAAGTTATTACCAAATTGCATAAAATGACTTAAATTAGGCATCAAATTAATATCTCAGTTAGGCATGATCCAATAAGAGCCGAGACTGTACAGCATTTCACAGTGGGTGCGGCAGAGAAATAAATGTTTCTGGATTTATCTGGATTTCAGCATCAAAAACCAATAAAAGCAAATCCTTGGATGGAGTTACATTTTCAGGTTAATACATTCTTCAGAGCACAGTGGTAAAATGTTGACTGAATTTCCTTCCTCAAGGTGCAGCCTTGCCAGACATATGAGTGCATTTTTGTCGTTGTTCTGTGGAGAAAAGGAACCCGGAATGCTTACCAATTTCCTGCAGTGCTCTGCAGTCAGTGCTGTCAGGTGCTGACAACCAAGGCAATGCTTCCCAGCCCACCACAAAGAGTGCAGAAACATCTTAGATAAAGCTTACATTCCTCTGCACTCCGAAGTGCATGTGGCAGAACTATTAAAGGATTTCAAAGGGCACTTTCCAATAACAATACATGCTATTAACACTGTAGTTAAATAATTAATGCCAACTCTAATGCATTTTGTAGATTGTCTTTCACTGAAGTATTTCACTTCTTCCTACAGAGCAGGACAATGCAAAGGAGGGATGTGTTCTAAACTGAAGTGATAATTGGTCAATTCCAATAAAAATCTGGAATCCAAACTGAAGAAGGAATATTGAACATAATTACAGAGAAAGTCCAGTTAAAAGTATGATGTATGGATGGATAGATTTAATTTTTATTCCCATTTATTAGTCTAAAGTTTAATTTGGCATTTTCAAAGATGTATAAGACTAACATGAGGTCACCATGACTTCCTCTCATGAATTATTTTCTCATGAATTATATTCCTCTCATTATTTTGTGAGGGTATTGCGGTTTCTGGTGAGTGAAATGGATAGAGAAATAAAATACATTTGAGGTACATGAGAGAAACTCACCTGCCAGCAGTAAGTCCACCTCCTCATTCTCCTCTACCAACACAGGCTTCAGGGTGAGAGCAAAAAATATGGCCAATCCCAAGACCTTCAGTAATGAGAACAGCTGAGTCATTGAAGCTGCCATTTAGACCTTATCAATCAAACGCAGAACCTCCCTTCTATTTGTAACCCGGTCACAACGGTAAATAGGTAGGCAGCTTCAGAACACGAAACAGTTTTAACCTTAAGAGAAAACATAAAAGGATTCCATGAAAAGGTTTCTCTGATAGCTTTTGTAGCTGAAAGTTCAAATCAGGTATTTTTAGCTTCACCTTAAGTGGTTGTAGGACGAAGATGCTCTGGAAGAGGGACAGGCCCAGCGAGATAACCCATTTGGTAGAGGTCTCTTTGCCATACACAAAGCCATAGAGCAGGGTGAAGAAGGTGGAGATGCCACTGATGGAGACCAGTAGGAACCAGCCCACAAAAACGAACCACCAGGGAAGTGAGCAGCCTTTTTTTTCCTCTGGCTTGGGGGCAGGCAAGCTGCATCTTGGCCTGAGAGACGAAGGAGGAGAGGGAAGATGAGAGGCTTAAAGTGCACTTACATGGGAGAGCGTCATAGGTTATCTGCAACGGCAATGGTTATTTGTAGCTTTGATGTGTCAATCTATAGACTATACCCATTCAGCATGTGACTGGAAGACACCATCCCCGCCTTCTTCAGGAGTAGGTTGACAGTGTTCTGCACTCCCCAATAATCCTCTTCACTAGGGAAGGACTTGCCATCCAGCCTCCCCAAGGCCTTGGCCAGGCGGTGCAGTGAGCAGAGGACGAACTGGCTGCAGTAGGCCCAGTGGGCATCACCGTTGTTCTCTCCTGGTGACCAGACACACCACCAAGTTGGAAGCATGGCCTTATATTACACTGGGTTACAATGTGTCTACTGCACTTAGGCACATGGTACCCTCAACAGTTAGGGTCCTCCCAGTAACATCACGTTTTGAAGCCTCTTCTGAATACTGAATTTGGCCCAGACTTTCATTATTTCAAGCTGGAAAAAGTTTATAACTTTTAAAATAACCAAAAAAACCCAATTGTCCTCCTTTTCTCTGTGAAAATTATCATCACTTTTAAAGGTGGAACTTTTTCTCCTTCAACGTATTGGGAGTTTTGACCATGTTTTTGTCCAAAGTGACATGCAGTGAAGCAGGCACATCACAACCTATATGAAGTCATTTTGCCTTTAAGGATTACGCTCAAACGCTCACTGGTGATATGCACACTTTACCAGCCATAGGATTCAAACCAGTGACCACAAGCATAGGCGCTTAACACAAAGAGTCATACATTATTAATAACCTTAAGTTCAGCCTATGCCTTTAGTCAGTGATGCTGAAACACTTTCTATGTGTACCCCCTTCCCCCACTTAGGGGATAATATTTTTAAAGCCCCCCCCATGCCAACTCCAAACATGCCCACAGATTTGATTAGCATACACACCCCCTAGTTTAGAAACCACTGTTTAGGAACATTCCTACACAAACTAGTACCTTGCATCAGCTGCAGAACCTCATGGAGAACATTCAAGGCTTCACACAGATCAGCATAAGAATTCAACGGTTTCTCCAGAGCTGACACGTTGTTCCTCTTGTTCTTACTAAGACTGTTAATCAGCTGCTCCATGTCCTTGACGAGGGCAACAATTTAGGGGAGACAGTTGTTTAAGTGTATCTGTTGGGGGGGCTATAAAGTAGCAAGTGACCTTGCCCTGCTCCCCTATTAGCAATGTGAAGAGATTGTATGGGGCTTTGGATGTCAACTGAGAAAAGACTTAATGCCATCAGCACCAATGAATAGGAGCAAAATAAGTGCAATAACTGCAGGGCTTTGACTATAAGACCAGAGTCAAACAGCTGCAGGAACAGATGTGATAGCTACGAATAAATCAAAGAAGGCTGACCTTGAGGAGCGTTGCCACGCTGACAGCAGCCTTCTGCTCACACTTATCCCTGTCCTTATTGTTGTGCTTCCTGGGTCGAGGTTTAGTGCTGCGAAATATGGTGACGATGAAGATGTTGATGGGGAACATCAGCAGTCCGCTCTCAATGCCAATCATAATCTGCTGAAGTGTGATTTCCAGGGAGCCTGAGATGGAGATTGAGATTCTCAGGTAATCAGAATAATTAGCAAAACAATAGTGAGAACAAACTGCTCAAGAGTTAGACCAAAAGCTATGGGTTTAGTATTCCATAATGACATCTACCGTGTCTGCTGACACTGATCAGTTCAACAAAGCCTGCTATACATGCTGCCAGTCTTTAGGTCTCAGATAGGTTTGCTTGAATTATACAAGAAGATATTTGGAGTGACGGCAAAGAGCAGTGGTTCCACTACGTGACGTCACACAGAACCAAATGGCACTGACCACTAAATGGAACGCTTACCAAAGCTAATGAGGACGGGCGACTCTGAGCTCTGGGGCATGTTGAAGAACATGATGTTGATGGCCATGGTGCAGAGTAAGAGACACATGCAGCAAGAGATCCTCTGGGCCCTGGTGAAGGGACTACTTTGGGGAGGGTTCACCACAGATATCCAGATGTGCTGATCTCTGAAGCCAGTTGACGTTCTACTCTGGAAGATGTTGCTGTGTAGGGGCAAACACAGGCCTTAGCCTCTTACAACACATCACTGTATAATCCACTGCCTAATGGTAAATGTGAGGGTCATCTTGAGAGTCTAAACAAGAATGCTTGAGCTGGAATTGAGAGTGCATGGATGTGTAAAGAGGGTTGTCACCCAAAGCTGGTGATCTCATTGTTTGACGCCACATGGAAAGTTCTCTTCATCAGTCCATCTCCCTTCACTGAGCTCAGCCAAGAAGAGCACAGGAAGTGCCAGTAGCGCTTCGTCTGCATGTCTTGAACGGTCACCTTGCACAGATACCTGGAAGAAGATGTGGAAACTACAAATAAGCTCACACGGTAGCAATATGTAAAGTGAAGAGCATGTGACCATTTGATTTGATTTGATTTGTTTGTGCCTGCACAGAAACTCCACTGTTGTACTTGTAAGTTGCTGAACCTGATTCGGTAAAAAAAATGCAGTATGAAAGGATAACATTTTAAGACATTGTACTGGTTAAAGGCACTGGTAAGCCTGAAATGTATGCCAGCTTTTGTTTCAGCAGTGCTCTTTGTAAAGAAGCTTCCATAGGCTGTTGGCAGCTCATTCAGATCAACTGTGCTATGCCTCTCCATGTGTTAGTTGAGGGCTTCCTATAATTGTTCTATAATGTTATACAAGCTAACATGAAGACTACATTTCATGGTGGACCCACCATGACACGTATGTTTATAGTCCAGCCAAATCAGCATCAAATTCAATTGATTACAGTTAGTTTTTTTTTTTTTTTACATAACTTTTGGTTGAATGAGGTATATTGTGATTGCTAAAGCATCTTGAAGAATTCACATAAAATCTCAGGCAGTATCATCAAGAAAAATTATCATTTTAATTAAATGCTCAAAATTTTGTGAAATTGATCAAATCCACTCAATGATCAAGAGATGTCTTCGCACCACCAGAACCAGTAGCAACAGTAATTAAATTACTTAATTTACATATTAATAAATTCCAAAAATGACTAATGAGTCATTGATTATTTGAATAAGCAATGCACAAACATTGGCAATACTAATTAATCCTCAGCACATTCATAAGAACAGGACTGAACAATGATAGTGAGCCCAAAGTAAATGTGACAGGGTTTAAATTACTGCTATGTGGTTCATTAAAATCAATTGCTCAGTAAAAGCTAATTAATAGAGAGCTCCGGAAAAGTAAAGACCAGCAGACATTAGCCTTCTGTAATAAACCCTGAGGTGAGAAATATACTGTATTTGGAGTACAATAAGAGGTCTATGAATCAGATACAGATCATTAGTGCAAGTTTGATATGAAACAGGCAACCATACATTCACTTCTGGGATTTTTCGTGCATTTTAGTGTATTGTTATCCAATCAATTTGCTAGCCTGGAGGCAGATCAAGTGTATAATAAAAACTAATTGCGTGAATCACAAATTTGATCAACAGTATTTGTAGGGCTTATGATAAATTAAGCGGCCATCAAAACACCACTGTTCATTGACTGATGAACATCTAGAGAAGTTTAGTAAGAGTACATTTCTCTGTGGTGAAGATCATGATGTCAACCAGCTGGCTTCTTATGAGCAACATTCGAAGCTGCTCACCAGGAAGGGTGGCCCCCAGAGTTGTCATGTGACAGTCTGATGCTCTGCAGCTCGCCCAGGGGGAAGGGAGTGGTGATGAGGAAGGTGTCCACCCCTCCTCTCTCAAACAGTGGTTTCTTGGAGTCAGTCAGGAGACAAGGTCTGCTCTCACCCTCTGAGCCAAGTAGGGTCATCTCAACCTGCAAGAACATGCACACAAACTCCCGTTCCTTTTTTGGGGACCCCTTTAAATACTGTGGAAAGAAGTTTAGTCTCCTTAAATAATCACACGTTCCGTCTTCTAATCACTTATCATGGTCAGGGGGGTGGGATTGGAACATATCCCAGGTAGCAAAAGGCACACCCTGAACAGGAAGTCAATCAGGTACAAACACACAATTGTACTCTGTAAGTACAATGCAAGTTTTAAATACATACAGCAGAGGTGGTATTTGAACTCTCAACACTAGAAGTGCAATTCAACAGTGCTAACCATTGACGCACCTTACCAACTACCTAAAGTGAATATATAAAATAAAATATATCATCAAACAAAAAATGTAAAATGTCATATTCCACTTTAGTCTATAACTGAATGTACAGCTTCATTCAATATTTTGGAGAGCCCTGGCCAAATAGCAAATTTTATTGATGTTTGAAGTATAAAAACAGTAAATACAACTCTGACAGCAAACAAACTAAAACAATGGCATTGTCATGAATGTGTTACAATTTATTTGATAACCAAGACATATGGAACATGAAGTGTGCTGGGTAGGCAGAATCAGTGATTTTCTGGGTCGGGGCCAACCTGGGCTGATGTGTTGGCTCCACGGCGATGACCTGTGTAGATGCTGAGGAGGTAGAAGCACTGTGCGCAAGGCTGGGTGTCCCTCACCAAAGTGACCTCACTCTGATAGGCAGGGACAGAGGACAGCATGTTCAGCCCCATTGTGCATAAAGCTAGGGTCACAACTGTTAGCCCTTTCTTCTGGTCAATGTTGTGTGAAGCTAACCAGGCCTTGTTTTATGACTCTTTACCTTGATCCCAATATCCTGGCAGCATTAGTCATGTAAATTAAAGAAATCATCAACCCAGCCCACCTAGTGCTCTTGAATATAAAAGAAAAGCACTTATACAAAATATAGGTAAAGACTGAACCTATGGACATGCGTTAGTCATTCATCTTCCAGCTGCTTATGCAGTATGGGGATGTGGTGTGAGGGGATAAAGGGGTGGAGCTTATCCCAGACAGTATGGGCCACACCCTGGACAGGATGCCAGCCAGTGCATAGCTGGTCATGCACAATCTACAGGCAGTTGAGAAATGCCAGTATACCAAGCAGGCTCCTGTTCTTTTTTTCACTGCTGCAGTTTTTCTGTTTTCAATGATTTTGTAGAAGAGCTGCAAAAGTACATGATTATACTTATTGGCCACCTCTGTGCTATTGAATATTATGTGCTTTTTATCACTGTACAGCTTATACAGTGAAGAGCAGGACATTAAGTCACTCAAAGTAATGTCACTCTTCAATTTTATTTTCATTTTCATAGAAAATAAATAGAGCACAATTAAGAGCTTGTCCTTCCAAAGAAGATGCTTCAGTGTATGAAGTATATCAAGATCAATATCAAGTCAATACTTGGTGTAGTCAATACTTTTCACCTGCCCATGGACTGCATATAGAAGTGATTTATAAGACCTTTCAGTCACAGTTATTGATTTCAGTAAATGTCAAATGAATCAGTAAAAATGGGGGATCTTCCCATGTTGGAGCTCACCTTCCTGATGGCCCATTTATCAGCTCGGCAAGCCCAGATTAGAGCCAGCAGGTAGACACTGAAGAAGGTTCCAAGCAGTGCAGGGACTACGTAGTTGTCTTTCACTGTGGCGAAGTACGCTGCTGTTCGGGATAGGTCCACCTGGTTGGGCATCACGAAGAACGAACTCCCGAACGTTGTGAGGTGGTTGCAGAGACACTGCGTCATGTGCGGCTCTGTCTTCATGCCCACCTGGAAGTGGGGCAAGTCGCCGCAGACGATGAGGTGCTAAACTTGACTGCACTGCACTCTGCTCCAAACTGGCTGCGATGAGGAGGTCAGTGGGGAAAATTATGACTTACCAAGCAGCCACTGGTGCTCCAAGCTTCCAGAGTCTTGTTCCAAAAAAGGCACTTTATGGGGAATAGCGAGACCATGACTGTAACACCGTCATTCTTTGAGGGGCTTAGCAGGCTGACCTGCACATACCAAGGTCCCTCGCCCAACTGAAGCATATCTGGAGTGATTAGCCAGCGATAGCCACCTAAAACAAAGTGCCGTTATTCCCTGAGATGTCAGGCATGGGTCAATAAAACAGAAGGATTATTCACTTCCTCAGCAATTCATATGAAATTAGCAAATTATGAGCACAAAGTCAGCAATCATAGGCCTGCTCCATACTTGTTTGATTCAGCACGGTGTTGTAGAGGAACATCGCATTTTGAGATGGGGAGCCGCGAGCCAACTGCAGCTGCAGCGATGTGTTCACGTTGGGCTTTGCTGTGAGGATGACGGTGCTGTTGGTATCAGTAACGTTGAAGGTGACAGTAATGAAGGTATGTTCCTGGAGTGTCTCGCTCTGGTGAAATACTTCAGGAGCATCAGGACGAGGTAAAAAAACCTGCAAAGAGAAGAAAATGAGAGAGAATGAGAAGAAAGGAGTTGAGCTACAATATGGAATAAGAAGCTCTTTTTGATAGTGAAAGAGAATTTTTACCTGAATGCTCTGTGATAGGTTGTATAAATTAATTTCACCTTCAGTGTTTCTGAATGTCAGACTGCTCACTGCCCCTGTGATGTTTTCATTAGGGATGTTAGGCAATAGGTTCATCCTGAAGGAGAACACCTGACAAAAAGACAAAGTTGAGAAATGTCTTCCTTTACCAAGCACCTATTCTAATCAATGCACATGGTAGCTGTTTAAACAATCGGATGTTTTACAGAGTTGAGGGTTTTACTGAAGGGTACAACTGCTTGCTCTCAGCATCCCAAAAATGTGGCCAAGCTTCCTTCTTTCACCTGCACATTGACCTTGACGTATTGCTTCAGCTGGGACTCAAGAGCAGCCATGGAAGGCAGTATGTAATAGGGCCCTTGCACCACATCCCCAATCACACTGTCGGCAAGCTGCTGGGGGCTTTCGCTACAAGGGGCAGTGTGAAGAGTACATGGGTGAGGGAGAATGACAACAACAAAGTTACCATACACCCTTGTGCCCCATGCTACCACAATCCACAAATTTTACACACTCTACAACAAACCTGCTTATGTTGATGGTAGCCAAAGGATGGATGATGGTGGTTACACCATTCACAGAACTGGTCATCTTGACACTCAACTCTTCCAATATCTCGATGACCAAAATTGACATTGCTGATTGCTATTAGACAAAACGATAAAGCAAAGAAAAAGCAATTTGAGAAGAGTTCCCACTATGAAAACAGCTGTGATTTGCCTACACTGTCAGACCAGCCAACCACTCTGTGGATGTTGCAACATTTTATTTGGTTTAATGATTTGTTTAAGAATATTTTTCAGTGACTGTTGGCATTTATTCTACAATCCTCATGCGTGCATTCAAATCTTCATTCCTTAATTTTCAAACAGATTATTAATGAGCCTGTCAATATTTGTCATTACATGGATCTATTCTTTCCTTATTTTTTAGTCATTCTTATTGTGGGAAAAGAGTATTCAAAGTAATTGTGATCAAAACAAACTCCGTTTTATAATGAACAATCATTCAAAACAAACAAATTTAAATAAAATAAACTGATATGTAAAGGGTAAAGGGCATAATTTTGCAGTCACAGCATATTATGGGCTGCATCAGGCACACACTTAATGCTTCTTCTGGTGGACATCACTTTCATATGGCATCAAGAGAAGGCCACAGCTAATGAGAAAGCACAGTTTTGGGTACAGTCTTACACTTCTTTAGATATGATATCACAGTATCCCATACTGTAAGAAATTGTTGGCTAGAATCTCTGAGTAATTTTTTTTTTTCATTGTGGGATGGTGTGTATTTGGGTGTATGATAAAAGCGTTCTATTATGATTGGAATACTGTTATGAACGGATTCCAGATTTCTGTAAAAATTGGTATATCTTATTTACACGGACCTATTCTGGTGACACGACATAAAACAAACCTCTGTTTCTGAAAGAATATCTGTAGCACAGGAAGAAGTGGAAAGTATCGTGATAGCACCAGCACACCCTAGGATGAGGCCGGCATTGTCCGTATCATTTGAGGAGAGTGTTGACGTGACGTTCTGCAGCAGCTGCAAGTACGTTATCTGGAGAGAGAAGGCATGAGTGGAACGTACACTAATATGGTTACAATTAGTACAAACCCTACACCGTATACATTATTCTTTACTAATGCATCTAGAATGTTCTATTGACTCATAATACACTATATGGACAAAAGTATTGGGACACCTGCCTGTGCAATATCTCATTCTAAAACCTAGGGTATAAATAAAAAGTTGGGTCTCCTTTGCCTCCATTCTTTTGGAAAGGCTTTACGCTAGATGTTTGTGTATCATTGGTGGGATTTGCTGCTATTCAGCCATAACAGCATCAATGAGGTTGGGTATTGATGTTGGGTCATCAGCTCCCTTTCTGTTTGTCTGGCCTATGACATCACAGCTGAACTCTTGTTGTTTATAGAAGTTTTCACATCACAATCACTTCACTTCCAGTTACCAAGGCAGAAATTTGATATTGATTTGTTGGGAAGGTGGCATCTCATGATTGTGCCACGTTGAAAGTCACTGATCTCTTCAGTATGACCCATTCTGCCACCAGTATTTGTTCCTGAAGATTGCATGGCTATGTTTAATTATACACCTGTCTCAGTAACAAATATGGCTTAATTACCCAAGTCCAAAAGTATGTGAACCCCCCCATTAACTGGTGTCCCAATACTTTTGTCCATATAGTGTATATCCTAAAACCATGAGAATATCATTAACACAATGATGTTTTGTTGCTTCCTGGACAACTGTAATTTTATTTTTTTTTACAGCCTTGTCTTTGGAAAAAGTCCCTAAATTTGGCAACTCTATGAATGATGCTTAAGGCCTGGATTCCACTGAAAAAAATGCAAAGTAGTCTTAATGAATATGAATGCATGGCTGATTACAAGCCACCATCTCTCAGCCTTCTTGAGGTCAGCTTTTTGAAATGTACGCTCACACAGGTCATGTTCCTTATCAAAAAACACAGATAAGCAAAACAAACTCACCATCTCTGAAACTGTAGGCTCTATTGCCCCCACCTCCATCATATCTACGAAATCAACAGCAGTCTGCCAAAAAATGTGTGATTGAAGACACAATGCTAAAAAAAGCTACTAATTTGCCCCTTCTTAAATAAATAAACTGTGTGCCTGAAATAAGAAAAATAACTTGAAATAAATTTCAATCTAAAAGCATTTTTGGCCTAAATTCAAATATGTCACATGCATTCAGAATTCTTTACAAATCAAATATTTCTGTTCCGATACATCCATGCATCAAAAAATCTGTAGCTGTCAGTCTGAAAATCATTGAATTAACATTGACAGCTCATCCAGTCAGAATTCTGGTGACTATCTGTTCTGGGAGGAAGATGGCAGTAGTTGCCATTCTATCACATGACCTCCTAACATCACACATTAAATATCTCTTTCGACTTTTAGCTTAATTCAAACTGTGCTATTTTACACTGTGGGACAAACGCCCATGGAGCAGATAGAAGTAAAGAAAACTTTACAAGCTGTGGCCTGGAAGCTGTGACCCATCGTATCGTATGCCTTACACAATCATTCTGCTTAAAAATGTCATTATGCTGTATGAGGCAGTATTGCTATTTTCCATCATCAAGGCCTACCTGCACAAAGAAGTGTGTGTCTTGCATGTTTGATGCCATACTGTTCAGGATCTGAGGCACATCTGTGGAAGGGAGAATTATTCAGAAACTCAGCTACAGAAAGAAGCAGACCTTAACTCATTACTAACCTGTGGAGGCGTGCTTCCTTCTTCTGATCTTCCCATGGTTCTAAAAGTAAAGCAGAATTCAGGAGACACTGAGCATAAAGATTTCCCTGAGTAAATGCACACAATTAACTAACACCCAGCTACCACAATTAGCAATAATCCAGGCAAGCAGTATAATAGGGTAGATATAAATGAATTAAAGGACAGGTAGGATTGTGATTGGAACTAGGCCTCTGTAGATGGATAGTACACTAGCTTACCACATTTTTACGGGTTCTCTTTTTGGAAGCCTCTGTATTCTCACCTGAAAGAGAATCATCAACAAAACCTTACAGCCAATGAAAATGCAGCACCATTTAACAACACAAAAGTCATCACATCCACCTTCTTGTTCTTATCAAAAAAGTTTTTTGAGCTCTGATTACTCTCCAGCTAATTTTGCTCACACATGTACATGGTGTACAATCAGGTAAGGCTAGAGATGCTGTTGTTAGTATAGGGACTGTACCGAGGACACATATGGATCCATATGTCATGTTGCAGTTGGATGATGTCACCAGCTGGATAGCAGGCTGTATAATGATGTAGGTGCAAAGAAAAGAATCTGCAAGACAAACAAAAGTTTCATGTTACAGTCTGAAACATTGAGTCCAATCTGATCAGCCACCAATTTTCCTTTTATTTCAGACTGAAGACAGTCCGATGTCCTTAAAACCGCAAGCTCTCCAGTGCACCACTGTGACACAGGCACACGGCATAAGAGAAAGAGGAAAAGGTATCACATTAACAGCATTCAAATGACGGTGAGAAAGGAAATCCTATGGAAATGTAGATCTATTCAGCCTGTGCTTTGTTGCAGGACATTTGTATTGTTGGGGTAGTCATGATAATTAAAGTTACTGTTCAAATTTGGTGGTCCTGAAAATGTAGTAAAGTGATCATTATATCCTCTGTAAAGTGAACAAGATACTACAACAACATTATTGTGTTAAAGAGTAATCAAATTGATTAGTTATACTTGCTGTACCTGCTTGGTAAGCTCTTGCAACCAGTATTACTTACACATAATTATCTAAATTACACAATCAGCTACATTATCACTATATTTAAATTCTTCATATCTTTCTAATTAATGGATTATGGAAAACTTCACCTAACATCTAGCATTTAAGGATATCAACTTCCATACAAAAAAAAGGCGAAGCAGTGAAAACACTGTTGCAGTCGCTAACAGTGAGAAGCTGTTAGGCAGCAGTATTCCCAGTTATTTACCCATAT
This sequence comes from Gymnarchus niloticus, assembly GCA_009936485.2. Classification (NCBI taxonomy): domain Eukaryota; kingdom Metazoa; phylum Chordata; class Actinopteri; order Osteoglossiformes; family Gymnarchidae; genus Gymnarchus; species Gymnarchus niloticus. The sequence goes on from JAACJT020000007.1 coordinate 13,408,104, forward strand.
GGGTAACAAGTGCCAGACGTATGGAAACAGACTGTTCTTGTTTTACCTTTGAATCAGCAATTTCTCGTAGTTTCCTAAATTTCCAGCCTTATAAAAACCACATCATAACTTCACTTTTAATATCCGATAATATCATAGAATCAGAATTCTCAAGATGTTCAGAACATTAGCTACAACTGGTAGGTTTTTTAACTGATGGGTTAGACAGTCACTAAATGCATCTATCACACGTGGTTTTGGATTTTTTGAAGAAGCAAACAGGAAATTCTTCTCTGTAATAGAACCACTGGTAAACCACTGATTCTGAAATATGGAGAATGAAGGTTCCACGCTTCGAGGGAAGCCATACTTACCGTTATAATCATGTGGTCCAGTGCTATTTGACAAATCTTGTCCCACCCATGTGGCACAGTTAGGGGCCTGCTTCTTCAGTGCCTTCTGCTTCAGTGCCAGCATAGTCTTGTTGTTGAGGTTTCCCAGCAGAGCCCCTCCTTGGCTTTTGCAGAACTTTTCTGCCTCGAACCATGTCAGGGGCATTCGGATGAACTTAATATTTATGGAGTTTGCACTGCATGCATCTGTGTTACAATACTCTGAGCTAGCCTGGACAGAAGAATCCCACATCCAGAAAAGGAGAGGAACTAGGATCATGGTGGCCATGGCTGATGGGGTCCAGGTGGACCAGATCCTCAGAGGTGTCTGCAGAGCTACTGAAACAAATAAAATGTTCCCTTCAGCCTGGCCTAGGGAAATTATCAGGACCTTCCGATGGAAATTTGGAGCCTGCTCTGTCTTCAGTAGTAAAATTACTTTTTTCAAACTCTTACAACACGCAAACGATATGTGGATCACACCTTTGCATGACTCAAGGTCAAAATCATTAAAAAAAAGTTGGACTATATTTCAAATGCAGGGTTTAAAAATAATGCTGTCTTCCGCAATTTTGTCATCATCATGATGTTTCGTAAAATATTTTCTTTTAAGACTTATACATCCAAGTTGCCTAATTAAGTAAAATTTGTTAGTAGGTAAGTAGTCATTGATTATTTAAAAATCATATTTCTACGATATAGCCAAGTATTATTACTGAAATTCAGTATTTAGCAAACATTTTTGACAGTTGAAATAATTGGATTTTCATGATTATCAGTTAAATGTTACTATTATAAACCAGATCAGCAGTTCATAACTCCTATGAAAACTTAATGTGAGTCATCTACAACCCCAAATCAGAAAAAGTTGGGACAGTATGGAAAATGCAAGTTAAAAAAAAAGCGATTCTTAAATTCACTTCAACTTTTATTTCATGGCAGACAGTATGAACCCAAGTTATTTCATGTTTTGTCTGGTCAACTTCATTTCATTTGTTAATATACATCCATTCCTACATTTCAGGCCTGCAACACATTCCATAAAAAGTTGGGACGGTGTTGGGAAACAGTTTGTGGTATCACGAGGTTGAAGTCCACCAAAAGGCCATAATGCCAAGCTTTTATTTTTCTTTCACAATCCAGTGACCATGCATCATACAAACAAAAATGATTAAGCAAAAAAAACTGCACTTCAAACCGGTGCACTGTCACAGCAGGTAGCTAGCCTTTCCTGTCTCTCTCAAACTGAGCAAGGGTTCTACCTTAAATAGGCAGCCAAGCAATTATACTCAACCAAAGGCTACCACATTAAAAATCAATCATCTCAAAACTAAGACAAAACATCACATACCCTAATACAATTGTTAAAAAATTTAAACACATACCAAATTTTAAAAGTTATTTTAAAAATAAGTAGCTTAAAATCCCAATAATTCTAAATACACAAATTACATTGAGATTTAGCTGACTTACTTTAATTAGTCCTCACCCAACTATATTCCCCAGGAGCCCCTAGCCTACAGCTTTAAAGTGACACCAGCTCCCAGGAAATTGGGGTATTTCTCCTCAATTTAAATCTACTGCAAAAATCAATTCACAACATCCAAACGATTACTCTCCACACAGTTGGCCACCCTGCATGTTGAGATGCCATTTACATTTATCATTCAGTGGGGTAAAATATCCACATCTGTCCTGGGTACCTACTATATATCACAATTAAAACAGTAACAGGCATCTGGTGAGTATTCAATATTAAAGTCATGGAATGGACATCCGCTCCGTGACAGACGGTAAAACATTTACCACTTTGTAATGTTGCCATTCCTTCTCACAACACTTAAAATGCTTTGGAACTGAGGATACCAAGCGATGAAGCGTTTTTGGTGTTATTTTGTCTGATTCTTTATGCAAAGACATCTTAAGGTGTGCAACAGTACAGGGTTATTGTAGCATTTTTCATTTCAAAATTCTCCACACTCTCTATAGGGGGACAGGTCAGGACTACAGGCAGGCAGGCCAGTCCAGTACCTGTACCCTCTTCTTCCGCAGCCATACCTTTGTAATATGTGTAGAATGTGGCTTTGCATTGTCTTGTCAAAAAATGCATGTATGTCCCTGGAAAAGATGTTGTCTTTAAGGCACCATATGTTGCTCTAAAATCTCAATGTACTTTTCTGCATTAATGCTGCCATCATAAAAGTATAAATTACCTTTGCTAAGGGCACTGACACAACCCCATACCATGACAGACTCTGGCTTTTGGACTTGCTGCTGGTAACAGTCTGTATGGGCCTTTTCGTCTTTGATCCAGAGCACACAATGTCCATTTCCCCCAAAAAATATCTGGAATACTGATTTGTCTGGCCACAATACATGTTTCCACTGTGTGATGGTCCATCCCAAATGCCTCCAAGCCCAGAGAAGTCAATGCTGCTTCTGAACATGGTTAACATAAGGCATCTTTTTTGCATAGTAAAGTTTTAAGTGGCATTTGTGAATGCAACTCCATATTATAGTGCTTGACAAAGATTTGCCAAAGTAATCCCTTGTGCATGTGGTTATATCAGCTATTGATGAACGATGGTTCTTGATGCAGTGCTGTCTGAGGGATCAGAGATCATGAGTGTTCAGCTTAGGCTTGCACCCTTGCCTTTTACTGAAATTTCTCCAGATTCTTTGAATCATTTAATGATATTATGCACTGTAGAGGGAGAAATATGCAAATCCCTTCCAATCTTTCTTTGAGGAACAGTTTTTAAACATGTCAATAATGTTCTCACACATTTATTAACAACTGGCAATCCTACATCCATTTTTGCTCCTCAAGGACTTGGCCTTTTGTGGATGCTGCTTTTGTACCAAATCATGATTACACTCACCTGCTGACATCACCTGTTTGAAATCACATCATTTACTTTTTTACCTCATTGCTAGCCCTAAATTGCCACCGTCCCAACATTTTTTGGAATGTGTTGCAGGCCTAACATGCAGGAATGGATGTATATTAACAAATTAAATGAAGTTGACCAGACAAAACATAAAATATCTTGGGCCCATATTGTCGGCAATGAAATAAAAGTCAAAGTAAATTTAAGAATCACTGCATTTTTTTAAATTAGCATTTTCTATAACATCCCAATTTTTTCTGGTTTGGGGTTGTATTTCAAAATTCCTGAGGGAATCTAATTTATCTCAGAAAGTCAAATTAAGCTCTGTTATTGAATATATGCTGAATTGCTTTTCTAGCAATGCAAGAAGAAAGAATTTTTTAAATATCCAAAATGATATAATACTATCAATCTAGCTTTGATTATGGTCTAAATGTATTGCCAAGGCTTATTTGTAAGTGCATGATCTGCCGCCAGCCTTAACTGCACTGATAAATTTCAGAATTCTATTTGAGTTTCCATAAATGTGCCTTCTGCACAACTTTAGGCCAAGTTTAGTACCTATAAGTGATTGGCAGAAATTGGTAAGTGTAAATTGCATTTTATGTTTACACGGTTAATTAGCATGTGGATGTGATTGTTTATTAGTAATAATCATTTCACTCTTAATAATTTACTGAAGGTATTGACCAAAATAATACCCTTTAACCAGAAAGCGTACTAGTAGTTTTCCTGTACTTGTTTGTGTACTGTGAGATTTATTTGGTGGGGGCATTCCTAAAAGTGGGTTTGACATATCCTATAATTATAGAATTTCGATTGGAGATTTATTTTGACTGACTGTAGTGTGTTGCATTCCAAGCTGGCCAGCCTATGGAAATGAACCTGGCCCAAGTGACCTCACTCAGGATCCCATGGTTCAGGTCACTACAGGGGTACAGACCATGGGAGCTCTATCAGATTTTCTGGTAGTGAATATCAGTGGGCCCAACTCCTCAGACTCGAGGGACCGATGGGCAAAGGAGACCTGCGCCACTTACTGGATGTTGTAAGTTAAGCATTGTAAATTGCATTGAGTTCTTTGATGCTCAGAATCACTTCAAAAATTCAATTTAAAGAAGTATTTGTGCACTTCGGTTTTCATCAGGCTGAGAAGGGAATATATCTGAACTTTAAAAAATAATATCCTCCTTTAAATCAGCTACCTGCATGTTGGATCCTATTCCTACAAGGCTTGTAAAAGAGGCTGCTCCATCTATTATAAATAACT
>JAACJT020000007.1:13412735-13477851 GCA_009936485.2 Gymnarchus niloticus
TCCTCCCCCATGCAGGTGGTCTTGCATCCAGACTTCCGAAAGACTAACATCTGGGAGAACGACCTGGCTTTGATTAAGCTGAAGGAGGCGGTGACTTTCAGCGAGAAGGTGATGCCTATCCCCCTGCCGGAGAGGGACGAGGACCTTGCTGAGACATATAGGATGTGTGGTGTTATTGCTGGATGGGGCTGGGGGTTGTTCTTAACCTCTGCCAAGCAGCTGAAGTACATCGTTCTTCCTCTGGCCAACCAAGAGGCCTGCCAAAAGGAGTACGGTGTAAAGTCTGATGATCCCAAAATCGACAGTAAGGTGTTTTGTACAGGCCCCACCCCCTTCCAGGAGAATGTGTGTTTCGGCGATGCAGGCAGTGCCTTTGCTGTTCAGGACGCTGCTACCAAAAGGGTGTATGCTGCAGGAATCCTGTCATATGATAAAGTCTGCACGTTGAGGAACCATGCTGTGTATATGAAGCTGTCCGCCTACATGCCCTGGATCAACAGCGTCATGAGAGAGGACTCGGAAAAATTCTCTCAACTTCGCACCAAGCTCATGGACACACTATATTCACAGTAATGGACTGGTTGCCTTCGGAGTACAGCAAACTGCACTGACAGCAGATCAGAAAACACGTTAAAGTTTTTTTGTTTGCTACGTCTCTCAACACATATAAGTAACAAAGCACTTAACTGAATATGCATTGAACAGCTAACACAAATATTGTGTAGTCACTTAAAGACTCTGTAATGTCAAAGCAAAAGAACCTGGTTCATCACATTAAATCCTGTCAGTATGATATTAGTGTTCGACTTTCTCTGTCAAAATATTAGATCAGTAAATAGTGATTCTCTCAGAATCTGTACAAATCCATCCATCCATCCATCCATCCATCCATCTGTTTTCTAAGCACTTATCTTGATTAGGGTTGCGGAAGAAGAAAACTCAAAAGAAAGCTTTATTGTCATTGGACCACAGTACAATGGAATTTAAGAGCAACTGAAATGTTTTTTGTTTCAGTTTTAAAAATAAAAACGTACGTGAAATATACAGTAGGAATTTTTAGACACCAATTAGCCTAACTGTATGTCTTTGGACTTTGAGAATAAGCCCAAACAACATGGAAACACCACAGAGAGCAAGGGAGGGATTCAAACTCACAACACTAGAGGCGTGAGGCAATGGAGCTAACCACCAAACCACCATCAAACCAAAGAGAACCATCTACTGCAAGCTGATAAACAAAACAAAATCTATACAAAAAACATGCTCACAGTCAACATATAATATGGAAGCAAATGTTTCCATTCTAGAGAAGGAAAATCCCCTCCCAAAAACAAACTGTTGTTCACTGGAGAGCAAGATAGGATACAAAAAATACACATTCCAATGTACTGTGCATCATGGTTCAAATGGCACATAAAATATTTCATGCATTTCAATCATGTGGTACGTTCTGTTTGCCATCGTGGCTTTACACAACATTTACAAGACTTCACAGAATGAAGTAGCTATAATTTAACCTGTGAATTTAAATATGTACAAATATTTGTTTGAATTGTGTCATAGTCCAATATAAACGTAATTATTCTAAAGATAAAATATGACACGTGTATTGTTAGTGTTGACAACCTAGTTTTTTTTTTTTAAACTAGGTACTTTTACATTACCCAGTTCTGCTGAAGTTTGTCTAGCTTTACATTTACCTCACTTTTTACCTATGAGAAATGAGGTGAACTTCATCATAACTAGGAAAAATGAATTCTGAAGCTATTCCCAAGGTCACCAGCTGCTCCATATGCTGATATTCTAAATGACCGATTTTTTTTCAGGCAATCTTCGAAGTGGACTAACAACTTCTGCCTGATGGCTTGAAGTGACACAGCATTGCCAAATAAGTTTGATACGTTCACAAAGATATTGACTGTGCTAAATAAAACGGTTTTGTGCTCCATCCGAATTAACATATCCACCAACTCTCCCATATTTCCTGGGTTTTTACTGTATTTTAAGTTCATCACCCAGCATCCAGTCTCCTATTCTGTTATTTCTCCCAGGGAAGTCCTGCTATTTTCATAGCACTCAAAGTAAATTATGGACATGGATCCATATTCCCCTCACATAAGTTGCTTTTGCTCATTGTTCATGACCATTTCAATTGTATAATACAATTTGCTGCAACTTAGTTTGTGTTTAGCTATGGCTATATCCTATTAATTAATCTCATCTGAGTAAAAATTGACATGTCTGGTCCTGTAGGATAAAAATTTGCCAAATTTGAAAATCATAAGCTATGCAATATTTACTTTAAATTTGATATAAGCTTCATATATTAAACTTAAATTTATAACTTTAAATTATAAATAAGCTAGCTGGACCCAGAAATGACCCTAACTCATTTCTGATCAGAGCTGAGGAGAGTCATGGACTATTCATTAGCCAACTGAATAAAAAAAATATCATAGAAGTATCAACAAAACAACCTAAGAGATTCCAGTATAACCGATATAGCATTAATCCCGATATAGACCAATAAATAATGCACCTATTGACAATTTTTGGCTCAGTTTTGCGGTTTTTACTAGGTGAGGTACCTAGTTTTTATCAAGTTTTTTTTTTTTTTTTAAAAGAAGTATACCTAGTTTTAGGTAACTAGGTTCACTGAGCAGCCTCGATTTTATGTTTACTAACCTAGTTAAAGAAATACTTTCGAGCTAAAGTGTGGTGCTTAATTTATTTATTCTTAACAAGATGCCAGTAAACTCAAGGAAACACACTCCACTGTGGCAACTCGACGTAAAATGTAAATATAGCTGGGTGATTCTAGCCAAATTCAAGTTAAATGCCTTGCTTAAGAATTTTATAGATGGACTTAAACCAGAAACCCTTGGCTTCCAAGCAAACTCAAAGCATAGGTTTCACTTTCAGGTTTGTCTTTTAGTTCAAAATACGTTTTGCCAAGTTTGTGTTTCTGAGAAATAAATGCAGTAACAGAAGATTACCACACGAGGGCCATAATGTACATGGATTCGAGTGACTAGTCTGTTTTGTAGCTGAGGGTGAGCGGGTTTGCCTCTTCACTTCACGAGATTTCAAATCTTACAACACAATGAAAAGACTGAGCGGTTTATACTTAACGATTGATTTGTGCAGATTTTTGACGTGTTTGGAATCACACACTACACGACTAGGAACCACACGTTATATGACTGATCTCTACCGACTGCGAAAAACTTCTGCGAGAACACGAGAATTCTCGCAGAAGACTGTAGAATACAAATTGAACTGGTGATGAATTCTATGAGAATAATATACATAGAAGTACACAGGAAATAAAATAATTAGCTAGCAAGCTAACTTATTGTGACGGTGTGGAGGGAACCCGTGTTTTCCGGAGGTCCACGTCGGTACCTAGCACAGGACCAAACGACGTGAACAGTTAGTCAATGTGTGTAATGTAAAGCCTGTACTGTGTTATATTTGTGCTGTTTAATGTGTAAGCATGTTGTATTGTGCCATATTCGCATGAACTGTGCTTATTATGACTAATGGTACCAACCCTGTGGTAGCTACTTCACATATATGTAGGAATATGGAATTGGCCACCTTCAGTAACCACCCTGAGAATGTGAGGAAACTTTACAAGAGATTTAATAAACAGAATGTGTCCACTTTTATATGTGAAACTTGGAAGTGGAGTGATGCGGGACAAACGAAAGTGAGAAATTAGTCCATGTCTCAGCTTGCATTCAAAATTTTACTCGTCCTTAGCAGTTTCTATTTGGGACACATGAGACTCTGCAACAAAGGAGTGTTATGGGGGCAGAGTCAAATTCTGTCAGGTTCGGTGACAATGCCTCCATTAACACCTGAAAAAAGATGGTGTCAAAGAAACCTAAAAGCATAGTGAACAGTTTTCTTTGAAATATGAAGTATATTTTGAAGTATCAGTAAAATATGCTCTAAGTTTGAAATTGGTAAGAATATTTTGTCTTTTATAGTGCCTGAAAACCTAACGCAAACAGTATGATTATCGAAGGGAGGCCAAAGAGAGTCAACTGAGTCTGGTTAGGCTGTAATGAATATGTGGGTTGGATCTAAGTGCAAAGTAGGGGTCTTTAATCATGATCAAAACAGGCAGTAAAAACTAGAACAAACAAGATTTCCAAAAACCAGAGGGATATTCAAAAATGCAGATGTGGTCACAGGCAAACGGTCAAAATCCAGGGCACTCAGCACGGCAAACAAGTCCAAATCGAAAAGCAAGAGGAGAAAACGAAGAACTAGCAAGGATCATACACAGGCAAACTAACAATGATAATGAAACACTCAGTAAGTAGTGTAGAAACTCAATGCCTGTCTGCCTGGCTGGACTTGTGAGGATGTGACAAGGTGAAGTCACTCTGAAAAGAGCAGTGACATCAATAAGGCTGATTTCACAATTCCAATCCTGCCAACGTTTCCATTTTTGTACTGTATTTAAGGCCATTTCCTGGTATGGTCTGATTTTATTATTTCTCAATAGTCTTCAAAGTTAAAATTTGACACATATGCTTCCTGCTTGCACAATTTTCCTGTTGTCTTCACCACCCAAGCTCCCATAATTGTTAATGTAAATGTTGGCAGGTATGCAATTCTCATGCATGCATTATTTATAATGTTGATAGACTTGGTAGAATGTATTGAGAGAATTTCTGTGGAAGCATATTATAGCCTCTGATTAACAGGAAATTTATATAGATTGAGAATAAAGTCAAAATGATTTCCAGTATAAACTTGAAATGTTACTAGGTGGGCTGTTGGGAGAGGTGTGCTCACAGAATCTCTTTCAGGCTGGCACGTAGTGTCAGTCCACACAGAAGGTCTACGTTTATCAGTTTAATAACCTTTTCCTAACTTTATGTGTAGACCTATGGTAAATGCCACATGCAGATTCTGTCATGCTAGCACAGATACAGCTAGTCTATTAGCCTGGTTTGCATGGTGATTACTCAGCATTCTTTGAAACGGCTTCAATTCATTTGAAGCTTAGAGTTTCAATACATTGTGACTGCCCTGAATATGAGAGGGGGGCTCAATTACCTCATACTGTATCGAAACAATTCAAACTCTCGAATGGGGTTGGAATTCATGATCCTCATTGTATGTTTTAATATTTTTTAAAATTTGAAGTAAATAACTGAATTGGCAATCTTTAATCTCAATTTGGAGTACAAATAAGAAATTTTACTTAGATAAAGTTTTTTGTTCTTTTTTGAACATGTTTTATGCTTATGACTGAGTTTATTTTGGGGGGACTTGGCCCCGATGAGTTATGCCCATAATGCTACCTGACATCAATGCAAAATATTTTCAGCATATATTAGACCACAATAAGCCTCAATTCGTTGCCAAGTCTTGTCTGTCTACCCAATGTCTTGTGCTGAGACGTGATATAACGTAGATTGTTTCGGTATACCCAGTTAATTTCTATTTTTTACAGCCTAAGCTATATCACCTTAATTGTTATCCCTTTTGAACTTCTTTCTGAACACTGACCTTGATTTAGGATTTGCGCTATGAATTTGTTGAATAAACTTACAATGGCAATGTCACCTCCTCCACACTGATACTCAACACCAGTGTCACCCAGGGATATGTGCTCAGGCCCCTGTTGTATACACTGTTCACCCACGACTGTACGGCTACACACAGCTCCGGTAATATCATTAAATTTGCAGAAGATACCACCATTATTGACTGCATATCAGATGGAGATGAGTCTGCCTCCAGAGCAGAGATGAGAGCCTTGACTTCATGATGTCGGGACAATAACCTGCTGCTCAATTTCAGCAAGACCAACGAGTTCATCGTGGACTACAGGAGACTGTGGGGAGGAGGGCACGCCCCCATCTACATTGAGGGAACAGAGGTGGAGAGAGTCAGTTGTTTCAGATTCCTGGGGATCAATATCAGTGAGGATCTATAAGCTGGTCACATCATATAGATGTGATCACGAAAGCAGTAAGACAGCGGCTCTTCTGTCAGGGTGGTCAGATTGGTACAACGCATCACCAGGACTGAGCTGCCAGCTATCCAGGAACTCTACAGACATCGTTGTAGGAGGAAGATACAGCAGATCCTCTCTGATCCTAGTCATCCCAGCCACGGATTCTTCACACTCCTGCCATTGGGCAGGCAGTACAGGTGCATCCAGACCTGCACCAGCAGGTTCAGGGACAGTTTCTACCAGCAAGCCATTCGGCTACTGAACTGCTGAATACTGATCACTTTGACAATAACAGTCACTAGTCACTTGAACTTACCTTCTGTACATAGACTGGAACATATATATACATGTACAGTACTGTGCAAAAGTCTTGAGCCACCCCTCATTTTTTCATATTTTGCTTCCAAAGAGCCAGACTTGTATTTTTTTTTTTTTATGTAGTCTTGAGGAATAGTTCTCCAAGCTTCCCAAAGGACTTTCAAAGTTTTTAGCTCTCATTTTCAGTCCAGTCTCTGTACCTGACCAGCTTCAGAGGAATGTTTTGATAAGCCATACAGTGACCTACGTATGAATCATTCAAGCATAACAAAGCCATCTAACTTAAGGCATGAATCAGTGAAGAAACAGGTGCAGATGATTACAGATGATCAGATGATGTTGCAATAAATCACTGTACCTATTGTCCAATTTTCCTAGCAAAATATAAAGAAATGACGGGTGGCTCAAGACTTTTGCACAGTACTGTACATACTACAATCCTTTGCACTACAGACATTTACTATTTTGATATTTACTATTTTATTATGCACCTTACTATGTTATTATTTATTATTTTTTGTACGTAATGTTAAATGTTTTATTGTGCAAATTTGAGGGGGCTCTGAGTCCAAGAATTTCTTTGCTGGTAATGATGTTCCAGTTATCTGTATATGATAAATACTGAAATAATTAAACTTGAAACCTCAGTTCGGACCTTAATTGTCCTGTATTTTTTGTTGCAATATTTATAACACTGAAGGAGCTAGAAAAAGACACAGATCTGCTGTATGGAATCACTTTGAACTTCATTAGAGGAAAATGTAAAACGCTTGCATTGCAAGCATCATCTGATCGCGTACGCTTGAATTGCAATGTTCTAGCAATACAACGACTGAGTCCGACACCTGCGGTCTAAACATCCGGTCTTATCTTGTTCCTGCACAACACAATCTGATCGATACTAGTTAGACGTAGTAGGCATGGCGTGTGTGCAATAAGCATGGTAAATTTTCACGCTGATAAAATTTTAGTTTTGAAGTCCAGTATTAGATAATTCGTTTTTGTTTTAAAAATGTTTTGATAAAAATGAAGTATAAACATATGCAGTACAACAAAATGAAGGTACACGTGCAGTCTGAATTGATTTAGTACACGTAGGCCTATATTAAAAACTTTTTATGCTTCGTTTGAACAACAGTTCAGTAATTTCTTACTGTGTTCATTCGTTGAATAATAGTTTTAAAACCGAGATCCGTGAAAAGAGTAAACGAAAAGAACACACGTGAGGGCTGAAAAAGAAAGTCACTTAATGAGAGTAACCAAACGTTCTTTTTCAATAATAATGAATAAAGCGATGTTTACGGCTTAGCATCGCCACATATATGTGAAGTAGTGATTAAGAGGTCATAAACTGAGGTGATGATCAACAGTTCCCGGCTGCCCTGACCAGGATTAGCGATTGGAAGGTTATATGATTCTGCACATCATACGTTTTGAATACGGAGTTATAGGTGTACTCGAAAGCCGTGGGTTGACTTCTCCGCTTTGCATTTTCAGGCTAAATTACCGCGTTTGATATCGTCGGACCCATCAAAGCTCTGTGAAGAGGGACGCACCGCGCGCTTCCTGTTTCCTCACGCTATTTCTCATAAGCACGTATACGTTATACAATATGTAGTCTTTCATGCTATGGTGCGTGTATGTTCATAGAGAAGGAAAAACAGTGCAGCTACAACCCACATACATTACACGAGTTTCATTTGCTGGGGCAATTGCTAACAATTTTGGGTTAGCATAACGTTTTTAAAACGTTGTGTTTAGGATGTTAGAACGTTTATGTCCAGTTTTCTGGACGTTCCAGGAACGTTTTTTTAAAAAAGTTATTTTAAAAACGTTCCTACAACGCTCTTTTCTGGTTAAGTTTCCCGATCCACCAAACGTTCCCTGCTTGCTGGTAATCGTCCTTATATTTAGGGGAAATTTAAAAAAAAATGATACAGGTACATTTTACCGTGGTAAAAAAAGGTTATGTGGCGTTTTTGCCTTCTGCCAAATCGGATACACATGAAGCACGTTATATCCTTTTCATTGCTGCAGTCACACCAATATTCACAGTTTAGAACAGCTGCGTAAACACTAAATTTAAAGTAACATTCACAGATAGCAGATATGCCTGGACCCAGCTGTTTGAAGCCTGCTAAATGAACCGCCGTGTCATGGGGAGTGACCTTAATTTAGTCCACTTCTGCGTCATTGTTATGAATCCGTAAAAACGATAAGCATTGTTCTAGATGACAGTTTGGTGTAGATTGTCTTTTATTTAGAGGGCAGGCCAGTTTTACGTGTTTTAATGTTATTTTGATTCAGAGCACAACTGTGTAATAATGTGTATAAAATGTGATTTTTGCTAAAAAAAAAAAAATAGCACAAAATAGCATATCTGTATGTGTGTACCATATTTATATTGTGTGGACATTTGCTGTGTCCCCACATGGGAAAACTCAGTTTTATAAAAAAAAAAAAAAATCTGTGAATGGAATCAAAAAACCAAAAGAGCCAAAAGTCGTGCATTATGTTAGATTTCTTATGGTTAGAACTCGGTAAGTTGTCATAGTTATGATTAGGGTTAGGCCCATAGAAATGAATGGAAGGTCCTCTCAAGGTTAGTAATACAAACGTGTGTGTGTGTGTGTGTGTGTGTAAATGAGAGAGTTGTTTTTTGGTGTTTCCCAAATGCTAATCAGTGTGAATGCCAGTTATAGGAAAGTACAGGGTGCACCCAGCATTGACAGCTCAGTTTCAAAAAGGTATTGAGATCTCAGAAGGGAAATTCAAAGGGCAGACAGAAAAACTCTGTTTCGTAAAATGTCAGCGTGGGAGCTGGTATTTGGTCAGCTGGATGTTGGAAATGTAGCTGTTTAATGAAGGTCGTAGACCTCATAAGAGAAGGACTCATCAACCTGCCTCTATTTTACTGTGGTACTGGAGTGCGAGACAAACACATAAAAAGAAACTACAAAAAAAAAACAGTCCTGAGGTGCAAATGCAACATACAAACACGAGGATGTGCAGCCCTGAAGTACAAAGACAAAAATAGATGCATTACTATATTGAGGCTGTACTTGTGAAACATTTACCATTGAAGGAAAATTTGACTCATGGGGTCCACAAAGTACCCAGTGAGAGGATGGCATTTGGGATTACTTGCTCTCTCTGGTTAGAGATTCTGGGGAATGTACTGTCACAGTGGGTAGTGCTGTTTCCTCATATTTCTAGAGTTAGGGGTTTGAATCACACTGTCACATTGATGAAGGGAAGCCAGTAGAAAGCAACACAAGGGTTTATTATCCAAAGGCAAAAGGCTCAGAACAACAGGGGACCCCCAGGGATCAAACAGGGGCTGGAGCAGGCAGGAACCACACTGGGGTGACATTAATGACCAGACTGGGAAGCACGCTTAAAGATAGCTAACAAGGGGAAAACGCAGATCAGGTGTGTCCCATTAGGTCCCACTGGGCAAACACAGACGGGGCAGGGAGGCAGGGCATGACACTTACCTTTGCTCTGTGTGGTCTTTGCATGTTCTCTCTGCATCTCAGGGTTATTCTGATTTCCTTTTGCAGTCCAAAACATCCTGTAAGCTAATTGATGTCTCAAAACTGCTCGTAGTACATGACTGTAAGTGTGTATGTGTTCTGTGATGGACTGGCATCCCATCCAGGGTGTACCGTAGTCTTATGCCCTATGCCTCCTGGGGTACACTCCCAGCAACCGTGATGAAGATAAATGGTTGTAAGATGAATGGATGGTTAAAGATAGCTCATGTTAAAGTTTTTCCTGAGTTGCACTGGGCCAATCCACTCTGTTTGTACAGTGATACTGTGCCAGATGTGCAAAAGTCCTGCAGACCTCATGAACACCCCTGGCTGATCTCCTGCAAAACTTCTGCAGGCTACATGTTGACCTCCTGCCGTCATCCTGTAGATCTCTTGCAGACCACCTGCAGACTTCTGGCAGACCTTCTGGAGACCTCCCGCAGATCTCCTGCAAACTGCCTGCAGACATCCTGCAGACCTCCCGCAGAATTCTTGCAGACAACCTGTAGGCTGTCTATGGACTTGCTGCAGTCCTCCTGCAGACCTCCTACAAACTTTCCCCAGACTGCCTGCAGACCACCTATAGATCATCCACGATCTGGTGGAACTTGGAAAGTGGATATCTGCACATCTGGACGTAGCTTGTTTTGGGTAGATGTGGTTTGATGTAAGTGTATGGAGGTATATTTGAATCGATTTAAATGGGATGGGTTTTTTTTACATATGAGTTGATGTGAATGGGTGCTTATCAAGCCATACCTCAGTCTGTGTGCTGGTGAGCAGGGAAGAAGACCCGTTTTTGCCTCCCAGGCTGCTGGAGGCACTGCTGGGAGAGCTGGGTCCAGTGCCTGGGGTGTTTCTGCTGGGTGTACAATCTGGGGTCCAAACAAAAATGAAAGAGTACGAGGTCATTTTTAAAAACAGTCAACATGGTATAACACCTTAAGAGGGGTGACTTAACCATGTCATGCTGATATGTACAGTAGGTGTTGTACTTAAGGACTAGGATTTGGCGTGTGATACCATCCTCTGTTGTGCCTTGGACTCCTCAGAGATGGCCGAGAGTAGCAAACAATATAAGACCCTGGTTAAATACTGAAGTTATGCTACAGATAGGTGGTTTGATATCATATATCCCTTAATTTTAATTTGCATGAAAAAACCAAAGTATCTTGGAAACCTGCCATCTTGAAGAAAAAAAACACTCTTGCTCTTATGGCTAACATTCTGGGGTCATATTACAATGTGCAGGATATGGAAGACAATAAAATGTCGGCTGTGTGTGAGGTTTGCTTTGAAAAGCTAAAATAGAACATTGTAATATCAGATTATCTTGGCAGTAGAGTAAGTCCTGGGGGTAGCACACTTCTGCAAAGAAGATATTTGCTGTTGAATTTGTTTTACGCCCTTGCAGTTCATCTCACACACATACCACAACACATCGGTTCTATTTTTGTAATGTGTGACTATACATGCAAATTATCTGTCAAAGTGTTGAAGAACATATGGACAGAAGTCCGCATGAATTATGAACATTATACATGATCATTTTGAAATAGTAAGTCCATCTGCTGGAAGGTTTACATAATTTTAATTTGATTTTTACCTTTATTTGAATAGAACCTTTTTTATTTACATTTTATTGATTTAGCAAAGGCTTTTGTCCAAAACAACATACAGCAAGGCAGATACAATAAGCAAATAGGAGGCAGGTTTAATGGTGAGGATCATGGTGACCTCAGTGTTTGTGATAGCAGTGAAAGATGGAATGTAAGGTTGTGTGGAGGAAGAGGTTGACTGTGAGAGGCAGGAGCAGAAAACTGGCTGCCAATAGCCAGTGGCAGAAGGTGGCAAAGTTAGGATACCGTGATAGTAAGTGGTTTTAGGAGCAGTGATACTAGAAGAGAATGACGAAAGGAGTGATTGATACTCAGTCAGATCACTATGGTACAACAGACAATGTCACAAAGCAGATTTACTGATTTCTGGGTCTCAACTGAGAAGCCTAAGGCAAGAAAACTCCCACAGACTACATTAGAAAGAAAAGTGAGATGAACCAAACCTTGAAAGGGGGAATCTATCCTCTTCTGGTCAGCACCGATTTGATTAAAATTATGCATGTATAGGTGGATGAGTTTAAATACTTGGGGTCAACAGTTCAGAGTAACAGTGAGTGTGGAAAAGAGGTGAAGAAGAGAGTGCAGGTGGGGTGGAGTGGGTGGAGAAGAGTGTCAGGAGTGATTTGTGGCAGACAGGTAGCAGTAAGAGTGAAAGGGAAGGTCTACAAGACGGTAGTGAGGCCAGCTATGTTGCATGGGCTGGAGATGGTGGCACTGATGAAAAGACAGGAGGCAGAGCTGGAGGTGGCAGAGTTAAAGATGTTAAGATTTGCACTGGGTGTGACAAGGATGGACAGGATTAGGAATGAGTATATTAGAGGGCCAGCTCGGGTTGGACGGTTTGGAGACAAAGCCAGAGAGGCGAGATTGCGTTGGTGTGGACATGTGCAGAGGAGAGATGCTGGGTATATTGGGAGAAGGAGGCTGAGGATGGAGCTGCCAGGCAAGAGGAAAAGAGGAAGACCAAAGAGGTTTATGGATGTGGTGAGAGAAGACATGCAGGTGATTGGTGTGACAGAGCGGGATGGAGGAGGAGGTGGAGACGGTTGATCTATTGTGGCGACACCTGATGGGAGCAGCCGGAAGAAAATGATGACATTGCAAAACAAAACTGATGGCAATATGTTAGTGAGGGACAATGAGAGTAGAAATGTGTATTTTGTGTTGGCCTAGTCTCTTATCTTAACTAAAGAAACATGTTTTTAGCCTAAATTTGCATGATGAAAGTGAGCCTGAGTTATACATGTTTATGGGAAAGCTATTGCAGAACTGAATAGCTTAACAGGAAAATGTTTAGTTGTGAGCTGTGACTTTTTTTACTCTGAATTACTAGGTAATCTGCACCATTTGATCAAAGTGGGTGAGAGGGATTATGTGGACTCAATGATTGCTCAGGTATTGCAGGACAAGACCATGCAGTTTCAGGGAGTAGCACTGGGGGTGGAGGATATGCTGGTTTGCATTTCCACTGAGCTCTTAATTGGGTTTGAAAGCTTTATTTATATAATTTTGATATTTAAACTGCCAAAAAAGAAATGGATGAATTGTTCATAGTGCTTAACTCATGAATGGAAGTTAACTCCAATATGTTTCATTAACGGTCTGTCCCATCTGCTCCAGCTGTCCAGGTCCCTGGATTACTGACCGGTATTTTTTCTTTACCCATCGTGTTTCCTCATTTATGCCATTTGCCCTTGCCCTGATTACCCTCCAGTGTTCTATCTGTGTTTTGTTATTTAAGTCCGTGTCTCTCCTCTTGTCTTTGCCGTGCGTTTGTTTGAGTTTGGTTCCTCATCCTTGGTGCCTGTTGTGGTTATTCTTTTTATAATTCTTAAAACCTTTTTGTATACACACCAGCATACTTGCCTTGGCCCTGCAAATCCCAGTTAGTGACAATGGTGACACAAAAAAAATTTATTTAATAAATCACTTTAGAATTTTGTTTGACTTAAGTTATGCAAATTTATTCAGCTGACAGGTGATCAAGGCTACAAGATTAATAGCTTCGTGGTGAAACTCAAAACAACATAACTTAGAGTCTCTGAGGCTCCTCAGTTTACAAGGTCCCTTAATCTACTGTGCACATGGTCTAGAAGTGGTCCTTAAAAAGATTTCTGGGGTAGATGAAAATACATAATGTAATACTTTTTCAGTTCAGGTATTTTTTCAGTATTTGTTTTATTTTAGGCTCACGTTTTATCATCAGTTGGTCACTAACCCAACAGCAACTCTCCATTTAGCATCCTTAACTAGGCCAATGACACCATGCTCCTGCCTTCCATGAGTCTCCCACTGCCTTGTGGGTTAGCGTTTGGTTACGCTAAGGCTAAGGGAGTAAACACTGACAGCAAATCTGGAGTGGAGCCCCGAATGCAGCTGGAAAGTGTATTTCGTCTCCTGCTGGCAACTCCTGCAGCCATGCTGGTACCAGATGTACTGCTTGTGCCTTTCCTCTGGATCCTACCAGCAAAGGCCAAGAGGGGGACCTTGACGTTTGGGCAGCTCAAGGTCTCCATATACATGTCCCCAGGCTGTAGCACCCTGGAGAGGTCACTCCAGTGTCATCGCAAGATGCTAGCAAAACATGGGAAGTGGCAGTTACTGGTTATAAGCCTATAGTGTTTGGCAAAGGTTCAAGGTGCCAGGGGTCACGTCTGACGTTGGGAGAGATTATTGTATCTCAATAGACAGCTACCACCTGCCTCAAGCTGGGCAACCCCCAGCCAAAAAGGTGTTTTTCTGCCATGGCCTGCCTGCTGTTACTGGGTGTGTAAAGCTTAGACAGCAATCTTGACAAGCGGGTCACAAAACCTCCATACCACATAAAGAAAGAAAATTAAAGAAGACTCCAGCTCTTTGCATTGCAAGCTGGAACGTGAGGACTATGTGTCCAGGGCTCACTGATGACATGCAGTTGGTGGACTATGCACATAAGACTGCTGTGATTGACAGGGAGCTGCTCAGGGTGAGAATTGATCTGGCCTGCTTCCAGGAGACCAGATTGGCCGACAGTGGCTCCATCAGGGAGGCCAACTATACTTTCTTTTGGCAAGGGAGGTCCCCAGATCAACCCAGGTTACATAGTATTGGTTTTGCTGTAAAAACACTCTCCTTACTTCATTAGAACCTCCTGTAGAGGGTACGGGACATCTGCTTCACCTACAATTATCAACGTCACGCGGAGTCATCAACCTTCTTAGTGCCTTTGCCCCAACTCTTTGCTCCTCAGCAGAAGACAAAGAACAGTTTTATAAGCTGCTGAATGCTACTGTTTCCAAAATACACAGATCGGAAAGCTTGTACCTATTGGGTGACTTCAGTGCTACAGTTGGGAAAGACACGAAAGCATGGCCCTCCTGTCTAGACCATCATGGTGTGGGAAACCTTAACAAGAATGGTCAGAGACTGCTCAAATTATGTTGATTTCATGGTCTGTGTGTCACCAACACATTCTTCCCATAAAAAGGAAATGCATAAGGTATCCTGGAGACATCCACAATCCGAGCACTGGCACCAGCTTGACTTAGTCATTACCAGGCATGCAGACCTCAGAAGTGTGCTTCACACTTGCAGTTACCACATTGCTGACTGTGACATGGACCACTCACTTGTGGCTTGTAAGGTGAGGTACACACTCAGGCAGCTTCATCACTTCAACAGGAAGGGCCATCCACACATCAACACCTGCTGTGCATTCAGTGTTGATAGGTCACAACAGTTCACCGACCATCAACAAACAGTTTTGACAGCTGGCCATCCTGATGATCATAGCCTGGAATCAAGGTGGTCCCACCTTTGTCAAGTCATCTACAACTCAGCTGTCTCCACATTTGGCAAGGGGAAGTGAAAGAATGTTGACTGGTATGAAGCAAACTGAGAGTAAACGAAACCAGTGATCAAAGCCAAGAGAAAAACACTTTCTTGCCTACAAGACAAAGCCTAATTCCAGCAACAAAGAAGCTCTCAAGGCAGCAATGGGAAATGCCCAGCAGACCACCCACCATTGTGTAAACAGCTATGGGGTTAACCTGGCAAACAACATCCTTTCTGCTGCTGACACTGGCAATGCGAGAGCGATGTACAAGGGCATCAAGATGACCACAGGTCCTTCAATCTCCAAGACAGCTCCACTGAAAAGCAAGGCAGGAGAAGTCATCACAGACCAGAGTAAGCAGATGGAATGCTGGGCTGAGCACTACTTGGATCTGAATGCAACCCAGAACATGGTCATAGGCAGTGCTCTAGGTGCCATTCCTGATCAGCCAGTCATGGAGGAGCTAGATGCACTGCCAGCAATGCAGGAGCTTAGCAAAGCCATCGATTGCCTTGTCAGTGGGAAGGCTCCGGGTTATGATGGCATCCCAGCTGAAGTCTTGAAAATTGGAAAGGAAGCCCTGTTACCACACTTGCATGAGCTTCTGTGTCTGTGCTGAAAGAAAGGCTACATCCCACAGGATATGCGAGATGCTAAGACCGTCACTCTATATAACAACAAGGGCGACCAGAGTGATGGCAACAACTATCATGGCATCTCCTTTCTCAGCATTGTGCGCAAGACTTTCGCTCGAGTTGCCTTGGTACAGTTGCAGTCACTCGCTTTCCGTGTCTACACAGAGTCCCAATGCAGCTTCAGAGCTGGTCGATCTACAGTAGGTATGATCTTCTCACTGTGTCAGCTACAGGAGAATTGCCAAGAGCAGCAGAAGACACCATATACTGCATTTATCGATCTGACAAACTCCTTTGCTATGCATTCAGTGACTGTCCTGATGGCATATACCTGCATACAAGACCTGATGGTAAACTCCTCAACATCACCAGGCTGTGGGCCAAGTCAAAAGTCTCTGAGGTTTTCATTTGTGAACTGCCCTTTGCAGATGATGCTGCCTTACTTTCTCATACTGAGACCCAGCTGCAGTTTTATTAATGACCGTTTATCTCACACCTGCAACGGGGTTGGGTTAACCATTAGCTTGAAGAAAATGGTAGTCATGGCTCAGGACACTGACTCCCCACCATCATCACCATAGATGATCATGTTCTTGAAGTGGTTGACACCTTTACGTACCTCAGATTGACCAACAACTTGTTTCTACACACAGAGCTGTGCAACAGGATCGCAAAGGCAGCAGCTGTTATGGCCAGGCTGAACAAGAGGGTATGGACCAACAGCTACCTGACTGAAAAAACCAAAATTAAAGTCTACCATGCTTGTGTTCTCAGCACTCTTCTCTATGGCAGTGAACCCTGGACCACCTACACAAGGCAGGAAAAGATGCTCAATAATTCCCACCTATTATGCCTTCGGTGAATACTGCACATCACCTGGCAGGATAAATTCACCTCTGCAGAGGTCCTGCAGTGTGCTGACATTCCCAGTATTCACTATACCTCCTCAGTCAAAGATGACTCAGATAGCTAGGACACGTAAACCGAATGACGCCTGGGTGCATCCCTAAGGACTTGATGTATGGCCAGCTTGTTGAGGGTACTAGGACTGTAGGGCGACCCCAGCTCTGACACAAGGACGTCTGCAAGAGGGACATGAAGATGTTCCAGATTGATGTAGACATCTGGGAGAGCATTGCAGATGACAGGGATGCTTGGAGACTTGCAGTTAGAAAGGGCATCAAAGCAGCTGAAGAATTTCTGATCAGGCTACCAAGTGGACCAAAATGAAAGAGAAAGCTGCTACCACCCCTGCCCCTTCATCTTTTCTGTGTAGCTCATGTGGGAGAGACTGTCACTCAAGAGTGGGCCTTCACAGCCACTCTAAGAAGTGCTTCATTAGAAGCTGACACCCACGTGTGTTCTATCCCATCTTCTTTTGAGATGTAGACTGCCAACACGCTGATATACAGGGAGTTTGCATAGTATAATACACATATTATTTTTATAATTTGTATGTCTGCTAGAGTGTGGGTGCTCACGAGTGATTTTAGCTGCTTTGATATAGCAAATAATAATCACTTACAGTATATGTTATAAAAAAAATAACTTGGACCAAGACACGTGTCATCTGGTTCTCAAGCTCTAAAGAATTTCTAGTTTGTCAGGAACATCCCAGGTGAATTGCAAGTGTGAATTCTTCATTTCCGATCTGAATATATCATCGAAACGCTGATTCTGCTCCCTAGTGAATATAGTCTTCCAGTCCCCAACTTTGCCTGTTAATGAAAGAGATTTTTTAAGGTCAAATTTCAGCTAGTGTAAAAATTAAGATGTCCCCCACAAAGAATAGAGGTCTCAGGTGACTTACCCTTTCTCATGAACTGGCCTTTGTTGTGGTCCATGATTTCACTGGAGATTGTGGTGTAATTCACCATAGGATTCTCTCTCATACTGGTGAAGGTGCAGTATTTCTGTACATTTTTTAACTCATCTACCAGCAGGGGGCGCCGGAGGAAAGTGCTAATCTTCTCCAGAGAGCCACTGAGGTCCTGTAAAAGTGGTCTTTATTTTAGCTAAACAGAGCTGAAGGCTGATTACTTATACAGCCTATGCAAGGCACCATTTGGCAAATGAAGACCCAGTGAACTATCTCACCAGCCACATCTCCTCATAAGTTATGTAGAAAAAGTTCAGCTTGTTTCTTTTCTCACTGGTCCAGCCCTTCACATGATCAAACCAGGACCCATAATTTACTGCAAAGAAAAAACAAAACTTGTATAAGATTAAGTGCAAATCATTAAGTGCAGTAAAAACACAGATACCCGTGTAAGTGAGTGACTTACCAGTTCCCTTAAGGAAATGGTCCAGGAATTCCTCAAAACTTTGAGGTTCAGGTAAGAAGTTGGCCATTTTGTGGAAGTAATAAAAAGACACTGCAACATCCTTTGGATTCCTGGCAACATATATGACCTGAGAGGAAAGAGACACATTGACCACCTGAGGGTTAGTGGTATTTTGTACTGTTCAGCCGCTGGTGTTCACAGAGCCAGAAATCTAATGTTGGTAAAAAATGAGAAAATCTGGATGACAGCTGGAAACATATTCCCCACAACGAGAGCTCCAGTTTTGCTGTGTACCTTGGCCTTGGAACCCCTGAGCGCGGGAGCCAGCAGGTGGTATGGCAGATGTGTGGTGATGATCCGGGGCTCCTTCAGTATCCCCAGAAGTTCATGGAAATAGTACTGCTCCAGCCAAGGTGCCCGTGCCCAGTTCGGAACTGTCTGGCATAGTGTTTCGTTGCCTTGGCTAAACATCAGAGTCAGGATCTCCTGCATCCAGGTTGTGCCTGGCATTTTCATGGATTGATGGAATAAGCTGTTTTATTCTCAGTATACAACAGAATAGATATTTTTATTGATATCGTCTTTATACATCTCCATATTCAAGTGAGAGCAAAGTTTTTGGGGTCAGAGTCCATGATCAGCCAGTGTCCAGTGCCCATGGAGCAATTGGGATTAAGGGCTTTGCTTAAGGGCCCAACGGTGACATGATCACTCGGCCCAGCCATGGAATTAGAACACAGCCTCCTAAATGCCCCATATTAATGTGATTATTGCATCCAAAATCATTTTTATTGCCTATTTTTTATACAGTTGACCCACAACTGAGAAAACACATCTTGGTCCTCAATCTACAACCTGCAGTTCATTTACCTACTTGACCTGCACCGATTTGTTAGTTCTGTCAGCTCATTTCATCTCTACTTGTTCATATGTCTTAAACCGCCTAACAATACTATTAGCTTAGTCATTCTCATACAACCTAACAGCAAATTTGCTGGAATAGCAACAACACCATTAACAACAATAACAATGGAAATCTCCACTTCCTGGCAGTACTGCATTTAAAAGCCAGCTATTTCTTCTACACCTTGGACATCAGTCATCTGCTCCATACTCACCAGACTTGGGATAAGTTACAATTAGCGTGTCCGTGTCCCAGAACTGGAAGTCGATGGCATAGTGAAGAGACTCCTGGGTATGAAGGTGCCCGGGGAAGGCAATGTTCTGGAAGGTTTCTGTGACATCAAGTCTGGCCATGTTTGCCTCTCAGGAGGAAATTGCCAGTTGCTGTGTGGTTTAAATAAGATGTTGAAGCGGAAGAAGGTATGAGTCAATTTTTTTTTTTTTTTTTACCATGTGAAAGACGATACGAGTATAGCTTAGTCTTTTACTTAAAAGTAACCCAATAGTATGAGTGCAGTTTCATGCACAACAGAAAAAAATACTTCTGTACTAAAGCCATACCACAAACACAGTTTTAAGAAAGATTAATTGTAATATATTCATCTTAATTATAATGGTGATGTGATAAATAAAAATAAAAAGGGATAGTGATGTGTCTTTGTAAGTTAGGTGTCTGTGCCTGTGACAGATGCCATCAGCTGGCAAAACTGTCCATATCACCATGGGGCCCTTAACCCCAGTTGCTCCAGGGGTACTGGATACCAACTGACCCTGCGCACAAACCCTCAGCTCTCAGTTTGGACAGCAAAGATAGGAAAAGCACAAAAACTACAAATTTCCCTACAGGGATGAATAAAGTAATGATAATTATTAATGTTTGCTTTCAAAATATCTCCAAGTTCTTGTTTCAAGCTGTTGTCTTTAATGTTTTTATTCTGATCTACTAGAACTTTATGTTTGGCTATAACGTCCTTCTGGTAGCACACTTGTTGCATGACTCTTAGTCCAGCGCTAACTCACACTTGGTTGTTGCTCCCTCATTGGTTGGACAGTCCAGCTGCACTTCTAGCTTAGGTAGTTCCTAAAAATGTTGTGTGCTTGTGTTGTGTTTGCCTCATTGTATGTTGCTTTGGACAAAAGCATCTGGTAAATAAATTAAATGTTAAAATATCTGTAAAATGGGCCAGTCATTCATGTATTTTGGCCAGTGTAATTAATTTAATGTGTCCATTTTAAAAAGACTTAAAACTGATGCTGCTGTTCCAGCCCAAATGGGAGTAGGCTAGCGCATTTAATCCTCCTTTTAAAAACCCTCATATGTGCAAAGTTCAGTCAGGCCACAGCATAGTTTCCAAAATTTTTTCTGCTTGTAATCAACACAGGGTCTATTCAAATAATGTTTTTATTGTTTAACAGCCATGTTCAGGAAGTGTCCAGTCATTATTCAATCTGATTTGATTTATAACAGGTTTGTCCACGAAGGGCCGGTGTGGGTGCAGGTTTTCATTCCAACCAAGCAGGAGCCACACCTGATTCCACCTGTTTAATCAGTTGAGCTTGGCTTTCAATGAACTCAGATGTGGCTTCTGTATAAAATTTCAGCATTCCTTAATTTTTCAGAGTAACTGGGCAGCATGGTGACTCTGTGGGTAGCACTGTTGTCTCACATCTCATGGATTAAGGGTTCAAATCCTGCCCCTGCTTTGTGCGTGTGGCGTTTGCACGATCTCCCCATGTCATTTGGTATCTAAATTGTCTGTATAATATGACACTGTGTTTGTAAGTGTCCTGTAAAAAACTGGCATCCTATACAGGGTTTTTCCTAGTCTACTGCCCTGTGTGTCCTGAGACAAACATCAGGCTCTCATGTTACCCTGACCTGGATAAGTGGTTGATTGAAGAGAGAGAGAGAGATAGAGGGCAGCAGCAGCTTCCCATGGGTTTTTGAAGTGAAACACTGCCAGATTAACATTATGAATTTCTATACATATACAGAAAGCATAAAGGCCTCAGTAAATAAATTACTTACTTCACTGACTTAAATAAATAAGAGCTACGTCAAATGAACTTTAGCATCCTATCTGATTTATTGCATGCTTTTTATCAGATTAAATAAAAAGTCATATTGAGATAAGAACAGAGATTTGCAACATGAAATGTGTTATTGCTCAGAGAAGAAAGTGTCCCTCTGGATAAGTAGTCATGGTTTGCTGGCTCCTGGTCCCTTACTGGCCTCTGACCTTGTTCTGGCTCCTGGCCCTTGACTCCTTACTGACCCCCAATCCCTTCCAGTCTGCTGACCTCTTACTGGCCCCTAATCTCTTACTGACCACTGACTGCTTACTCAAACCTGACCCCTTACTAGCCTCTCACCCCCAATTTCCCCTTTACTCAGCACTTTTTTGTTTGTGTGTCCAGTCACCCCAGCATAAACATAACCTCTTGTTTGTTGGTACACTGCTCCTTTTTACAGGATTCATCAACATGACTAAACCCAGATCTTATTCCATGACACATGCAAAGCATGCATATCACATAGTATGACAGTTTAGAGACTTACACCCAGGAGAAAGACAGCTAACATCTGTACATTGAGAAGGAAGCAGAAGTGCTTTTTGTAACCAAATATGGGCAACCCGCAGGTCAGTCTGTTTTATCATGTGCCTTGAAGTACAGATTTATCTACACATACAGTTGCGTAGGAGATCAAACGACACACGTTTTGATGGAAAATGCGTCAGATTCATAAACACTTTTTCTGAGTGTTTCTGTATTTGCAACAGGTTAATTATTTTCATTATATGACTTTACACCTTGATTGTGGTATTCTAGTTATTGTCTATGAAATGTAGCTTTGTTCTGATTAGTATGGCCTTCCCTATGCCAGTGTTGTCATTTTATTATCTTCAGTAGGCCCCTCGCTACACCTGCTCCCATCTTATTTGATGGGCTTCCTTACACAGCCTTTACTTGACTCCTAACCAGTGGAAGTGACTTTCGCCTTTCCACTCTATAGACCAAAACTCTATTGGTGAAGCTCACTTCAGCTGGTTACCGGTCATCTCTACTGATTGCTTCTTGATCTGACAAACTTCTACATTCCTCACACTTTTATTGCCCATTATACAAGGTTACGGATCTTAAACATTGCAGGCATTGCATGGGTGTATGGGGGTTTCAATTCTTTTTCAACCAGTCAGCATCTATTATTAATAAGCTTTTCCTGAATCATAACATCAGCAGATTTTACTATGGTATGATTTCTCAGTCCTATCATCCATTAACTTATATAACCAAATGAAGACTTTGCACCAGACCTTTTGAGTGCCCTGAAACCCAATGTAGCAGAAGTCAAAGTGGCAGAGTGTCCAGGCTGCTGTGTGCACAGGAAGGAACAAGGCAACAAGGCCAGTATCACCTCCAGCTTCTTAATTAGTGAACACAATAATCAGCAGGCATGAGGTGGACTCCTGCGTTTTGGGTCCTGATAGGAGTTCTAATACTGGACATCGCAGCAGACCAGTATCGAGAGAGAGCCTTACAGCTCATGGTGACAACTCCTCTGATCGATGGGTAAGCCAACCACCGGCTTTCATTGGCTGTTTGGCTTGCTATGAACTCGCTTTAAATATGATTTCAGAGACTTGAAGCCCATTTTTAGGACATTTAAATAGCTGAGGTCACTGAATATTTCCATACAGCCAATAACATACAAAGAAATATTTTAACTAATTAGCACTGTGGCTTCATTCTGCCATAGTTTGGGGTCTGAATCCTGCCCCCCTTCTGTGTGTGTGGAGTCTGCACATTCTCCTTGTATCAGTTTAGATTTCTATTGAGGGTGTCCTATGATTCCTGAGACAGGACCCCGGCTCACTGAGACGCTGGACTAAATACTTTGTTATGGAAGATGGATGAATTCAAATAAATTAATCCACTGAGGAGGTGAAATCTTAAAAATAGTTTTTAATTAAAATTGAGTCTTTTGTTCTTTAAATACAAAAACAAAGCCATGATGTGAACTCAGTGATGGAAAGTAATTATCAAGAAGCCTGTAAAATATGCCAGTAATATAAATGGTATAAATGATGACAAACGCAGACTCCTAGGAGGTAATTTCCCATATGTGGTCATTTATTTTCATCACACTGCAGATGTGTTTTTCAGTACCGGTTTTGCTGGAGAACAAGAAGTGGGTTTGAGTGGGTGCAGTTCCACTCATGTTCCTGCAAGATAGTGGTATCCACCAAGTGAGGCTTAAACTCATGCTTTTCACATTGTGTCAGGAAAAACAATGCTGTGAATTCCACAGACTTTTTTCCACAAAACAACATTGAATTATCAACATAGAAAACATCCATCCTTCTATCCATTTTCCAATCAGTTCTATTCAGGGACCTTGGATAGGGTGACATAGGCAGCATTTAACAGGTAAAATTAAAGAGAGACTTCTGTATATCAGAGCTGTTTCCATCCATCCACTTATCTGGGGCAGGTTTGTGGGGTACCTTGCACTTATCACAGGAATCATAAGGCTTGAGGAAGGGGACACCCTGAATGGGACACTTAGTCATCACAGGGCACATACAGTCACACACTGAGGACAATTTGTCCTAAGTACACATTCTTGGATTGTTGGAGTAAGCAGGAATAGCTGGTGGACACCCACACAGTATGGGACGAGCATCTGGAGTTAGTGGTTTGGACAAATAAGCAAAGGTCATGCTCTGATTGGTCAATGGTATTTGAACCAACCACCCCTGAGGTGTAAGGACACTGTGTCCCCCTTATAGAACTATGTGTACTCTACAAATACAAGCTCAAAATAATATTCATGGGTCTAATATTTGCAGTTTGGCAGCTTTCGTAAAGTCCCAGAAATGCCTGCTTATTCTGAAATACTCTTCTCATCTGTCCTGGCAGACACAACGACCTGCCGTGGCAGCTGAAGATGCAGTTCAATGACCAGCTGGGCAAAGTGGACCTGTACTCCCTGAACAACACACATACCAACATACCCAAAATCAAGGAGGGTCACCTGGCAGCGCAGGTATAGATACGGGAACAGAGACTAACAGAAACCGAAGGGAGGTAGCTGTCGGGAAACCAGCAAACTAACATCAGTCGAATTATCGATCGAATCCTCAGAATGCGAAAGTACACGTGCATCTCTATATCGACTAGGGGTGTAACGGTATTCGGTATATTATCGAACCGTTCGGTACGCCCCCGACGGTTCGGTATGCACACGTGTACCGCGGTATTATTATATCATTTTGTCATTTTCCTATACGTATTGGCGCGAATATAAGACGGTGTTTCTCCCGCATAAATACATCCAAAGAACTGGGGTTGTCTTATTTTCGAGGGCTACAGTTTAAATGTCATTATACAAGAGCAGATGGCGTAAATTATCCGCCTCCTGGCTATCAGTGCTTTGTATGCAACTACGAGCTAGAGAAGAGAGGCTAAAACGAATATTCTCCTCGCTTCAACGTGACAATGACGAATGCTAGTAGGGAGACAGAGAGAAGCTAATCTGAAGAGGTGCAGTCTTTCAAACCCGCGGTGTGGGAACATTTCGGATTCAGCGTGCAATACGATGACGAGGGGAAAAAAGACGGTAAACAAACTCATTATGGTAAAATCACATTAGTGTACCCAATGAGGATACTTAATGTTGCACTTTGTTATTTTTACATTTAATATTGCCTATACAAGTATGTAGCCTGTTTAAATAGAGAAGGCAAATTAGGCTACTTCCAGGTTGTCAAAGCTTATAATGCAGAATGCTTAGACAGGTAGTTCAGTTGATGTTAAACTTTATTTAAATAATAAAGTGTAAAATAGAAAGTCAAAATAAAGTTCATTGTTTAATTAAAGGGTGATGTGTTTTTATTTTCTTCTTAAATATAAAGATACCGTACCGTTACCGTTGTCCCAATATCATGACACATACCGAACCGTGGAAAAACTACCGTTACACCCCTAATATTGAGATGTGCTTTTAATTCAAATACCGTAACCAACACTGAGAAAGCTTTTCCTTGTGACACAGTCTATCCTCTTCTCCTCTCACAGTTCTGGGCCGCTTATGTGCCATGTGACACGCAGGATAAAGATGCAGTCAGACAGACGCTCGAGCAGATTGATGTTATCCACAGGATGTGTGAGAAATACCCAGAAGACCTCAAGT
The DNA here is from genome assembly GCA_009936485.2 of Gymnarchus niloticus. Lineage (NCBI taxonomy): Eukaryota > Metazoa > Chordata > Actinopteri > Osteoglossiformes > Gymnarchidae > Gymnarchus > Gymnarchus niloticus. Next base: position 13,438,025 of record JAACJT020000007.1, read on the forward strand.
TTGCCAGAAGCAGCCAAGGTGGGCAGTATTCAAATGGGGCTACCACGGGAAAGGTTGCCTTACTCAAAAAGATCCTGTTACCTTCTTCACATTACAGATATAATGGATGCCTTTGCGCAGCGCAAGACGGCCAGCCTGATAGGAATCGAGGGTGGCCACTCCATCGACAGCAGTCTTGGTACCCTACGCACCATGTACCACCTGGGGGCACGCTACCTCACTCTCACACACAGCTGCAACACTCCATGGTAAACATACACTCGGAGGAACTCCGACACCGAGCTTTGCACCAGCTATTGCTTCAGTAATCCTCCAGACTAACTGAATATCTACTCCCACTATATGCTGGTTAACACTATACTAGCAAGTCTCGTCATTCAACATGTAATCAATTTATTGTGTTTTTATCCTTACAGACGTACAGTGTACCATCTGACCTTTACACAAGGAGAAATGCATTGCTGTTAAATCAAGCTGCATTATTTCATCACACACTATTAAAAATGCACACAACGGCTTATTTAGTATCATCCTTTCCTGCTTTCTGATGTCATTTGTGGATTTATGGTTAGCCAAAGAGGAGCAAAACAAATCATTCTTGCATGGTTCTTACCCCAGAAGTGAAACTGACCGGTGAAAGGTGGTACCATTCAGGCCTTTCCTGAGTGCTTTGGCTGTATGAAATGGGTGTTTAGGTACATGTCCAGCTCTCTGTGACGTTTTTGTCCAGGGCTGATAACTGGCTGGAGGATACTGGATCCAGCCCCCAAGGGAATAAAGGACTGTCAGAATTTGGAATTGTGAGTAGAATGAAGTTACCAGGACAGGACTCCACTTCATGCACCCTGTCGATTTCCCCTTCCGCACATCAAGCATGACACTTTACTTCTGCAATGTCATGTTAATAGACACACTACCTCTTTTGTGTGTATGTCAGATGTTTGACCTTATTCTGGGCATCATGTTCAATGACACATTGTGGAATAAAAACACAGACAATGACTGTTTCTGTCTAAAGATGCTCATGGCAAATATCACTGTCTCATTTAGAAGCATCTCTATATTTATGCATATGTGTTAAACTGTCTGTACTAGCTTATGTTTACAAAGACAACCATTCCCTTTTGGCCCATGTAGTGAATGTACCGAACCAATACATTGCTGAATGATGCTAGGTTTTTCTCCAACCTGGGTGAATGCTGAAGGTTTGGGTTCTTCCTCCAGAGAGTAATAAAGGAGATGAACCGCATTGGGATGCTGGTGGACCTATCGCACGTGTCCGTAGACGTGATGAAGCAAGTGCTGCAAGTATCAGAGGCACCAGTCATGTTCAGTCACTCCTCCGCCTACGGTCTGTGTCCCACCAAGAGAAACGTGCCAGACGACATCCTCAGGATGGTGGTGAGTGGGGAATAGGGCTCCAGTGTAGTAGCTACCTGGGTGAGGACACTTTTACAAATATTTGTCGAGTTTCAGTCAGTATGAAATATTTGGGTAGGAGAAATTGGCATTCGGAGTCCGTGGCTAAACTTTGGCCGCTAAACTTGAATGGTCACATTTTATTACACAACATGGAAGATCCTGGAAAGCAGGAAATGTTGCACTGTTTGAACCAGAAAACAGTTGTGCTGATTGAATCCTAACAGGAAAACAGAAATTATGTTGTAGTCGGATTTAAAACCACAAGAGGCTAGGAACAGTGTGTCACTGTGTTGTGTAATGCGGACATTGATATTCTAGACCTCAGACAGACAGACTGAAGGCAGAAGTTAGCATATGTAAATATAGGACAATGGTGACATTGAAAACTGCACAATGGAAAAAAACTTAATTCTTTTACATTGATGGAATGTTATTACTGGCCACTGCATAGCGACAGAGATTTTCCATTATAAGCCAGACATTTATCAAGTATAAACATTGATAAAGCATGAAAATCATTAAATTAATTTAACTAAGTTCTCAAAATTATTACTTGAACTTTAATATCGGTACTTCTGTTAAACCATTTAACATGTTTACAATGTGTGAAACTAATTGCTAACATCTCCACTACGGTACATCAGCATTTTACCAGCTGACACTCACTACACACTGCTGAAAAGCCCCCTGCTGGCCAAAGTTGTGTAACAACATCTCTAAGACAGGACACTCTAGTTGGGTTGTCATTAATTTCACTGTATATACAAAGACCAATTAGCATATCTGTTATTTAATCAGGACATAACGGTTCAGAGCTGTTATGGTGAAAGAAGGAACTATCTTTGGGTGTAAAGGTAAAAAGACTGGAATGAAAACTGAGAGTGTGTGTGGAGTGGACATGGAATTCGTGTTGAGACAGATATCACAAGGGTGACTACGACCTGCCTGCATGAGTGCTGATGCACCAAATACTACAATCAGGATGACTTCCTCCACTCCTTCATCTGGAATGGGCTCCATTCTTATACTTCCAGAAAGAAAAAGAGGGAGTAGTGATGGTGAACTTCTACAATGAATTTGTCACTTGTACCAGCAAAGCCAATCTATCGCAGGTGGCAGGTAAGTAAGTGTGATGTCAGGTTTGTTCATTCCAGAACTGCTTTGCTGTGGTGGGGAAGAAAAAAATTCTGCTTAAAATGTGACAGTTGATTCCTGTTCCATTGTTTGCAGATCACTTTGATTACATCAAGAAGGTAGCTGGTGCAAGCGTAGTTGGTTTTGGTGGGGATTACGATGGAATTGGAAGGTAGAAGAAAAAAAAAACTTGAATAAGACTCTAAGGCAAAGCAGATTTTTAGTTACAAATGTCTGATGTGCTTGTCATCAGTGCTGATTATATCCAATTGCTTGATCATTTTAAGTGAAGTGTATTCAACACAATGACATTGAAGCAAAACCTTCTGAGATATCACCTGACCTGCTTCTTGTATTGATTTCCAGTGTCCCCGAAGGTCTGGAGAATGTCTCTAAGTATCCCGACCTTGTAGCAGAGCTGCTGAGGAGGAACTGGTCGGACGAGGAGGTCAGCATGGCCCTTGGCAAAAACCTGCTGCGGGTCCTCAGGAAGGTGGAGGAAGTAAGCATGTTGCTGTTCAGCGGTGGTCACATGCTGTTGTACTACTGTCTGAAAAAAGCTCCCCATTAGCCTCAACACACAAAATGTGCCTTTTGTTTTATAACACGGTTTAAAATTTAACAGCATTCAATACTTTTCACAGTGAATAGTCTTATGATATTAAATATGCGGCCATAAACTACTGCTATAAAACCTCATTGATATCCCCAGAGCACCGGCACTGCCTAGACCTCTCTGACTCTGCACTTATTCCTCTTCCTCCTTAAAGGTGCGGGATAGGAGCAATCACACTCATCCAGATGACACGCCAATCCCCTACGAGGAGGCCCAGAGCCCCTGCAGGACCAACCATGGCTACCCCCCAAAAAACTGCCAAGAGCCTCCTGCCCTAAAGCCCCATAGTGCTGCTCCTGGGTCAGACCCTGTGCTACCACTAGATGGCAGCAGCAGAAAGGCACCACAGTACTATTGACTGGTGGTTAAGGGACTGGGCTGACAACCACATGAGTAGAAGAGAATGCTTTATTGTCATTGCATGACAGTACACACAACGAAACACTGTTTGGCTTCCTCTCAGTAGCATCATGCAGACAATTACGGGGACAATAAATCACAAATAAATTCACAACAATTTAGGGAAATGCTAAATAAAATAAAGTTACAATTTAAGTATAAATAAAAGGTGCATGCAAATATACTTAAGAATAAAACAAGATGTAAAAAGTAAAATGGTGGCAGTGTATAAAACATAAAGTGACGAGTATGTGAACAAACTGCCAAGTATAGAAACAGCGATAGCAGGGTTAGCGATCCACTGTGTGAGTCTGGTCACAGCTCTTGGGAAGAAGTTATGTTTTAGCTTTGCTTTTCATGTCTTTGTGACTGAAGTTAGAGAGGCAAACAGGTGCTGTCCTGGATGAGTGGGATTCCTGATGGCACTCTGGGCCTTCTTGTGGAGCCGATACAGACAGACCTCCTCCCGACCTGGCAGCTCCATACAGATAATCCGCTGGGCTGTTTGACTACTCGCTGCTGAGCTTTCCTGTCAGCAGCTGTGCGGCTGGCATCCACACCATGCAGAATTATCATATGCTTTCTGTGGTACAGCATTAGAAAATGACAAGAAGCAGCTGAAACTGTCTGGCCTTTTTGGCTAAGAAAAAATAGGCATAATTAGACTTTTTCACAAAGTGGCAGGCGCTCAATGACTAGGTTAGGTTCTCTGTAATGTGAACCACAAGAAACTTAAAGCTAAGTACTCTCCCTACATCTTCTCTGTATATACAAAGTGCTTTATGCTCAGTCCTTCTGGTCTTCCTGAAGTCTAAAATCAGTTTTGTAATTTTGAGAGAGAAGCTGGTTTCTTCACACCATCCTCTCAGGTTCAGGACATCCTCCCTTTATGCTGTTTTATCATTATTTGAGAACAGCCCCACAATCGTATCATTTGGGACCTTGACAATTATCTTTGTGCTGTGTAGTCAGAGGTGACAGAGTACTAGAGTGGACTGAGGAAAGAGCCCTGTGGAACACCCATGTTTAGGATAAGGGTGGAAGAGATGTGGTTCCCTAGTTTGACCTGTTGGATACTGTTGATTGAAAAAAATCATAATCCAGTGGCAGATTTAGTGTTCCAAATCCCATGTTTTGAAGCTTAAAGGTCAGTTTCGTGGGGCTAATTGACCTGAACGCTGAGCAAAAAAATCAACAGCATCCTGAAATATGTATTGGAGTGTTCAGGTGAGTTAAAGCTGTGTGTAGTGCAATCAAGATGACACCATCGACAAGTTATTCCTGTAGGCAAACTGATGTTAGTCAAGACAAGGGGGTTACTAGCTTTAATACAAGACAGTAATAGTCTCCTGAAACACTTCACTATTGGTGTGAGGGCAAGTGGTCTCTACTTGAGACGTGTCACTGCTGTAGAGTTAAGCACATCAGCAATATTTGTAGATATAAGGCAGGTGGAAACAGTAGCCTGTATAAGTGAGACATTGAATATTTTTGGTAAGCTGAAAGTTGGTCTGCATAAGCCTTCAGTACATGCCCAGGAACTCCATCTGGCCCTGCGTATTTGTTGGTATTAATCCTGCAAAAGACACAAATAACTTAGTCGAGCTATACTGTTATCTTGTGATCACATGGTGGCCAGTTCAAATGGACAGAGCAGTTTACCGAATACACAACAGCTAAAAATGAAATAAATGCATTTAAGTGCAGAACTATAAAGTACAATCGTAGCACTAGATACAGATATCTCCCAAGGAAATAGATGTCCACTCACTTGCAAGTGACAGATAAAAACAACCACTGGACCTAACAGCAATGCAATTCTGTTGAAAACTCCAGCAGAAATATTGTGCTTGGTTTGGCTTTTTTTTTTTTTTTTTTTACCATACTACCTGGTTTTCACTCAAAAACATTTGTGAACTGGTGCCTTTATTGTATGTGTGCCCTGTGGATTGACATTCTGGCCAATGTCACCTGTGGTTCTTTGCTCATTGCGACCATTTACTAACAACATTATAGGGTTGAGCAATGAAAAAGCACAGTATTTAAAACGGAACAGATTAATTTGACCACTAGATAGCAGTATTACCCATGTGTCAGAGCTTCCTCTGTTTCCAATCAACTTCCCTGTCACTGGTTTGTAGTGGGTGGTTTGATGAAACCTATAAACTGGGTCAGAGTTCCACTCCTGTCTGGGTGACTAAATCTTAATGTATGCTTGTGTGCAACAGCTTCTGCGGTACACAATGAAACTGAGCCTTTCAAAATGATCGTCACAAGTTAACATTAACTTAACCCCATTCCATAAAGTTGAGGCGTAACAGAATGGTGTGGGTGTATTTTAATTATAACGGAAAATATACACACAAACAACGACACGTAACATGATCAAAAGACACCTAACAGGATATGAGACTAACATATGATGCCGAGTATTGCTTATACAGAAAATTTATTTTCGGTTGGGTGCCGATTTAAGTTATAAAGCCTATTTCGACGTAGAAAAAAAATCCATATACATATCTCGCAAATTACTAATCGATTTTTACGATTCTTCAGTTACTAACGACACGTTGAATATAGTTAAAAATAAACACAAAACGGACCAATTTCTCATACCCAAAATTCACCCGACTGAATTATGTGTCTATGTAGTATGACTGTGATACGATGAATGACTCCTTTCATATCCTTTCACTGTGTCCAGGCTTGGAAGGCATGTTCTTTACACTTTAAAGGTTTGTCATTACATTTATGCACCACTACCGCCACCCTGTGGAAAATTGGTGAAATGTTAAACGATAAACGTAATGTGTTATTTTAAAACACGGCACAATTGAGACATCCCTTAATTCAACCTATACTTTTTAAAATGACCCTAACTCCAAGTATTCGATACCCACAAGTAAGACTTTTACAAATTATATTCTTACTTGTTCTCAAAAAAGCCGTTCAAAGCAAATTAGAGGAATTCAGGTTTATGACCATAAACAGAGGACTGCAGTTCAGGAACAGTGGCTCCATCTGGCGATATTCGCAGGTTTCCAGTGGCATTTCCAAATACTGTAACTTCACCATCCTTGTTTAAATTTGGCACCCAACCACTGAATCTCATAAGGGGGGGCAGAACACTTATTGGAAGGCAGGAGTAATTTTTATCTAGAAAAATCAGAAACATTTTATACAGCATGTTCAAGCAACATAAATTACAGACTGAAGAGTGAATTAACTACTTCACTAATCAAATTTGATTGAGAACTAGATTACATCACCTAAGCAATTCCATAATAAAACCTAAATTAGAATATCTGCACATACACAACATTTCAGTATAGCGTGTCTTTTCAGAGGATTTTATTTCAAAATAATAAAAATCACTTAAAAATACAAAATCAATATCACAAATGAGATTCATATGCAGAATCACCTGTGTTTAAGAGAAAAACCTCTCAAACTTTCCAAATGGCAAACAGCCACAAAATGATCAGGAGTATTGCCTCCGAACATTTTGGCTATGCCAAATGTGTGCCTTGCTCATCCTTGGGGGGGGGGGGGCTGCAACTGTACACAGTTTTTAAACCAGGCAGCCCATATTATAGTGGAGACACTGGAGTAAAAAAACACTAACAGTATTGTATCCAAATTGTGCCCCCAACCACAAAGGTGGAATTTCCGAATTTCGAGCTTCTGTTTACTAACACGTCTGCATAGGACACTTCTCACCAGCTGAGGAGTTGCTGCAGTGTTGATTAGGTCTTGAATATTGCACGGCAATGCTAAAACTTTTTTTTTTTTTAAATGGCTGTAGCACCCAAGCATAACATAACCTCCATGAGCACAAACAAAAAACACTCAAGAACAGCCGATGAACCATGTTCCAGCAAACCAATTTTAACTTTCAGTGACACATAAGACTGCATAACTCACTCAAAAACTGCTCAATATCCTGAATGCAACAAGCATGGTCACGACATAAACGATGCATGTGTCAACATAATGGCATACTGAGTATTGCCCTAACAGCTGTAAAATGATACCAGTGTAACACTGAGGGAGTTTTCAGCTGAGATGCACTGACCCAAACCCTCACATCTGAATGTTCCTTTTCATCTCTGAGGCTAAGCAACATGGCAGACGCCTTCCTGCCAACTGCACCCTGATACAGCAGGAATACACGGCTCAAGGTGGTGTCCCTCATTTGCTCCCTCAGGGAAACCCTTACCAGTTTTGGTAGCAAGAACATTGGGGGTGGGGGGGGTGGGGGGGGGAATGTACTACAGCTGGCCTTAGGAGGATTCTTTCCGTAATGCTTTTTCTGGGTCATCCTGCACACATTCATCAATGGCCAGCAGGGGGCACTGAGACGGCACAGTCGTGTTATACGGCTTATCTCTGGTTAGCATCTTCTTGGTAGCAGTGACCAGGCGGGAGTAGCTGTCGGGGTGATACTCAGAATCCCCTGGCTGAGTCCTGAGCAGGGGGAGGTCATCGGGCTCGTTCCGAGACAGGAAGAGGGGGGGCCTGCGCTGGTTCTCGCCATCCTTCAGGGAGTCGGGAAGGGGCTTGCGCTTGCTCTCTGGCAGCAGCATGATGCACAGCACAGACAGGATGGCGAAGGAGGCAAACACCACGTGATGGAGGAAGTGGCCGCCGTTGTTATGGAGCTCCATGAGTGACGAGGCCGCCATGCCCACGCAGCCGGCGGCCAGAACCAAACCTAAGGCTCCACCTCTGATTGGAGAGAGAGGATACAGGATAAACGCAGGGAACACGGGAGCTCAGGAACACACACACACACAACCATATGCTTTCATTCTACCAGCTGACCCTTCCACTGTAGGCAGCAGGCCTTCAGCACAGATATTCCAGACACAGTGGGACTGTGTGTTAAAAATGCTTGACTGGTGCCAGCCCTTCAGAGAGGATATGGCAATCATGGCTCACACACAACATTCACCCATCAAAATGTTATTTCGCTGGAATTTGGGCGTATTTCAGTGCCGACCATTTGTAACATCATAAACCTTTCCCCAGAATTCACCCACGTCTTCAAGTCCAAAGCTTCTCCCACCACCCTTAGAGCGGCAGCTGCAGAAACGACAGGGCACTGGGAACCTACCGCACCACGGTGGGCATGACCTCGCTGCCAAAGAACACGCTGAGCATGGCCAGTGCCTGCGAAGCCAGGAGGCCGAGGACCGACAGCACCAGAACCAGGTCCCTCCGCAGGTCTGGAAAGTGTGCAGAGTGGGACAGGAAGCTTTCAGATGGTGATTGAAACACAGGCCACCACACTTCTGCTCATTAGTCCAAAGCATCACCGGGACCCTTACCAGATGACCTTTACCGGGAACATCTGTGCCATGCAGTTGCTCTGCGTAGGTGTGTCACGGGTTTGAATTATAGGCACAAAATTTACATGGAAGTTCAGAGATCTGAACAGTTTGAACTGCAAAATCCACCCACCCGAAGTGTCATTCAATACCATTATATCTGTTGTATATTAATACACAAAACAAACCAGTCTTCTCCCATCACCTGAAAACCCCAGCTTGGATAACTAGATAGTGAAACTGGATTGATGTCTTCAAGGTGCTCTGAGGTGTACCCCAGGCTCCCCCATGTCCCTGACCAGGTGAAGCGGTTAGGAGGACGGATGGTTGGATGGATAGATAGGTTTGGGAAGCTTCTCTCAAGAGGTCTTACACTGGGTGAGGGCCAGCAGCAGAAGTGAGGACAGGCCTGTGACGAAGGCTGAAAGCAGCAAGATGCCCCTGCGACCAAGGCGGTCCACCAACAGGCACAACAGAACGCAGGCCGTGGCTCCTGTCGCAACCCGCAGGAAGTAGCTGAAGTAGAAGTTATGGGAGAAGCTGTGGAGGTTCCGGGTGAAGCAATATTGGATTCCTGTGCCAATAAACCTAGGAGGTGTGAAAGGGCGGCACTCCAAATTAATAAAAACAAAAACAGCTGTCAACCTTCCCCCACACAATTGGAGGTGGTAAACATATGTGACACGGCAGCTGGACTCACAGAGTGAAACCGAGGATGAGGCAGTTCCTCCAGATGATCCGGGTGTGACGTAGCTCCAGAACGTGGTGGTACTGAGGCTGGGAATCTCCTGAGTATGCCACATCCATCTCTGATGGAACAAGGAGCAAGAGCTTAACGGGGTCATCGGAGAGACAGGAATGGCGGGAAACAAGGAAATTTCAATGTGAAACTGGAACAATACTGGACATCCCTCAACATTCAAACCAGGAACACTGCAGCTAGAAAGCCCTTGTAAAACCTGTGATTCCAGTGCCCCAGCAGAACAGAGGTCAGCCATCCTGGACAAGCCTCACTTAAGTGCCCCCTGGCATCCAAAACAGCACTGGAATCTCCATGTCAGCCCAATAAAGTGCCTTACAGAGCTGCACACAGCACAGCACTAATGCAATTACAGCCAGAGACAGGGGACAGTAGGACCACAGCACAGAGTGTGGCCTTAATGCCAGTCTCAGACTCTGCCCACACACCAAATTATCTAAGAACCAACACCACGGAAGGGATGGACCCTGTCGGGGGATGGAGAAAGGAAGTCTTACAGGAGCAAAGACAAGATGGATAAGAGCAGATGGGGCTTCTGGGATACCGACGGTGAGCCAGGGGAAATTGCAGCTGTCCATTAACAGGGAGTCATACAAAAGGAGGGAAGTTTCAGAGGAACTCTCAAGACATGGTTAGGGCTGAAGGAGCACTGCTGTGGCCACGTGACCTACCTGCCAACAGACTCTCAGCCGGGTAGATCTCCTCTCCAAGACACACCTGATTGTGGGTAGAGATGTTCTGCAGAGACTTCTTGGCCTGAGGGATCTGACGAGTGGCCAGCAGCCAGCGGGGAGATTCCGGAAAACGTGAGGCACAGCTACAGGCACATACAAACACAGACACACAACAGTGCCATCACTGCCAGGAAATTGGTACATCGTGGTAATGCACCCCCACCCTCCTCATTTTGTTAACAGCAAACTCACCACCAATAGGAAAGCAGTAATAACAATGGGAGGGTAGCCACAGCTTGCAGCACTGGCCAGTCACGGCACAGCACTGCCAGCCCTGGCAACAGCAACTCTGCAAACACTGCGAAGAACCCACCAATCATCGCCATCATAAGTCGGTGAGGTGGGTCGCATATTTCGAGCCCTAGAAGGTGAAAGAGGGAGAAATAACACATGCATGTCTATGCTCCATTACTTTAAAATATTTTTGTACTTCAGTTGTTCCTCTTTCCATTAACCATAAAAAAAAGGGGGAGAAACAGGGCTAATTTTAGTAATTTCTCAAATGTCCATACTGTGAGCGAATTTTTCAACGTTGTGTACAATGTAATAGAGAATTTTTTACCCTTAAATGCCATAGGTCATGATCAGTCACTACGATCGCCTCTGTTTTTTGCATAGGCCTTTGAGGTTGACCTCCTCCCTCCAAGGATTCCTCAAAAACTTCAACGATTCGCTACTTTTAAAACAGCAGAATTGTCAAATTTTTAAAAAGCACTTTATTGGTGTTGGAAAACCCCAACTAACACCACTGTCAGATTTTACCAAGTCAGAAATACATAATTCTGAAACTGTTTGGTGTAAATTTCATACATTTGAGTTTTTTATTGCAAAAATGATTCCCCGCACTGAGCTCGCGAAACAAAAGCGGGGGGGTGAGAGAGGCTGACAATTAAAATAATGATGGAGGCTGATAATGGTGTAATATTAGGTGTAGTTAAAAAAAATTCATACTTTGAAAATGGTTTGTGCCTCATTGCGCATTACGTTTGTTCATGGTCACCAGCAACCTAAGGTATGCAATAACATGGAAATCTCCATGTGTTTCAGAGTTAAATGTGGAATTCAACGGTACGTCAGTCAGTACGGATAGGACACTGCCATTCAGACACATTTTCAGCACGACAGGTTTCAACATGAAAATGTCGGCAGTCATGCCAGGTGGCTGCTGCTGACCCCTACAGCTCCACCCCAGCAGGACCTTATCTGGATACGGAGAAGTGAATGTTTAAGAATATTCAAACATGGGGCCAGGTGCCAGGCACGCACACAGGCTTGGTATCACCTCTACTGAAAGCATGTGCATGTCACCTGTCTTAGAAGTAGAGCATGGGGCTGTAGGTATGGGGGTGTGTGTACACACTCCACTCAGGAGTTCCAGGTATGTAAATCTCTCAGCACAAATTCAGCCCTACACCCCTGCCACACACACACATGGTAACAACAACAGGAAAAGTTCCAAAGAGAAGACAGGCATTCTGAAACAATGGAAAACAAACTCCATCCCTGTAACTTCCTGAGCTTTAAGCTCATGCTAAGCTCACTGGTGTCAAGACAGCCCTGCTGCTCAGAGGGTAAATAAACATAGACCCTCCCCCCCAATACAACCACTTAAGGCCTGATTTTATCAGGGAAGTCCTGAATTTTGCAGTTTAGAGGAGTAGAAATGTTACACTGAAGTCCATGTGTTTCCACAGACTGTACACTAGACAACACTTCAACCAGCCTCATTGCCCAGGACAGCATGTATCATCTTATAGGAGTGGAAGGGTGTAAGGTACACTGGATGCTTCTCGGACAAGGAGAAATTAATAGAAATGCAACTGATGGATCAGTACACTAGTCAACATTGTGGGATACCTTATGACTGCCAGAAATGGAGGGTTCAGAATGTATCGCAGCAGTGAGACACTGACTTTATTAAAATAAAAGGGTAGCGGGTTAAAATCCCAGATGTTTAACACCCTGGAACCACATCAGAGTGGCGCGAGTCTATCCCGTGATAACACTGACAGGAGGAGCCACCTGCGTAAATGAGAGACATACAGGCAGCTGCATTTCAGACTCTTGGGATGGAGGCCTCTCACAGGCATGACTGAAGCTACTTACGGGCGATGTAGGCAGAGAGGAAAGCACCAGACAGTGCGGCCCCCTGGAAGAGTCTCAGCAGAAGGAAAACGGCGGGGCTGTTGGCCAGACACAAAGCCACACCCAGCAGCCCTGAGAGGCCGACGGACAGCAGGAATCCCCGACGCCGACCGAACCTGCGTGCATACACAGAAACACAGCTGTCGCGTACTGTGGTGTTGAAGCATGCATGACAAACCCTGTTTAAGCGCAGACATGAACTCAAATGCACACACACATCCTGAGTGTAATGATGGCTCACCTGTCAGAAAAACTGCCAAGTAGGATGTAGCCCAGTATCCAACCCATCATATAGCAGATGTGCTGCAGGGGAATTTTCCAGTAGTTTCCACAGACCAGGTTCCACTGCAGAGGGGGAAAAAAAAAAAAAAATCTGTAACATGTTACCAATCTTCCATTTCAGGCCATTTTGCCCCTTAAGTGAGGGAAGCAAAAACAGACATACACTGACTTTTGCTTACTATTGATGCTAATAAGTAGTCAATACAAACATAGATCATTGCAGTTGGAAGATAGAAACACAGTTCATTAGTATAAAACTTCTCACTCAAGCTAGACAAAGATTACGATGCCACGGGATCCTTTGTGTCTTGGGTGATGGAACCATGTGCTGTTGTCTCTTCATAATAGGCAATCACAAATACACATGTAGTGCTCTGTCTGTAGCTTTCATAGAACTGGCCTCAGTAACACTTAAACACTACTAGTGAAAGCACAGGAATAGACAGAATGGTGAACGTGCAGAAGATCTCATCCCCCACAGATTCACAGGAGGAAACCTCTGAGATCCTCATTACATTGAGCCTTGCTGAGAGCTTCAGCCCATCCATTTTCCAATTCCTAGTTATCAAGTGGACTCGAGGAAATGCCTGTAATGGAAAGTTTCAGCTTCTTTCCCTGCTCCACTAGGAACACAATGGGCCTGTGATATCATGGAGTAGGGAAAGCACAGAAGCCTGAGCTGGAAGAGAGTCATTAGTGTGAATAAACCCTAAGGAAGTGGGGGACAAACTAGGAACGATAGCTAAAGCACACACACAGACACACACCAGAAAATGTGTTGCTGAAACAACCAACCACGTTCCCCATTCACACTACACACTCCTCTAACACGAGGTCAGCACAGGAGTATACTTGTATGACGTCAAAGCACTTTGCATCCCTGAAACACTATTTTTTGGGCTAAACCCTTATGAAATGCACCAGTCATGATGGGACCGGGACAAAGAAATAGCACCAAGCATATGCATCAGCATTAGTTCCAAGTGTGTGCATGTCAATGTTTTCCTATTTCCCTCTTACCATATTGCACTATTAAGCAAATTATTGGACATATTTGCTTTGAAAATTAAAAACCCTGGACTAAAAATTTCATGCCTTATTGTCCATATGGACGTATCATATCTGTATGCATATGCAAGCAAGGCAGTTAACCATAATTTAATTTTTGTAATGAGCAAATTAAATCCAGCTATTAGAACAGCTAATGTTAAAATCAAGTTCCTTAGAGTAAATGGTCTGCCTGAAAAAGCAAAAATTGTATGAGTGTTTTTACGCATTATAATGGATATTTTAAAACTGAATGCTTAGAGATACCAATAAGTCATAAGACCCTGCGAGGTATTTAATCTAGAGCAGCACTGAAGAAGCTATGTAACACACATGCCTTATTTTATTAGATTAAATCGCGAATGCCGTACGCAGAGACAGAAACCTTGCCGTTTAAGCAAAGCTCCAGCTGGAACTCTTGGAGATCTCGTAAATTTTAAATTGAAATGTTTCTAGAAAACAAATTCTCAAAGCGATGACATCTTAGGCAAAACACAATCTCCTAGAGGAGCACTGCAGAGAGGTTCTTAGTAAAAATCGGAAATTCAGACGCTGGGCTTTAGGAAACCAATTCCGAGTTTTAAATGGCAAAAATAAAAGTTCAATTCCGAAATGTTATTTGTCATCCACTTGTTACATAATGTCAGACAGTCGTTATCATACCAATTAACGCCGTTCAGCAGAGGCTTCATTTGTAAGGTCGGTTTTTCCGACGTAAACCTGCACGGTTGCAAAGAGAAAATTGCCCAAAATGTAAACCAAAGGAATACGTGTAGCTTTCAGCCTTTTTAACATTTTCTGATGATTCAGCTGACTGTAAGGGAACTACGGCGTGGGACGTGAGTGTAAATGAAACGCCATGCCGACCTGTGTTACATAGTTAGCTCGAAGTCCCGCCGCCTCCGTGTAATCCCATCCTCTGGTACACGGCACCGTTTCTCTCGGCACGTTTCCCGTGACATTAGTGAAGTTTGCGGGGTACTTATACAGCTCACAGTGACTCGGGCCGGATCCTTTATTCCAGGGAATGGCGAGGTTCAGTTTCTCTTCTCTGGACAGGTTACCGAGAAGCAAAGCAGCAGGAAGTAGAGACGGATCCGGTGTACAGTGGTAAGACTCGGGAATCAAAGTGAAAAATACGTTAGAAATGAGGTTAAACGCTACCGCAAAGTTAGGGATCCAAGTGAAAAGAACCACGATACGGTTGTATCGTCCAAAACCACCGATTTGGGGATAAATCCTGCTTTCAAAGTCCATTCTCGGAGACCATACAAATGGAAACAGCTGTTCGGACAAGGAACCCACTGGTTTGGAAAACTTGGGAAGAGAAGGTAACATGCAAATAATATGCAATTAGCAGACGGCGCAATGAAGTCAGACGTTGTAACGAGTTCCCCGCCCCCCCAAGCCGGGCCAAGTCAACGAGCAAAAGGCGAAGTTTCCCTGAGATCCGTGCGTATCAGTCTGTTCTCAGATTGGTTTGTACACAAAATCTACACCCAACGGTTATTAGGGGGACTTTTGCATATGACGCGTAATCCAAAGGGTATAGCATATTCATTGAAATATCAATCAACATGAGTATAATCAAATTATGGCCAGAGATTTTCTACTAAAGAAAGAGGTAAGATTATTCGAGTATGTAAACGAACACCTAAACATTCTACAAGAACAACCAAGCAAACCCTCCGTATGAAATCGACTGTCAAAGAAACGAAGAAGTTGACTGAAACAACTCAATTCCCTTCACACGCTTGGACAGCGGCAGCCATCTAGATCGATAGCTCCCGGCCCTACCGTCAAACTCGAGGCGGAAGATATCGTTTTACGGCAATCTCTTGGTTAATTTGGCTCAAAGGTGTAGATTTGGCTTGAAAGTTGGTCAGGAACCAAAACATTTGGAAATGATTGTACACGTGTAAAAGTTGATGGGACATGTCCCTACCAACCTTACTTAAATTTACATCTATAATTTGGTTGCAAGTCGAGTAATTATTTTGACTGACCATGAAACATTTAAATATGGAAATAATTCGGGTTTTGAATTTGGCACTGATACGTTTATTTGCCTTCTTATTAATGCACATTTTTAGTATTAATCACAGTAAAACAAAAAGCTTTGACAATTGACAATGCCCTCAGTGAATGGAGATCTTAATTGCATTACCAAAAACATTTTTAAATGTTTAATAGGAAGGTGGATCAGTGTCCTTACACTACCAGGGTTTTGGGTTTGATTCCTCCCAGAGGCTGTGTCCACATGGATTTCCACTTGCAGTGCAAATATTGCTGATCAGTCTCTCTAAATTGTCTTGTGTGTGTTGTGATGAATGCCAGGATGTATTACAGTATGCTTCTCAGGATAAACTACAAGTTCACCATAACTCTGCCCTGAGTTATGGAAAATCCATGGATTGTTTCAGTGTCAAAAAAAGCAGCATTTTTTGTCCTTGCTCCTGTCAACTATAAACAGACAAAACTGAGATCAGTATTTTATCAGCACACACAAATTCTCTACCAGATTTGCTGAAATGAAATGAGTATATTTCAGAGCAACTGATTTGGAGCAATTAATCACAAAAATCTCTCTAGGTCATGGACATGGATTTTTAAGGAATGGTAGGGACATTTCCCAACCAACTTTCATAAAGTATCACTATCTACTTTTACACATGTAAAATTGAACCAATAGGTTTTTGAAATTTGTTAGGGACCAAAACATATACCCCTGCTTAAATTATTGGTCCAACTCAGTCACTGAAAATTTAGTGAACACACTGTATAATCTTTATTTAAAACAACCTGCATAGATGAACGGATGTTTTTTCCACTGCATTTCATAGAACTGGCCTCTGTTACTGTGCAAAAATGCGGTGGAAACAAGGACCAGCCTTGAAATACATTACTTAATGAGACCATGCTGAAGGTGGGTTTGACTAAAGATGATCTGGAAGTAATTGCCACAGTCCTTGTAGCTTCAGGTTACACAGACTCCTATGGTTAGGATCTGGGCACCCCTCCTTTGAACACAACACATGCATCAAAACACTACCGCACAATTCAGACCACCACACAAAGGATGTATTTTTAAAATTTATTTACGAACATAATCTCTGAGGGACAACAGCATTTTTCCCGCTCTCTGTACATGCAACTGTAGAAAATAATTTTTTATTTTTTAATTCTGTTTAGTTTTTTCCTTAATTTTTTTTTTTTTTTTTTTTTTTTTTACTCATTTTGTGTTTGCAGTAAATCAACACAGCTAGACGTAACAGTACTGGAGTTGTTACAGCACTGACGACAGCATCAACAACCCCCCCCCATAGCTGCTCTAACAATATGTACACAATTCAACTACATTGTACAAAAAAGAAAAAAAAATTACATTGTTACATCACCGGCAGCGAGTGCACCGTCTCATTGCTGTTAGAACCCCACATTCTACGCAAGTTTAGACTAGTACAAAGAGGAGGGTGCAAAATGTCCTGGGAGATATTTACATCTATGTACAATGTCTCGTTTACGCATTACAAGAGGGAAATTTACACATCTGAGACTGCTCCAACATACCACAGGTGTCAGAAAGATAATAAATAGGTTATCATTTCACAATTTAAAGAGTAGATCTCCATGCTTTATTATGATTTCAATCCTTTTAAACACAGCTACTGTCCGGTTTAGGTTAATATAGGTGGGATTTAAAAAAAAAAAAAAAAAAAAAAAAAAAAAACAGGGAGTCAAGGCTTGAAACTGTGACTTCTTTGGGGAAACAGTTCCGCAATCTGTCCAGTTGGAAACCGAGCCAACTTTCAGTGGTAGAGGTAAGGTGTTGTGGGTTGACAATTTGAGGTCACAAAACATTTGACAGCAGTGCCAAGTGCTTAACCGGAGGAACGGTGAGACTTAAAGGATCCTTTGGAAATAGAACCAAATCCATTGTGAATTTGAGATGCCAATTAGACAGACAAAAAGAAAATGTACTTTTTTTGCGCTAAGCAGACCAAGTACTGTCGTATTGGATGCACCGAAAAATAACAATTGCACGGTACTGTAAGCAAATGAATCAGACTCCCAGTGTGCATGGCACTACTGGCATTCATAAAGGATGAAGAGCTGTAGCCATATTTGTTCCAAGATGTACTTAAAGCTTTTCAGGGTATAACAGTACCTAAACAATTTAGACCTACAATAAAACAAAGGGTCTGGACAATAAATTCTCACAATTCCAAGCCTCTGTTTGAGATAAAAAAAAAAAAATAAACGCATTTATCATCAAACACTTAGTCATAACTGATAGACAAGAGGGATGCAGGAATGACCAAGGGAATACATTCTATTTATATGCAATGTCATGACATGCTAGAAGTGTTTATGCTTTGCACAAAATTCAAGACAACATCATCGAATGCTAGGAAATACAAAAAGAACACACAACGTTGCTAAATCCAGTCCTCAAAAGATTTCTGACATCTCTGGAAGTCAAATGAAAATTGTTTATCCTTTGACAGTAATATATGCATCTGTGATGACATGTTTCCGCAAGATGCCACGATAGCTGGGATTAATAAAACAAATATGCAATTACGAGGGAATAAAAAGGGTCACGCATTTCAACCCAACATTTATGGAGTCAATGTAGCGGGTAACAGGACATGAATGACTTAAAATTCACAAACATTAAAAGAGTGCCATAATAAGTTGTTTTCAGATGTTGCTTTGTTCAGTTTGCTATTCAATAAAATCAGATGTACTGTCTATTGCATTTATTGTGTATTAAGATACTGTATAGCTGTAAAATAAAATCTATTTATAGTGATCCTGTTAAGCCCCAAAAACAGATTTGTAGACCCACATACAGTGTACCCTTCTAAAACACTGGAATATATTTTAAAATTAAACTGAAGTTGTACAACACTTAGAGGCCTGACTACCGACTTAAAACTGCCTGCATATAAAAGAGTAAAAGTGAACATTACAAATTAGTTTAAAACTGTACTTGTCTTTGTCTGCTGATCTAAAAATGTGTCATTTTGACTGACGTTAGTACATTTGGTATGGAGTATGTTTATCAGCACAGCTTGCAGGGAAGTCATGCACCAAGAGGTGAGATGTGGGACAAGAGATTAAAACAGAAAGCAGATATAGATGGTTCGCGAAAGATATGAATGTTATGTCTACATGATTAACAATTTATTAGCGTAAATGAACAAGACTATCCACTTAAATCAATTGTCATCTGGAGAAGGCTATGAAGAATATTTAAGTCCACCTTGCCATGACTGAGAAACTGAAATTTCTGCAGTTTAGTAACCAATATCTTCTCTTTAGTGCCACCTTCTGACCGTAATGGGAATAATCACCTAGTAAAATCACTGCTTTATAAAACCATGCATAGAGACTGCACTGGGGGGTGAGGGCATCACGATACCTCTCTTTTAATCGAATTAAACCTGAAATCTTTAAAAACTGTATAGGATGAGAACTTAATCACTTGGATGGCAAATGCAAAAAAGTATTGCCTTTGAAAAAATGTTTTCTAACCTTTCACATTTTATATAGCAAATTAAAACATGAACTAAAACCTCACTCCACTCAGTTAAATACTATATGCAAATTATCATAACTACATACTAAAATAAGCCTAAAGATTTCTACTGCACAGATTAGCAAAAAAAAGTTAAAATGTGGATAAAGAAAAGGGGCAGGCTACCATACACCAAGTAATGGATAAATTACTCTATAACCTATACTGTTTGTAATGTGTCTATAATCACAGATACACATTAACTAAAATTTGGATGTAATTAACATTTTAATAATGTATATCACTGTATGGTATTGGAAAATTTTCTGCCATTTCTACATAAGACAGAATTGACAAAAACCTTTTTTGTTCTATCTTAATTTGGCTTTTGAATTGCTTGACTAACAAAGTTTGACGAAAAGGCATTTTGGTTTAGATTACATTTTTAAAATGTCAATAATTATGTAAAAAAAAAAAGCAAAGCGCGATTCAACTTTACTAGACCTCGACTAATTAAAACCCATTCTGCTACACTTCTGGACTAAGATTGTGGTTGTTTTCATGAGAACGATTTCAAGAGAAAGAGGGGTCAAAACAGCTATGATCTGGTCAGAGACTACCTACTTCTGACCAGCTTTAATCAGGACTGGACAGAATGTGAAGGACCTTTTGTGACGTGGACAGGAGACTGTCTTTAAAATACTGAAAGTGGGTACATGTTTTGGCCCATCGTTATAGGGGGAAAGTGCTTCCCAAAGGTGAACTGTACATACAAAGATAATTTTATTAATTTTTTTACACTTAACTGAGAGTGAAGTTACAGTACGTAAGTTATTTACAACTGTGCAGTAATGTGTGGCAAAATAAATTATCTAGAAGGCAGCGAGAATACATTGGTTAACGTATATAAAAACTGTACAGAATTTACGGGATACAATTTAGTTTTTTCCTTTAAACTAACATTGGCTCTGCAGTGTTTCAAGTTACTTTCTCGGAAAGAGAAACAATGAAATGCCCAAGTAAAGATTTTTTTTTCCGCTAAACATTTACTTTTTACCTCTATCACCATTTTCCACTTTTCCTCATGCATTAGTTTGCGATGATCAGGTGTGAGAGACGTGAAGATAGAGGCCAATTCAACCTGCATGCAAACTCGTGGTCACGGGCTCCGTCTGGACTGGCGGCCTTCTCTCCTCCCTTCAGGTGAGGCTGTGAGAGCCCATTCGCACCCATGACTCTTCCATGTTGGGGCCGCGGGCCTGAAGGTCGTGGACAACCCGCTCGTGCCCTGCTGTGGCTTCTTCCACACCAGCGGGCTGTAGGGCTGCCCTTGTGTCACCATGCTGATGGTCAGTTGACCTTCATGGTGGAGGGGATATGGGTGGAAAGACCCTTTCCCCACGGGAGTGACCTGGGTACACTTCACCCTTTACAGTAGGAGAAGCTTGAGCATTTCTCTTATAACCTGTTCATTCCCACTGCTGCCCTTTCATTTTCCTCCATCTTAGGTCTTTTGCAGATTTCCCCCTTACTGGTTCTGATCCACAATAAATGGAGGACTCTTCTTAGTCTGGTTCGTATATTCAAGACTAAAAATATTTTATCCTCTCCTTATCAAGGACCAACCAAAGAGGGTATGCTTTAAAGCAAAGTCATTTTGCTTTTTCTGAACAAAAGAACTTGTAAGGATGAAAGTGCAAGTTGTGTTCTCCCGGTTAACAAAAAAACATATGCTTCCTCCTCTTGAAGACAGGAATCATTAGCAAGTTTTGTTCCTTTATACATAAATTATCTTCGAGAAATAATTCCTTTTCAAACGGCTAGCCCTTACCATACGTTCTTTTTGAATGGTGATGTCACATAGGTGAGACCGTTTTCCTGTCATGCGGGCAACAGCACAAAGTCGTCGTTGACATCGACCATTGGCACGTAAAAGGAAGGGACCTCATTTACGCACAGCGACTTGTGTCCGGCTGGGTCCAGCTCCTGCATCTTGAGCTGCCACTCCATCCTCTGCACGGCATTGAGCGCTGCTGCCTCGTGCTGCTGCCGCATTAACAAACAGGTCTGCAGGAAAGGACGAGATCAACAAAAATACAATCTCGATTTAATTTAATTTCCTTGTTTCCTTACATTCAAAGTAATATTTTAAGTGGTCGGTAATCCAATTACGTGATCTCAAACAGGTAACTAAATTACGTTAAACAGAAAGGATTATGATGATTCATCATCATTCTTCGCTTTTGAAGAAAAAAATACCTGAATGTATTGAAATTCATACCCAACTTACTAAATATTTGAGTGAAGTTAAATCTGAAGCTTCAGTTTAAGATGTCAAGGACTGTGCAGCGCACTCTGCCTACATCTCAGTCAAGGGTAAACAGGAACTCGCCTGGAATAAAACCCAAAATACCCTAGAGCTCTGCAGGGTGTGTGATGCTGATGCTCCACTAGAAGCCATACCTTCATGCGGTCATACTTGTCGTCTACATCCTGAATCCAGGAAATAAACTGACGGGCGTTGAAGCGGTCTCTCACCGACTTGTTCTCATCACCCTGAGGTAACACGGCACAAATGTCAAAAAGAAGCAGACACCTCAAGCTGATACAGTGCCTGACAGACAACATGGAAGCTGGACTTCAATTAAATTCCCCTTCCCGTAGCACAATAAATAAGGTGTCACACTGGCAAAACAGTCTACACCACAGAGGGTTCTGTGCTTGAATTCTAAGGATTTTTTTTGCCTGATGTATTTATGTGGGTGACCCACCTGACTTTCGGAAGGCATGTTGTAGACTTCCAAATCCAATAGCATGGTGCAAGCACTGAATGGAACAGCCTGGTTAGCTATCGTCCTTGCAGCTCTGCAATGGACCCGTAAGACTTCCTGTTCACATGAAACTATCAGCTTCTCCTATAGCAGGGAAGACAAACAAAAGTTTATCATAACTTTTACAATAGCTCTTGATTCCCCTTAAGCAAACTCTTGAAGTCAAAGATCTGAAAACTCACACAAACATTACGTCAAGAACTTAATAGAAATAACAGACTCTACTATGGTAGTGTAATTTTGACTGCCCTTAGAAAAAAGTGTTCTTTCCATCAGTGTACAGCAATTTGACCAAAGACTTGAGATGACGACTTGAAAAGATCCTGGGAATAGTAGAGGAAAAAAGCTTACAGAAGATCCAGTACTTACCCTCTCGATACTATGTTGTAGCCTAAGCTTCCCTCTCACTGCCTCTTGTTGTCTGAATAGCTCCTTCAGGGGCTCTGATAAAGAGGGTGGTGGAGCAATCTAAGAAGGCAGTAGAAACAGTTAGCTGTTTTACATTTTGGCACTAGCACAATTCTTAAACATATTCCATGGTGACACAAGCACCTACCACAGGGATATGCAGTTTGCTGAGGGGCTTGCCATCTAACAGGTATGAGCCAGTGTAGGTAACATACTCAGCATAACACTGAGGGGCTTGGGGAGTGATGTAGCACAAGATTTTCCGCTTCTCCTCAATCTTCTTCCGTATCTGCAAGTACTCAAAGTAGGGGTTGGAGCGGTCACTGTGGTAGGGCTCAATGTCATCTAGCTTGATGGCATTGACAATGACAGCCAGGGTCTGCTGAATCATTTCCCGTGTCTGCTGCATGGCAGTGTTAACCAGCTGGACTTGAACCTGCTGCGAGCCTGCCTTGGGTATCTTTCTCTTACGTGGATGTTGTGCCTGGGAGTCATCCTCCTCCATTGGCCGGCCTTTGTTCTTGCTAACCAACACTCCTGTATTAGAGTTAGAGCTGGGAGCAGTTGTGGAGATAGAGAGTTCCTTTTCAACAGAAACACAGGAGGCTGTGGTGGTGACAGAGGGGGTGCTGGAAGTACTGAGGCAAGAAGCAGATGATGCCACGCCTGAAGCGGCAGCAGAGCTGTTCTGCTTGCTTTGATTGGCCAACATTTGAGCTCGGGTCCTGGTCATCCTATATGGCCCCTCCTCTGGCTTTTTGGGAACTTCAGCAACAGTCACAGTGACTGTTGTCTTAGGACCCACTTCCTGGGATTTTGACACTGGAATTGGGTTTGGTTGTGTGACTACTGATGGAACAGGAATAGCATGGACTGGACTGCTCTGAGAGGTTACTGTAAGAGATGCAGTCTGTCTAGTGCTATCTAGGTCCGTAGTGCTTGCAGAGTCAGAACATGGTGCAAGACTAACTGGAATGGACTGGTCACTGGTTGCTGCAGAGTCTGTAGAAGAATATTCATGATTACTGTTGTAGTCAGCAGTACTTAACTGCAAATTTCCATGATGTCCATCTCTCTCATTGATCACCTCATCCTTGGGAGGAGCCATTTCCACAGTGTCATTCTCAGGAACTTTTTGTGGTTCTGATTCTTGTTCATGTTCAGACTGGCAGTTGTCTTCTGAACTTGGGAGGCATTTCTGTATGGGTCCACTTAATGGCACAACAGCAGGAGAACAAGGGGCATTGGATTCACCTGGTAAATCTAATGTGTTGGATTCAGAATCATCTTTGACCTCATTAAGTGGTGATGCAGCAGACGCATTCTTATAGTCATGCAGTTCTGGATCTTCTATGGGAGGCTCCTGTATTTCCTTGTCTTGCAATGACAAGTCTGGTAGGGAGAATGGTAGATAATCTAAATCATCCACTGCACTTGGAAATGGGTCTGGCCATTGCACCACTGGTTCGTGTCTAATAGGTGGGGCCCCATTATTCTCAACTATGTAGTTGAGAGAATCCTGATGGATGCCGTCTAAGCACTGAGACTCTGAACCTACCACACAGTCATCAGAAGTACGCTTACAGTCATTGAAAAAGCACTCCAGCCGGGTGGAGGATATGAAATTTAATTCAGTCTCCACTGGTGCTGAAACTGACTTTAATGGAGTAGTGATTTCATCTGCAGTGTTCCTCTGGCCTTCGTAGTCAGACTCTGGATTGTGTGAAGGGCAGTAAGGTCTAGGGAAGACCGAGTAGGGTGGTGTTGTTGATGGAGGACAGGGCAATGCCATGGAGAGATGCTGTGGTAGGCCATCATCGGAAGGTGGGCCAGGAATGATCTTTGAGGACAGTGGCAACTCCATAAAAGGCCTCTGAGGTGATTTCAAGATCATCTCAGAGTTCACTGTCCAGCTGATTCTGCTATGATCACTAGGATCTTCTATGGTACCTACAGGAGGCTGCATGGGTATGTGTGGTTTGATATCATCTGGTTCAGCTCTACCTGGAGATTGAGACCAGTCTCTTTTCAAATGCCCAGTAACACATGGAACAAAAGTACAAGTTTCTCTCTGAAGCTCTACTGCCTTGCCCACATTATCCTCACCTTCTAACTCTACATCATCTTCCACATCATCATCATCATCATCATCATCATCATCGTCTTCTTCCTCAATTTCATCCTCTTCAGTTTTATCCTCAAGTTTTTGGTCAACTGGTGGGACATCATTTGTATTGACAGGATCAGAAGAGACTACACTTGGCTCACTGTGTGGTGATGGAGTCAGCAGATGGTGGGGATCTGACAGATCAATTTCCAATGGAGGGAGAGCTGCTAGGGCTGGAGTAGGAGGGGCAACAATATCCATACAGGGCTCCTGAGGATCAGGTCTGTGCACCGGAGTTGAAGGCTTTAGCAACAGGTTATTGTAAACATTTTCAGGGAGATGATTACCATCAGCCGCGGCAGTAATGGCAGCTGAGGCCCCATCTGAAGTAGGTTCAGCTGGTTCAAGCCTTGGGGATGGCATCCCAATATCAGGTGAAAAACCTGCATGAGAGATGCATTCAAGCCTGTCAACTGACACAAGCTTATCCTCTGGAGGGTGTGGTGCTGTAGGTTCAAACTCAGAATCAGGCATGCTTTGCTTTAGGAGGAAATTTTGGTCTGTGTCTATTTTGAATTCATCTTCCAGTGGCCTTTTGACATCATCTGAAGCAGAGTGGCTTAGAGTAGGCATCTGAAGGTTCTTTGCTGGAGTTATACAGCCATTTTCCTGGATGCTGTGTGAAGTGTTGGAATACCTATCAATGAAGGGCATAGACATAGGACAGGGGTTTGAACAGTCAATGCCATCAAACATGAGATCATGATAATCCTCTGCGCTGCAGGACGGAGTGCGTGGAGTTTGCATGACTTCTTCACATGAGTTGACTGATGTAGGTGTGGGCACACCAGTTAGCTTGTTTTGATCGGGCCTTGGTGATGCAGGCAGGTTCTCCATTACAGGATGTCCCAACAGCCAATCTTTTGAATTTTGACTGTCTGAAGGCTGTGACTTCCTTTCTGGAGACATAATTTGAGATGAAAAGCTTGTGTCTTTGAGTTTCTTCTCTTTCAAAATTGTTTCAAATGAATTTGTTTTCTTTGTTGATGACTCTGTACGACTCTTACGCAAATCTTCACTGGATTTGGTTTTGTCTTTCAGTTTCGGATCTCCAGATCTATGCCTCAGTTTTTCCATCTGCTTCATTCGTTCCTTATGCCTTTTATGGCGCTCTTCAATTTCTTGATCCTTTTGACTGAGCATTTTTCCAAAACTCGTTAGCCTGAGATCACCATCAACCAGCAGCTTTTCCCGTGGACGGCTGTCCTTGCGAATTGAGTCTCTGGACTGATTAACTCGGTCATCTTCCTTTGATTTCATCTTCACAGAATCAGTCCTTGCATCTTTGTCCAGGACATCTTTATTTCTCTCCTTGTTCTCTTTTGACTTATCCTTTACGTTGGTTGTCTGAGGGCTTTCCTTCGAGTGCCTGAAAGCATTACTTTCGGTGTATTTATGTTTTTCTTCTTTTACTTTTTCCTTAACTTTTTTCTTCTTGTCTTTGATAACATTGCTAGATTTATCTTTGCAAGCTTTTTTAAATATTTCCCTTTCAAACTCTGTTTTGTCCAAATCATCCTCTCCGTCAGGCTTTGCCCCATAGGGGAAAGTATATGGGTCAGCCTCCAAAGGCATGGGCTCCTTTTCAAAGGGCAGGCTCTCTCTTCGCCTGTAAACATCTTTGATCTCTTCGAGCTTTTCCCGCTTGTCAGTCTTCTCCTTTTTTACTTTTTCTTTGTCCTTGTCGTGGCTCTTCTTGGAAGAGGATGACGAATGCCTGTGTCTTTCTTTCTCTCTTAACTTATCCTGTGGGTAAGAAATGGAGAGAGAATCCCTTCTCTCCTCAGCAATATCTGGTAGGCTGTTGTTGGAGGAGTCATAGAAGCTGCTGAGTACCGGCTCGTGGCCGCGATCTGTAAAGCTGTCTGATGAGATCTCACTAATTTTGTCATTAGAATCATCCTTATAGTCATTTAAGGCCTCTTCTTCCAACTTCTCCAAAAGAGATTTCTCATTCTCACCACTCCCCTTGAAGGGTTTCCTGTCCTTCTGGTGGTCTTTGTCAACTTTATCCTTGAACTTTCCTTTGAGTTTCTCTTCATTTGAGTACCTCTTGTCCAGTAACTTTTGCTTATTTTTCTTCTCCTGGTTTGAATCAACAGATACCCGCTCCTTGCGATCTTTGTGTTTTGAGCCATCTCCAGTCTCCTTTTCCTTCTTGTGTCGGTCAGAACCCTTCTTCTCTTTCCCCCCATCAGATGAAAGTTTCTTTTTTTCCTTGTACTCCTTTTCTTTTTGCTTGTCTGAGTGCTGCTTTCCTTCTGTGGAGTACTTTCTGTGTTTCTCAATCTGGAAGGCATCTATCTCATCCCTGTCAGGTGTAAGATCTTTCCTCTGAGAGTCTGATAGTCCCAGACAACCACTGTAATCGTCGTCTTCATCTTCACTCTCATCTGTGAAAATATCTGCAATATCACTCCAGGTATTTTCCCTTACCTTCTCTGGTTTTCGCTCTTCTTTCTTTACCTCCAGGAAGTCTTTGTCTTTCTCACTATGCTTCTCTTTCTTCTCTTTAATCTGCTCAGAGGACAGCTTCCTATCTTTGTCTTTACCATGAGAATCTTTGTATTTCTCCTTTGCCGCATCCTTCTTATCCTTTGAGTTTCTGTCGGTGTCCTTCTCTTTTGGGGGTCTTTCGGAAGAACTCTTCTCTATCCTCTCCTTCTCAGAGTCCTGGATATTTTTATCTTTAGGTTTCTCTTTGTTTTTGTCAGCTTTTAATTTATCCTTCTTCTCCTTCTCCAGACCATCTTTCTTTTCCTTATCTTTTCCAGAGTGGTTCCTCTCTCTAGCCTCTGCTAGCTTTGTGGCAGTGTCAATCTCAGATTTATCTTTAAAAAAGTTGTCACTACCATACTCATCTCTCAAAGAATCATCTTGTTTAAATCTGAAATCCTTCCTTTCTTTCGTGAATTCATAGGGGTCTTTTCTGTCCCGACTTCCGTCTGTAGAATCCTTCTTTTCCTTGAAGATCTCAGCAGACTCTTTCTTCTTTTTATCCTTCTCAGACAAGTAGCTAGAATTCAGCTTCAATTTATCAGAGTCCTTTTTCTTTTCACCCCCCTTCTCTGAAAACTCTTTCTTTTTGGATGCAAGCTCTCTCTCGTTCCGTTTCTCGCTGTGCTCTTGCTTCTTGTCCCTTATTTTATTGTCTTTCTTCCGTTCTCGGACATCATCTTTCACTGTCTCTACAATTAGCTTAACTGTGTTCGACTTGTATCCTTTGTGCTCCTTCATTGGAACATCCCAGCTATCGTCTCCATACAGAGAGGATTCCGACGACAGGTCCGAGACCCAATGATCGTGGTCGTCATCAGAGGGACTAAGCTTGCCGTCCTCTAAAAAATGGTTCTTAATATCATAGTCTTCATAATCAGGCTCCTCTTTAGGTACTTTGTCCTTTTTGGATGATTTTTCACGATCGTCCTTTACATTCTTTTCCTTCTCAGATTTGAAATATTTCTCCTCAATTTGTTCACTCTTCTTGTCTGTTTTAGGAGGTTTGTCCCTGGACTTTTTCCTTTTCTCATCCTTGTGCATCTTCTGTTTTTCATCCTTAGGCTTTTCTTTGTCCTTTAGGTTTCTATCTTTATCAGTTTTCAGAGTCTTATCCTTTTCCTCCCTGCTTGTCTTCTCCTTGGAGAACTCTTTTGTCTTTTTAGTTTTCTCCTCTTTAGACATTTTGCAAGACTCTTTTCCAGGAGTCCATTCCTTATCCTCAGATTTGCCTTTGTAGAACCTGTCTTCCTTCTTAAAATGATCTTTGTCATGTTTAGAGAGCCTTGCTTTGTTTTCTGTGGGACACTCAGCCTCCATGATGAGTGACTTTTGCCGTGTGTCAAAATCAAAGGAGAAACTTTTCACAAATTTTTCGTTCATGTCTTGGTTCAGGACGAGGCTCGGTGGCTTCTCCTTCTCTTTATTCTTGTGTTTGTGTTTTACTTTATGCTTCTTTAACACTTTTCCATCTTTGTCAGCTTTAGAGACTGCTCCATCCAAGTTGGAGTTCTTGGTAAACTCCAATGAACTTTTCTTATCTGATGAGTTGACATGCACACTGTTCTTCCTATTTTCTTGTGCTTTCTTTTTCAGGTGTTTCACAGACTCTATGCTTGAGTCAGCTGATGAGAAGTCTGACTCACTTGAGAGTCTAGTTCTGACAGAGTCTGAAAGGGAGCTGACATCTGACCACATTGGAGAGGACACAGTCTTCCAGCCATCTGTTCTCCACTGCTTGGGGTGCTGCTCTGCCAAAGACTGCGGCATTTTTTGGGAGCATAAACTACCATGAGAAGAAGTTGAAGATGCAGAAAGTGAACTGAAGACACACGATTCTTTAAGGCTCAGAGAATTAGAGTCTTTAACACAGTTTGAGCTCTTCATTGAACCTTTATCATCTTCGCTCTCCACATCCCCACTGTCTGACTCTGAGGTACAGAACTTGTCACTGATTTTTCCAAACCGCACTTCCTTGTTGGTGTTGTTTTTCGTTTCCTTCTTCCTCTTCTTCTTTACTTTATTCTTTTCTTTCTGCTGCTTGGAATTCAGCGTGCCAGAGTCTCTCCTTTTGGCATTTGCTGCCGGTGCCGGCTGCCTTGCCGTGGGAGTTGGTGAAAATGTCTGGTCATCATCATCTGAGCTGTTCGAGTCAGAAAGGATTCGCCGCGGAGTCTTCTTTGGTGTCAGCAAGTTTGTTTTGGAATAAGTTTTAACTTCCATTCTAGGGATGGAAATTAAGCTGTTGGCTTTGCTCGTGGAATCCTTGCGGAATTCCTTCTTGAGCAAGTGCTTGTCATCAACTGGGGGGACTCGCTCCTCTTCATCATCCTCATCAAACTCGTATTCATCCTTGACGGGAGTCACTGTGGTTTTAGGTGGCTCCAAGTTCTTCCCTTTCAGTTTCAGGCCCTTCTCAAACTCAGAGTCCGTGTTATTCCCGTCAACAGAACTTGATGGAGCAAATGATGGCGCATCTTCCTCTTCTGAGGATTCTGCAGAGACAAAACAAAAGGAAGCATGACTGACAAAATTCCAAAAAAATTCACGGCTTCTGAAATTTTGTTGGTGAGAAGAATAAACTATTCAACAATCAAATACAGTCATGGTTACTGAAACAACACTGACCTGAGGAACTCTCCTCACTGGAGGTGTAAGTGCCTTTACCAAGCAACAGGTTTAACATGGTAGGGGAGTTGGCTACTTTCAGTGGTGTCTCACCCCTCCTGTTGATTTGGCGAGGATCACCTCCGTATCGCAACAGTAATTTTACCACCTGAAAAATAAAGCATGTTAAGGCACAATGATGATAAACTGAGAATTTACAACGCCGTTACTTTTCCAAGAAAAGCTAGTGTGTGACTTCTTATAAAACCTGCCTTTCAGAAACCAATCATACCACCTAAAACTGCATTAGGTGCAACTTCAATACACATTTACTTTGTACTACACTAAATTAGATGGATTAAATAGATAAATGCTAACACAGACATTGTTTTCCTCCAAACATGATGTGTCCAACAACAAAGTGACAAACTTAAAAAAAATCAAAACCACTCCATACATAACATTTCCATGAATACTTTGAATTTCCATGAATACTGCTGACAAGCATACCTTGAAATGCCCATTGTTGGATGCATCGTGTAGTGGTGTGTCATCATCCAAACCCTTGGTATTGACCTCCGCGCCGGCTGCCAGCAGCTGCTTTGCAACGTCATAGTAACCCCTATTGCATGCCTCATGCAGTGCAGTCCAGCCTGTTGGCCATCACATACAGAGATTAACAGGGACCGAAAAGCAACATATTACCAAAGACGGGAATGAACCCATCGTATTGGCAACTGATTTAGTAAACATTTGGCTTCTTCCTGTATTTCCAGATGTTTGAGGCATAGTACCATGCACCCCACAAGAAGATTGGACCTCTCTGTTCCATCTTGAGGCGGCCTTAAATTACACACTGATGTGGGGAGCCGGGGGTGAGTTGGCTCACCTGCAAAGTCTTTAACGTTGACGTCAGCACCCTCACTGATGAGTTCCTTGATGCGCCGGGCCTCACCACGGATGGCCGCCCGGTGCAGCCGTGTCTCTCCCCTCTCATTACGTTTGTTCACTTTATCTTTGGTTTTTGAGGCAGAGTTTGGTGTTCCCTTCTGGCCCAGACTTGACTGGGACTGGTGCTTTGGTGTTGTGTCTGTGCAATGGGAGCAGCACACTAAGCAAATCCCAAATCAACTAGAAACAGAGACATATCACTGAAATACTGAAATTCATCTTCACATAACCATCTATGCAGTGTAACTGCAAGGCCATTTTTTGTCACAGTGTGGTGCTCTTGCACAAGGCAGGAAGGTTTGCAGGGATACTTGGACGTTTCTTACACTAATTTAATTCAGAGACATTACTGAGTGAACTGTGGTTGTCCTGAAACTTCAATCACTTTATCCAAGTCACCTTTAAGGTTTCTACTGCATACTGAAGAAAAAAACTACTGATTAAGGAAAACATATTCCTCAGAACACTAGGAGGAAATGACTACATTGACTAAATAGCAGGAAAATCTAACACATTTGACTCCTGATTCATGATTGTAAAGACTAGTTTTCTCTGACACCCTCCACACCAAAATAAGCTTTCTGCTACCCAACACCTTGAGTCCTTTTCACTACAACTACATATATGCAGAGAAACTGCCCTTAACTGCACACTATTGGTCACATACAATCAAGATACAATGTTAGAAGGGGTAAATGAAAAATTCCTTATGTCTGCACCCACCTGGACTGTTGACCGACTCCTCTGCCGTCATCTGCATGAGAAGGGCCACCTGCTGACGCTCTGATAGAGGGTACCCAGCCCGGAGCCCCGGCAGACCCATCCCAAATGGCAGGCTTGACTTCCTGGTGTTGGTGGGCTCCTTCCTGATCCGCTTCCGTTCTGGGCCTTGTTTCTCTGAAAGGGAGAAGACATCAGTACTAGTGTAAGTCCTGGCAGAGGCATCAAAAGCTGAGGACAGCAAGCTCCGTGTACGGAGTCTGCACTGGCTGTGGGACAAAGAGGTGAACCAAAAATGGTGGCGTTCTTTACATTCACCTCAGTGGTTTGCCTTTTTGGCTACACAACCATTTTCCAGCTAGAGCAGAGGAAGAGAAGCAAGCAGACAGGTGCAAGGGTGTCAGTCACAAGCAAGTTTATTTTTCTTAAAGAGGTAACATCGATACAATAAGCCTGGTGCTCAAGGTCACTGCCTTGGCAACCCATTGGACAGCACCAGGTGCAAATCAGACACGCCCGATGGACACAATCCTCCCCTTTCTATTTCAACTGTAATTCACAATGAAAAGGTTGCAACACAGGGCCACCCAAAGGCTTATGCTGCAAGCCACACAATGACATTGGTGTCTGATTTCCTGGAAGCCAGACTCTGGGCCCAGGGCTCCTTTATATTTTTACCAAGACACAAATGCACACAACTTTGTGAAAAGGGCACCTGAATTCTGGGGATGATTTACCACTGTGCCAACTGCAGCACATGATACTAAGATCATAATCGTAATTAATATGAACAGGAAATATGGCAGTATGTGCTTCCGGTTGCCAGCACTTCCTAGGAATTCTGCTTCACCATCCCTTCTGGTGAACTCTCTCACATCTGTAAATGCTTATGCTCCCCCCACCCCCCAATGCATTTGGGCACATTCCTTTTATTCGGGCTTAAATAACACGACCCACAGAGGCAGTCTAAACATGTTTTCAGGTTGGGAAAACTGCAGAGTTAGCCCTTCCAGGTTTGGCGCAAAGTGAGGCCCCAGAACACAGATGCGCCTCACTTTAGATGGCTGAGAGGCTGTTTTCATGAATGTCGTATTTAGTGATTGATTTTCCTAAAGCTCATTAGGAAGTCATACTGCAAATCTGAAAAAGCCTCATTTGTTTTGGGGGTGTAAAGATAACTCCCTTAAAAATATTGTTTCATGTCCGTTAGTATGAAGTACACAGAGCAGAAAAAACATCAGGGAAATGGCAAATATGCAAAATTACCACAAAACTGTAGGAAAACTGTTCCAAATTCTAGAAAGATTATGGGGTAAAAGACATTAAGCAATAAGAGAGGGGGAAAAAGTCCTACATGACACGTATACATACAAAATTTTACAGATAAAGGTTTCCAATAAATGTTTAAGTAATAAAATGAGACCACTCAAAAGAACAAAAAAGGATAGTGACAGAGAACAGAAAAGTATTTCACTGATCTTTCCAATCACTTTTGTTTACAAGACAACCACACATAACTCAACAGTATAATGCAGACACAGAACATGCTTAGATATACGTAACATGTCCAGACACACACACAAGCACACACAGACAAGCAGAGGCTGGTGTAACACACGTATTAGAGCTTCAAAAAGAGTTTCAGCAGCCCAAGCGAAGGGGCGAGAACTTCCCTTGGAATGTTTTTAACTCAGCCGATGGGGTGTGGGGCTTAACCCTTCACAGCAGTCCTCAGCACAAGTGGCAGGAGGGTGGGAGGTCCATATCATACTACTGCAGAGTGAGCTAAAGCTGATCTCTCAACATCTGAGCTACGGGCCCATGCAGCCACTTCCATACTCAGGTCCCACAGCCTTAGGCCAAGACTGACAAGGGCTTGTTAAACTCACCACAACAGCAACAACAAAGACAACAAAGACACAGCACCCAACCCCGTGCTTCCTGCGTCACCATTTTCAAGTGTAAAATGCTGAAAACCTTTTCCATGGAAGCTGTGGGCTGACTTGTTTTACAACAAACTGCTTCAGTTACAAAATGGAGCATTTGAACCAATGGGAAAGTTTGGCAAAATGGCGAATCTCGCATTGGGTTTTCCCCTATCGACACCGTAAACATTCTCCAGCTGTGAACTGCACAGACCTGTTCCAGGAGGGCGAAGCGTGTGCCTGAACAGGCCTGGCCTCCTAGCTAGCCCAGTTCTCTCATCTTTCAGTGACAGAACAGAGAAATGACACCCAGTTTTTACCCCCTTGCTGTGACCTCGTAAAATACAGTAGGCTGGTCTGGACCCGGGTGCCCAACTGTGCTGTCCAACGTTCAGAGTGGATTTGGGCTGCACAGGCCTGAGAAATTTTCGTCAACAGCTGAGGAGGAAGCGCCTAGGGGCTCTCAGAGGAGGGAACCCTCTCATCCCCCACAAAAGGCCATTCTGGACCATCCCATGGCTCCGATTCACTCCTAAGGTGTTATTCTTAGCAGCACACCTGCCCCATCAGCTGCTGGAGAGACCAGGAGGACAGTCTGTGACTCAGGAACATGTGCTTTTGAGCACGCTAGCGACGGTGTACTGACACAAACACACAAGCTGGGGCAGAGGGCATTTACATGGTGTATGGGTTCATTAAAAAAAATAATAATTTGAAGAGATGCCATTCATGTGGTGCAGCAAAGAGGTCCTGCAACCCACTTTTGCTTCTGAAGCAGTTCTCTTGAGCTGGCCAGGGAGAGGAAACAGGAAATGAAGGAACAGCAGACAGGAAGTACCAACAGGATGTTTGTGTCACTGTCTTCTGAATTGCTCAGAAAAGGAAATGAAAATTCAGATTTTTGCTAAAGAAAAAAAACTATATGTACAAATACCTGTGAATGTTCAGCAGACTAATGAGCGATAATTAAGCACCCTGTTAATCGCTTGACCTATTTATCTGCATATTTTGCACACCAGTGAACACTGGGAATTGAAAATACACTGATCTATTCCTAATGAATAAAATGAAGGAATCCCAGAAAAGCTTTTTGAGTGCTATCGGCAGCACAAAACCTTTAATCCTCTTTATAGGGGCATTAATTGCATTGAGAAAAGCCAGCACTTTACCACCACTAACTGAAAACAAAACGTGCATGGGCTATAAAAATACAATCTTTGGGATTTGAAGCATGTTATGTGATTGCACATGTACTTACTGGTCCCACTCATGAAAGAAGGAAAGCAAGAAAATGAGCTGAAATGGCAAAAAGGTTGCCAAATAAAACACCATCTATCATGATGTATGTGCTCAACAAAACAGAAATTTCCACCTGTCTTCATCTCTGAAATTACCATGTTTTTTTTTAAAGCCGTGTTACTCATGACAGTAATTATCAATAATTATAAACAAACTAAGAAATCGCAGCTGATTTTGAAAACAACCATAATATGTCAGTTAAACCATAGATTTTACCAGAAAATCTTAAGCACTTTTCTTAAATATTTAATGTACAAAATGGTATCATGGATATCATACATGTGTGGTGACTAGTTTTTAAATTGGAGCTAACCCATTTCAAGTAAATACAATCGTGTATTTCTATTGGTTTAACTGCCTTCTTTCTTGAATACAGGTCTGAAATTTGTTTTCTCTGAGAGTTCCTTTATTCAATCAGAGGTCATCAGCAAGGACCTCTTCTCTTGCTTCTAACATTTTAAGATGTAGGTTTATTGGTAACCCATTTAAGCGACTGCAGCTCAGGACAGCAGACGTGTCTTTGTGTGCATGTTCACACTTTATGCTCCAGCCAGATAGATCAGTTTGAGAGGCAGGCTGCCAGTGGTTCTCCTCTCCTGCATGTTTTAATTAGCCCATGGTGTATACCTCAAACACCCGGTGAGCATCCTCACTGGGAAACAGAACAGCTAATATGATCATCAGGCTAACAAACGTGGATTCATAATGTTAGATTACTCAGAGAGAGTCACATCATTCCATAGTTTACCCATGCTCTCTATAATATTTGACCAAGGAATATGACTGTGAAGTTTCATACACATTTGTTACATGACCATCGATGATGTGCGTAAATTTTATTTTACAAGTGTGACTATGCAAGATGCAAATATGGTTCTCAATGTTTATTAGGAAAATATTTATATGGCCTGGTTTAAGAACATAAGATAACTACCAATGAGTGACCACTGACATTTAATCTTGCAATAGACAAAATGATTTCCATTTTTATGGTTAATAATTTAGACATGTAAGAGTGTCACACTTTATATTTTCAAAATGAAATTGACAACTTCTGTAATCAAACCATGAAAATTAATCAGAAACTAGTAGCTTACACAACCAGAACCCTGACCAGGATCAGTGTTGACTGATGAAATGGATGAAAATACCAAAATTCTCCAAGTACACTCATTTGCAGAATTACTTCAGCAGTCACGTGCTGTTAAGATTCAATGATTCTCATTGGCTGAAGTAAACAGAGAGAAACCAATCTGTCACTTGGGATGGCTGCTGCACTGCCTGAGTGAGTGAGTGAGTGAGTGAGTGAGTGAGTGAGAGTGAGAGAGAGTCTGTAAGAAAGAGAACAGAGCTTATGTAAGAGAGAGCAGCAGCCTCCCACGGAATCACTGTTTCCAAGGCCTGCAAGCACACTATGGCCATTCATCTGCACTGCACATGTGCGCCATATACCAGACCTGGTGTATACCTGTAAAGCACCGCTGCCCTAGCAAGGGGCATGTCTATCTGTTGTCTCTATGCTTCTGCTACAGTGCCGAGGGACCAAGGTGGTGCTATTCTGCATGCAGCTGCTAATGGAGACCATCCAAGGCTGCAGCACCCTCCTCGGAAGCTTAGAAACAGCATAGATGCATGTTTTATGGCCCTAGACACACACATATGCATTCATACTAGGAGCGTAATGGAACACGTATACATATCGAAAATTTTTGGTATGGGTCTTCCGGTTCGGTACGCATATGTACCGAACCAATGCAGCGAATGCAGAACCTCTGTGTGTTTGTGTGTTTCCCCCAAGCAACATTTGAAATATTTATGCTGCACCGTTCTAATATGAACCTGAAAGCTGCTAATGTGAATCCAATACAGGTCAGGTACAGTTAAATATCCATTAAGGTGCACATTTAGAAAATAATTTTATTTTTATTTACTTGAGAGAGTATTTATTCAGATTTACTTAAGTAAATTTTACTTTATTAGTAGGTTGCAGCAGTATTGACAGAGACTTAAGACAGTCATACTTTGTTCAGTAAACCACTGTTTAATAAAAAAAAAATGAAGCAATTTGTTTCTTTTACCCCCGCTGTATCGAAAATGTACCAAGCCATGACTTCAAAACTGAGGTACATACCAAACCGTGATTTTTGTGTACCATTACACCCCTAATTCATACTGTAAAGGAAACATTTTACGGTACTAACTGCCCAGCACATACTGTGAGAAGGCCTGATAATCAAGCAAGAAAACGACAGGACTTCCCTTACATGACAGGAAATAACTAATCCTTGTTAAAACACCTTTGTTTTCTTTGGGTTTTCTCAACAAATACATATACACCTTGGGTTCAAACAGGAATTTGGGAGCTAACTATAAATTCACTCATAAGTATCTTCAATAAATTTTAACATAAATCACCCATTTACTGCCATTTGCCCAGAACTAAACTGCAGTCATTTACACACTTCAAAAATAGCACTACGTCTGTTAAAAGATGACAACAATCAAAGTTAAGGTAGTACAGCAGTTAGCCATCTGAAATGATTAATATTCATCTGAATTAACAGATCAACTGAGAACATTCGACGCTCTTATAACGACAAGAACTTGAGTTGTAATGAGCTGTGTGCTAATTTAAAATGCTAATCGATCTGAAGTACTGCACATTCAAACCAGCCCAGATGAACATGAGAACAAACAACGCTCATACTGCTACGTGTACTGCAAAGTCAAATTTAATCTATGACAAGACACACAATGACTTCTGGAAGTCCATGCAACACAATCATTTATGAGGAGCTGAATAAAAACCTCAGTTCCTCGAACTTTCCATAAGGACTACAGTAGTTAGCAAACCTCAGTTTCTTAACTGGATTGCATACGTTCACAAGAAATAGCCAGTGACACGAGTTCAGCCCTACCTCCTATTTCCCCTTAATTTAAGCCTTGAGTTCTGTCTGAACCTAACCTCACAGGAGATTATCGATTTTACTGGCAAGGCCATTGAATGTTCGCCACACACAAGACGCAGTAAATGGACAGTATGAATCTACTCAGCTAGCAATGATGATCTTGATTACCAAGAGAAATACATTTATGTTTAGAAATAGGACATTCTAGGTTTTACCCTTAAGAAAAACACAAGTCTTTGCATTCATTGTGTTAAAATTCACAAAGTTCATACTTTGCGGGGGGGGGGACGACTCAAATTGCTTCAGGAAGTAAGGGTCACTTATTGCTCCAGGAACCTCCATTAACAGAGTTAATGTTTAAAAACTACTCAAAGAACAAAGAGCAATTAACAGAGAAGTCTAACTAGCTGTCCAACTACGATCCAGATCAAATTAAACAATCACCGCACGTCTGACCTTAAGGGAAGTGAGGTACCCTTGTCCTAGAGGAACTTCCAGGAAGGCTGCGGTACAGCAGGCTTCTCCGGGACTATGTTCACCTGGCAAAGCTCCATATAGTCCGGTGTTGACTACATGCACTTGGTAACCTTTCTCTCAGAACTACACCATCCAACAGTCCCCCAGAAGGCACGGCATGGTACTCCCCCATACCACACCCAAATTAACGGGTAACTAACACCAATGATTTATCTGCTTCTCACATTTTCACTAAATAAGACCTAACAAAAAAAAAAAAAAGTTGAGTTTCGCCTGCAGATCCCATCAACATTTAGCATTTTGCATGAGTCAGGCATGCATGCAAAACCCCAGTTTTTAGGCAGTCCTGGTATAAAGTGAGCCAGCAGGCCAGCTCCCATCCAGAGACAACCTGGAGCACAGGTGAGTGATGGCAAGCAGGAGAGCGTGAAACCTACAAGTCATCACGGGACTATACTTTAAATAAAAGAATCTGTCCTGAGCAAAGCACAATGGGTGGTTAAGCAGCAAGGGGCCAGTGCCAAAGAACCCCCGTGAGTGTCATTTTGTTGTCGTGAAGACTGATGCGCATCACCCGCTCCACCACTTTTAATCCCACTCAGAAGGAACTATGATGACCACAGGCAACAAACACGCAAAGCTACCTTGCTTGGCATAAGATAAAATTGTTGCTGCGGCCGGCCATACGATTAGAGTTTCAAGAAAGAGGTCACATTTTCATACATCCTGATACAGTCGTTTAATATCTCCAATACCAATCTGTCAGCACTGAACATTGTATTTGAACTGCCAGCTGTTCATCTTTTCTTCCCGATACATAACCACACCGTCATCACAAGCCCAGCTGCAAACACACAAAAGGGGGTGGGCGTGACCTTTGACGAATGCTCCTGCTACTGCAAAACTAAGGTACACTGGGCCTTGGCAGTGGAGGAGCTGGGACATGGACAGAGACGGACAGTCATGGTGGGAGAGTGTGAGTGCCACATTGTGGATGCAGTGGGAATAAATGTAAAAGAAAGAGCAGGATGGTGGTGTAGTGAGTGTTTACCTGAGTGTGCCCAGTGAGCGGGAAAAGGGTATGGAGCGCTGGGTGGCTCCCAAGCCTCCATCCGCAGGCCGGGCCCAGAATCTAACGGTCCAGAAAAGGGGAGGCGGGCACGTACACATGCACAATCAGTATTAGGCCATAGGAAAAAAAAAAAAAAAAAAAAAGAGCAGACCAGGGTAGAGAGACAGCCAGAGCCAATAAACAGACTCTGTATGCAGAGCGGCAAAGCAGCAGACATAGAGACAAAAGCAGGGGGTGTGGCATGATGAGGTGCAAAGTAGCCGGCAAATTCCACTGGGACTGGGGATGGCTGGGGCGGGAGGATGTCGGCACAGATGGGACAAAGGCAACCAATGGGAAACTCAGCTGAAATGCACGTCTCGATTAAGGGCAGAAGGCAGAGTACAAAAACATATGGAGCAAAGGAGACATGAAGAAAGGGGGCAAAGAGGGCATATATCCATGCAGAGAGTGTGTGTGTGTGTGTGTGTGTGTATGTGTGTGGAGGGGGTTAAATGCAAAGAAAACAGATCGGGGGGGGGGGGGGGGGGGAAAATGGGAAAAAAAACGAGGAGAACCGGTGGGAGGGATAG
>JAACJT020000007.1:13477951-13528564 GCA_009936485.2 Gymnarchus niloticus
GAGAAGGAGAAGAGAGAGAACGGTAATGGGGGTGAGGAGGGGGGGGGGGGGGGGGGGGGTGGGGGGAGGGGCGGTGGGGCGCCGGGGGGGGGCGGAGCCGGGAAGGAGGGGGGGGTGGGGGGGGGGGGGGGTGAGAAGACGGATAAAAGATGAGAGAACATGTTGGGAGTGTACGAGAGAGGGACAGTAAATCACAGCATACCAGCGATACCGCACAGACCGAAGGACAGCACAATGGTAATGGGGACCACCTCCAATGCATCAGGCCAACAAGGTTTGCCCTCCCAGGGACTGAATGACCCCACACCCCCACCTCATTAGCATAACAATAAACAATCAGAGCATTGTCTGAAGCAAAATCATGCCCAATGCCAGGCAGGAATGGCCTCGCAGATTCATGACAAACCAGAAACCTCTCTCTTCATATTCTGATTTAAATCAGAATATCAAATCAGAAATTGTATTAAGCTAAATTAACAGTAGCTTAACCACCCATTCTGAAACCTGGTTGCATGTTGGAAGAACACTATTGCTGCCATAATACTCTCCACTGAAATCGTGATCTATTAATATCCAAGACTTCAAAAGCATTTTTTCATCCAAGATCAGCAACATAACTTGAGTCAAATATGAAAATTACAAGAGAAGTGCTCAAAAAACCACAACTAAGGAACCAGGAGACACTCCTCAGTAAGGCAGCCCAAAAACTGCCATGCCAAAAGCCCACCACCAGCTACTTTACGTTCCTCCCATAAAACGCAGGATGAGGAGGAGAAACAGAAAAACAACCTTACCAAAAATCCTTTGGGCTCTCGTACACTAGGCACGTCTCCAGTTAATCCTATTCTCTTTTTACCCAGGACATTACAAGAGACTTGAGGGCAACAGCCCACAGACAACAAGCACTCTTCTACACACAGTGAGCCCTTTCATCTCCCAGCATGCACTGCTTCTTCCTGCAACACTAGGCTATCAAAATGGCTCCCCCCTCACAGCTCTCACCAGAATCAGAGTCCTTCTGGTCTCCATTGGCTCCGACAGTAAAGGGTAGCTTCCTCTTCGGAGCCTTTTCTTTCATCTCTTTAAGTCCATCATTGCGGTCTGGTTTGGGAGTCTTGTTTGAAGAGACTTTATCCTGGAAAGAATGGAGAGCAGAAAAACTAAAAATGGTTTCATCAACATTCCAAAGAATTGGCTGGTTTAAAAATATAAAATACAAATAAACAAAAATGAAAAGAACAAACCCAAAACAAAAAAGAACAAGACTGCCACTTTGTGGATTAGAGTTCAGCAGAAAAGGAAAGAATTTAAGGTGGTGTGAAAATTATACAGAACACCACAAGCTCTGAAAGTGTATCAGCAGGATGACGCAGAGAGTGGGGTAGGGCATATTCAGTATGAAGTGATAAGGGCTGCTGTATGAGGTATAGTAGAGCACAGAGGGACAGTGCGAGAGAGTGAAATGCAGGAGTAGGGCAGGGCCCGTGTAGTGGAATATAATGCTGAAGTTAAGGGGGTGCGATGCAGTACATTATAGTGCAGAAGCAGGGCTCTGTGCAGTGTGTGCCAAAGTGGTACAGTGTGGTACAATGCAGAAGTGCGCCAGGTGCATTATAGTAGTGTGGTGCAGTGGGATACAGTGCAGAAGCTGGCTGGGTACAGTGTGTAACAGAATGGTACAGTGCAGTGTAGTGCTGTTAAAAAGCTGGGCGTATGCAGTGCAGTACAGTGCAATGCAGAAGTGGGGCGTGTGCAACACAATTCAGTGCCAAATTTTGTCTGCTTAGTAGTGTCTGACTTCCAGAAATTACAGGATCTGCAGAGCATGACTTTTCCTTTGAATTTCCTCTCACCGCAGAATGCCGAGTGCCAGATGGGTGGATGGGTGGTTGGGGGGTGGCATGGGAGCTGGAAGCTATTAGGGGCCCCACTGGAAACCGAGAGAACCCTGTGCCACCAGTGGGATGAGTGAGTGGCCATGTGAAGGTAAGGAGCAGAAAGAGCAACCCCCCCGGAGCAGTCTCCTGTCACTAAACTACAGACGTGTGCATGATGTTTATGGCAGGGAGGGGTTACCTCACCTCTGATTAAAGATAAGATCTCGTTTCAGCACTACAACCTAAGGAGGAACGTTGGGCAAAAAAAAAGAAATCTAAGGGCTGATCAGTATGCGGGGAGGCACAAAACTCCTGCAGTATCATTTTGTCCTTCTGCTTTCAAACTAAGCCAGCTCAAATTCTGGCACAGCCCAATATTATTACAGTTGCCTTTTTTTTTAAAAAAAGCAAAAAAGTGCCAGATCTGTGGTTCCCCCGCAGCTGCTGTGCAAATGTAAACAGTTGAGGCGCAGGTTTTGGTGCATAAGGAGCCTCCCTGTTCCTACTGCACTGCTCCCTGAGTGCCTGGCTCCTCACCCTCGAATGGTCACAAGAAGATGAGGTCACCGCGTGCGCGAGCTCTCGCCCTGTTACTGCGACGGATGCTTGTGCACATGCGGGGCTGGGCCCAATCCGCTACGTGGAGGGAGGAGGCCGCATCAAGCTGGGCGGTGCACCGCGGTGCTGCCCCACAGCTGCCGTCGTGACTGCCCGTGTTTATGCGTCTCCTAGCAACGCTGCCGCTCTCTTCTGTGTCTGATGCAATCCGGCTTAGAATGCTGTACATACGCACACAGGACACTGCTCACCACTATTGCTTGCCCAGAACTGCATGAACCACCGTGGGAGACACTGCAGTGCACAGACAGTCAGATGTACTGTATGCGTTAGCAGAGACAGACAGTACCTGTGTCTGTCTCTGCCTGATTCTACACACACACACGCACAACCAGGACCACCGGATGAAGACATCTTTCTGTAAAACATTTCAAATGACACCTCATATTTACAGTGAAGGTAGAACCAGCTAGTGAAAACAGCGGAAAGCAAAGTCAATGTGTGTGTTGTCAGACTCAGAGTTTTGAGGCCTTCCGCTCTTGAATTTAGGAACGACTTCTGGCTGAAATGTGAGAAGGATGACTGCTCAAAAGGATAGCCGGCAGTCTGAAAAGTGGCGTGTTCTTACGGGACCGCCTACACATGCAATCTCATGCTCACAATAAGCAGCTGTTTGCCTTTGTTAGCAGCGTGGAACCACACAGCCACACCTATAGGTTACGTCAGCAACAGGAAGCAACAAAATTTTTATCATATACAGTAAACATACAGTTTGCTCCACATTCTGCCTCGGTAACATCACGTGTAACGCTAAAAGTTAGCAAGTGTTTTGATTCCTGACCCTCAGAATAGGCAGCCAGCTCGTTGAGCCAATGAACATTCCAGAAAGTCAGGAAGGACGCTGCACGGCTGCAGCTGGCCAAAACATTGTCATTATGGGAGGTGTGGGGCGGGACCCCTGGTGGAGGGGGTTGTAGCAGGCGGTGCTTACTTTCTTCCCAGTCTGCTTCTCCACCATGTCGGTGCTGAGTGGGAACTCCTCCAGCTGGGCCGGTTTAGAAGCCCCACCTTTGGGCATCGTTCAGCTTTCGCCACGCCAAACCTCATCCACGCTCTCACGCTTCCATCGCATCGTCGTCCACCGTCTGCAACACAGACAAACCAGAGACAAGAAAATATGTCAGGACTTAATTTTTTCCTCTGGCAGGGCCTAGACAGCCTTTGACTCCCAACCCCTACAAGGCCCCACAACACCCCACCACTAAAAGTATGGCATTAAAGAATTCAGTTCCCTGAACATGCCACTGCTTGGATCTGCAGCAAATAAAGCTGCTTCAGAGTAGATTTGAGTGGTGACCGTAAGTTCACCATAGCGATGTAGCGTTCGAATAGCCGCCTTAGCTCAGACATCACTGCCTTTCAGACACACTGGAAAACAAGTCAAAGTTG
Source organism: Gymnarchus niloticus (assembly GCA_009936485.2). Lineage (NCBI taxonomy): Eukaryota > Metazoa > Chordata > Actinopteri > Osteoglossiformes > Gymnarchidae > Gymnarchus > Gymnarchus niloticus. The sequence continues at coordinate 13,481,836 of JAACJT020000007.1, forward strand.
ATGGCTCACTTCAGAAGGGCATTAATAAATAATATGCAGAAACTCTTTTTCCATATTTCCTCATCCATAAAACACTCTCCAGAGCAGCGTGGAAAGGGCTTGGCTGGGGGTCCCCACTCCCACCCAGTCACCACCAGCACTCCACAGAGCCCCGGCGCCGTGCCCCTCCCCAATCAGCTCTCCTTTCTAAAGCTGCTATTTATATCCCTGAGGCAGCAGCACACGGTGAAAATGGAGCCATCCTCTTCCCGATGTTGGGAAGGCCAATGCACGGCACCGCCCATAAGCTCAGACCGACAAAAGGTCACATGCCAACACAGAGGTGAACAAATACCATCTGAGAGATGCCCCGGGTTTTTAAACTGTCACAAAAGTTAACGAGCCCTAATTGTGCCCTTGGATGGCACCAAATAAACATGACTATTTAGATGAGACATTCACAAAACTGTAATGCATGACTTTTAGGTTGTCATCTACTGATTAAAAAAAATGTAAAAAGGGACCAGAAACAAATCTAATAAAATAAGGCTGAGAAACCATCCGGTTTTCCAAGAGCAGCCCTCTTCAGGGTTGGAGTGGGAGAGCTGCTTTTGGTTCTTACTCCACTCAAACCATTAATCATGCAGCCAAATTGGTAATCAGGGCAGAAGAGTGCCAGTACCCGTCACGTCCCACCATCCTCGGGGCACTGTTTTACTGGCAAGAGACTGAGGAGGAAAAACTGCAGCTTCTGAATGAAATCTTGACGGCCACAGCGGAGTCAGTTAACAAACCAACACTGAATAATAATGATATAATAGAAGGGGGACTGTGGGTTTAAAAAAAAAAAGTTATCAAATGTAAAAGCCAAGTCTAATTTTGCACATCGTGCATGTACCTGGCCAGTGTGTGTCTGTGTGTGTTTTTCCCAAAGCTTCAACAACCCCGTCAGTCCCACATCCCTGCCACGTCCTTAGTCCTTCCAAACAGCTGCTACGTCACCACAGACCTCCACAGGTGAACAGTCTGTTCTTCCCCGTGGAGGACGCGGCCCTGCTGAGAGCTGGCGGGAGGGCCACTGCAGGACTGTTCCTGGGATTCTCCTGCGACTGGTCTGCCCTAAGGTATGTGTACTCCACCCTCCACCCCCCCCAAACAGTCCTTAACCTGACAGTGTCTCTGCGCATTTTTGTACTGATGAGAACACAAAAAGATACAGGCTTCTCGCTTTAGAAGACTGTTCCTGGTACGACTGTCAGTGCTATATGTCCGTGAGTCAGTCTGGCTTTCCTTTACAGCCAGACATACAAGATGGAGATGCACTCACTTCCTTCCTCCACGTCGTACCTCGAACACATGTAAATGCATCTGACGCAACGCCGCTAAACCTAAAGCAGACTGCGTATGGGGTGCACTGAGCCCACCATTACCAATGACTAACACGACTGCTCTTGAAACAACTGCTCATACACACTAGAGATGACTAGACTATTGTCTCAAATGACTGTGTGGGACCGGCTTACCTGGTCACCCGGCCAACACTGAGCTAACACAGAGTGACAAATATTCAACAAGCAAGGGCACAGACAAAATACCCACGTCTGATTGACATCTGAATAGGGCTCTCACACAGTGGACAAAATGTCCCAACAAACCACGCACACCAAGAAGATGAAAACAATGAAAAGATTTAAATATCTTTTCAAGTTAATAAAGCCTATTGGCTATTCCAGTAATAGTGCGTAATTGCAGTGACCCACCCCAGACTAGAACATTGTCTCATTAGAACCACATTTCCCTAGAGATATAGCAGCCCAGGGCAACACAAGGTAATGGTAGCATCTGTTGAGCAACATAATCTCATCTTAGAAGCACCAGCACTCTGGGAGACTAGCTGAGAGAGAGAAAAGAGAGAGACTGCCTTGGAACGAGAGAGAGACACGCAGACTGGCTGGGAACAAGAGAGAGAAAGAGCCCTACACACCTGATCTGATATCACAAGAGCCTTAACGTTTTTTCACAGATTTGACGCAGACGAAGCCACACAGACCCATCCCAGCCACTCTCCCATGAGCACCCTGATGGTGACAGTAGCCAGACCACTTGACGTCCCGGGCTGTGGGTCTGCACACCTGTGCACCCTGCCACTAGCAGCACGGCTCCTCTACACTAGGCCTGATTAGACCAGGCCTGACTGCAGCAGGCATTGTTTGGTGTGCAAATACAGCACCACGCTGGTATCTAGGCAACCGAACCCAGCTTGGCTCTATAGTCTGACCTGAGCAAATTCATTTCATTAGCCCTCATGCAGGTGGGGGGGAGAGGTGGGGTTAAACAAGCAGGCGTTCCGAGCAACGGGGACTTAACGTGGTTAGACCCTGGGGGGGGGGGGGGGTTGTTAACTAAGACCAGTACCAAGGGTGCTTCGTTGCCTCACGAAGCCATTTGTTACCATCTCACTGGGCTGAGATCTAGGTGGAAGGGACACTGACCTCAATGTTGATGCCATCTTAAAGGAGCCTCAAAGACACATGCCTCAACCCCAGGACTATCCAGGGTCAAACAGTGACTCTGTATGAGCGGTATTTGTCCGGCAATCTGTCCAAATAGCCTAGGTCTTTTCCTAACCCATCAACCCTACACACCCCACCCCCCCATCACACAGCATCACGTCCACACCCTCTTGCACCGGCTGAGGAAAAACAGCAGCAGCAGGAGGGGGCGGGTGGCACACGACCACCATGACATGCATGCAGGGACTGTTGCCTAGCGACGAAGACGAGAGCACACGTTCCCTCGGAGCTGGCAGCCAACAGCATCGTGCGAGGAGCTGGAGGACCCAAAATGTGCATCACGCGGTTTCTATTAGTGCCCTTTACCCAGCCGCACAGAAGCGCGAATATAGCCGCTGGGCACACAGCTCCCTCTGAGGGACGAGGAAAAGTGGGCAATCACGGCTCCTCCTCTGCAGCTGACCCAGGCAGGACACAGCATAGTACCGGGTGCTCATGCCTTAACCAGGGGGTTTTTCCTTCTCTCAATATCTGCATGTGAGGAAGCACGCACGCACGCAACATGGTTCTTTGCTATTTCTGGACATATTCATGACAGCACTTACATTTCACTTATTTACATGCCTGTTTGCAAGTTGCTAGCTTAAAACATAACAGCAATAATTCTGAAAGGAGGTAAACAGCAGTATTTAGGGAGCCTGACCACCAGTGCACCATGAGCCTCGGGTCACACGCACACACAAACGCACAGTTAGACCTTGTGGTACACACAAGTTAATGAGGGGATGCTGACGTAAGACTGTTTGGGAAAACCTGGGTGCTAGGAGACCAGCGCTGTAAACTGTACTCCACCCAGAACTGACAGAAGGCAGGGACTAAGAAAGAAACTAGCAGGCAACAGTCCAAGGTCCAAGAGCAACGGCTTCAGAATCGGGACGAAAAACATGGTGGGTGAGACAAAACCCTTTTGCAGTTACTAAACTGCCAAAGCAGGTCATCACCACTAAAGCACTCATCTCTATCAAAGAGCATTTCAGAGACTTTGTTTCCACGGTTGATTTGCCGAAGGACAAGGGCCACAGCCGACAGTTTGCAGGCACGTATTGCACAAATGTGCTGCAGAGATGTCAACTTTGGCTGTCACTCATTCCCAAAACACCTAGCTCAAGTGACAAACTGCACCTAATGCTCATCACCTCCATCCTAATATAACCCTCTCAATGAGATGTACCACAGCCAGTCTAACTGAACCAGTTCTTGCTAATTGCTCCAGCCCTGGTCCCCTTTTCCAGTGGGACTTCACATCTGCTATATATACACACTCTGCATCAATCATTCACATCCTTGACCCCAAGAGCATCATCTAATTCATGCTGGCTTGGGTGGCAACTCTGTAACACTTAGCATGTGGAAGAGGGACAGTAGACTGAGCACAGCTCAAACACACAAGCACACTGTCCCGGTGCCTCAGTGTCTGACCTGCCTGCGACTCTCTGTGCCACATCACCTCAAGGCTAGGTGATCACAGCAGGGCAATGTTTAAAGACATCAGCCTTTAGCCAATGGAGGCTTTGGGGACCCAGAGAGTATCCAAAACCTCAGAAGTGGTGATCAGCAAGTGCGCATGCACACGCACAAAGTTAGCTGTGCCACATGACTCCCAGTTTAAAACTGGTTCAGTCACGAACCCCACTTTAATACCTCTCTAACAGCCAGCAGTTGAAGGTGTGCTGCCAACAACAGCGGCTTTGTCCCCGAGCCGCATTAAAACTCCAGGACTGGGCAGGCGGCAAATACCTTTTCCAAGCTGACACGCGCAAGCACACACACAAGCATTGCGCGCACACACACAATCAGAAATCAGTTGTTACACACACACACAATCCATTTTAAGACTTTCCACTGGGCGATCCCTGCAGAACTGTCAGCACTTTTGCGAGTGTGCAGAGCCGGCCCACAGTGCTGAGGTGGTGGTGGGGCTTGTGCTATATCAGAGCCCAAGCAAAGTGGGCTGATGGGAGGGTGCCCATCTCCGCCAGGTAAGTCAAGGCATTACATCCAGAGTGAAATTCGGAAAAGCATTACATTAAATAAACCTACATTAGCAAAAACACAACCAAATAGTGGCAGCATGGAAGCATTGCGTATTTAAATCATGCCAAGTCACGCTCAGGCTAAGCAGGCACTGCCCACTCTCCACAGGGCCCCACACGTGTAAACAAAAGCCATCTTCCTTTATAAATGGATAAGACACTCCCATATGGAAAGACCCGCAGCAGCTTATTTGCTGATTACAACAATGGATGGCAAACAGACCCATCCATCTTCAAACAGCTCATCCAGCACTGGCTCGCCATACTGGGAACAGATGTTGATTTTTACGAGACAACAGGACACACAGCAGCAGAACACCCCAATCCGCGAGGGACACGCGACACATGGTGCTATGCTCATAGCCCAAAAGGCAGTGCCTCACTTCAGCTAGGTGGGTAGTGCTGTGGGGCCCACAAAGATGTCACACGTGCATTGATAAGAGCCGAAAGGAGCCGCCCAACACGCATTTGTGACGACTTTAAAAAGTAGAAAAACAAAGATAATTCATAAATGATGTGTAGTTGTCAAGTCTGCAGACGATCATAAACAAATTCAAGGGGGAGGTGCAACAAACATGCAGCTTTCTGACCCATGAGACTTTGGTGAGGGGGAATGTTCCTGGATTTTCTCATACTCGTCAACAGTCATATGCCAGAAACTGGTAACTTTGGCCTGCGGCAATAGATGATAATAAAATGCCAACAAAAGTGGTTTCAGAGACACAGCTATTAACCCTTCGAGAAGATAACGAGCCGTGTTGAATCGACGGCGGCACTCTGCCTGCAGACCTGGACCAGGAGTCCTAACTGTATAGGCGCAGAGGCAGCAGCCGCAGGCTATCACATCACAGATGAATTATGCATTACTGCAAATCTGCCGGGTGAGAGCAGCAGGGATGGGGCCGGGGCCAGGGGGGTGGAGCCCCAGGAGCCACCTGGACATCCACATTAGGAGTTTGATACTCAGCATTGAATCAAACTGCTGCCCCCCCACATGATCCCTATGCTCAGAAATGATCTTAAGAAGCTCCCAACAGGAACAAACTCATCAGGAAGGTAATTCCATCTCTGGACTAACCCTGGACCGTCAGGAAGCAACTGCTGAGTGGACAATGGAACAAAACTGGAAGGCACCATCCCCTCCAGGGGACATTCTCCTGGAGCACCCTTAGCCACTGGCTCATTCCACCACTGCGTGCTAAGCAGCCCTCCTGGGGATCTTTCCTGCCTGTTACCATCATGCACTACATTATCTCCACCCTAAACAGCCTTAATACATTCCTGGACAGCATTTAAAAAGACACTGCACATTCATGTAGATCACAGGTACACCCAAGTCTACCTACCAGTTCATTTTGCACTACATGGTTGCACTGTGTGTATTGTCTCACACTTTGTCTTGAGATTTGCACTGTGTGTTTGTGTATGCATTTTATGTTCTTCCGCTGCTGAGCTCAATAATGCATATCCATACATCCCACATGAACAGAGTAGACAATCAAAGCGAACAGAGCAGAGTTCATGCCGTACTAGCAAAGAGATTAAATGAAAATGGTGCCGATGCATCTTTCATGAACGCGGCGGTAGCGGCATTCTCCGTTACTCAGGAGGCAGCTGGCACGTGGCTCGTCGCCAGTGTCCCAGAAGTCCTTCCTGGATGGAGACCCAGCAACACAGACTGCATATCAGGCATCATGGGAGCTAGCCACGCGAAGGACCAACCAGTGATTTTGCTGGCCAATGCTGCCTACAACACTGTCAGTGAGACAACTGCTTTCCAAGAACTTAAAGGACAATGAATCAACAAAACAACTGGGGGGGGGACCCAGGCTGCAACTTTAAGCTTTGCGCATTATGTTCCTGAGTCTGGCTATTCCTCCCCAAGCCCCACAGTTGCCCTTTTCCCTCCATGGAGACAGATCTGAGAAACAGAGCAATAGCCCAAACGGTCCAGACCTCCACGGCTGTTTACAGCATGGGAAAGGCAGGGCCATCTCAGGTTTCAGTGGATAACCTGAGCAGGGAGGCTGCTGGACTTGGAGCTGAAACCACTGACCGCGTCGCGTCTAAATAATGGATGACCGTGTCCCACAGGGGAGAGCACAGGCTGAGGGTGTAGACGAACACTGCATCTGCGGATGAGGCTCACAAAAAGAAAGTAACCCACCATGGCCGAGGGGCTTGCAGAAACACCCCACCACCCTGTTCATACACCTTCCCAACCCCCCACCGTAAAAACAAGGCCAGTAGGCACATGGGAGTAGGATGGTGAGGGGCTACCCAGAATTCAGTGCCGCACACAAACACATGCCGGGAATGCCAAAAAGCAGTTGATTAGCGTAAACCCGGACAGAGGCAGAGGCCCCGCCCCTTTCACTGGGGTGCTGGCCAGGTCTCCCTGTTTAAGAGCCCAGTTCCAGACTGGCAGTCCCCATCAGGTAAAGCAGCTCTAATCACAAGTAGCTGTTCCATGTTAATGGAAAGAAATGCTAGCATCCTGTGGAGGGAAAGGGAGAGGCAGTGGGCCTCTCCGTCTGCCTCCCAGCTGGGATTTACTACGGCAAGGGACTGGATTTACCCCCAAATCCTTCAAAGCCCACAATCCTACGGCATCACAACTGTGAATGTATACTGCAGCAGATTTAATCAAGTTAATAAAATATAAAACTTAGAGGAGCAAGAGCAAGTTCCAGTGAAAGGCTCCTGGCTTTAGCATTGTTTAATAAATACTTAACTGCGTATGTTGGACAAGAAACTATTTTCTGCTAAGGACTGAGTTACCACTGCTTTTTTTCCCACCCATGTGACTCAACATTAAAGTAAACAAACTCCCATAAACATGTCAAATAGAGCACACGCAGATGGGGGCCCCCCATGTGATTAACAGGCACCTGAATAAGAGCGCCACTGTATCGGCCCCCTCAACACAAACCCCATAGTTGGGTTGTGTATTTTCAGTCAACGGTAAATCACCAAATATCACCTACAGAAATCAAAGATGTTCCATTAATGTTTTGAACACATAAGAATTCCTCAGATTTTTAATTGGGAGAAGGTTCCAATCTTGTGCTGGCTTTGTACACCTTGAGTTTCCAATGAGATGTATCTAATGCCTTTACACAAAGCTAGCACTAATTTTACACAGTGGACACAGTTCAGGTTAAAACTCCTGCACTAGCATCCTCCACACAGGCCCCAGTCTTTGACCACTATTATTGCCTGCAGTCCCTATGCCGTAAACTAAACTTAACCTTTGAAAGTCTTTAAACACAGCCGTACTTGTCATATTTACACAAAATGGAAACAAATGTCTTCTGTTCCATCTGGCTTGACCCAGGTGACCAGCACGGAGAGCCACTGTGTGCCTGACAGACAGGTCTTAGCGACTGGGTCCTATTGGGTTTCGCCCATTTGTTTGAGGGGGCTGACAGGCCTCGCCAGGACAAAGCCCAGGCCGCTCGAGACTCTGCTTCAGGCACTGGGTTCATTGGGCAGAAACAGGGCTTTAGTGGGAGTAAGAGGGAGAGAGGGTCAGCTTCAGTGTTGAGAGTAAGAGGGCTAGGTCACGTGGGTCTAGTGAAGCTGAAAGGCTGGCAAGGACTGCACTGCCTGTCACATTCCACTACTGGTAACGAATCCTGAAGCTCCTTCCAAAAGCAGGTATTGCAACACTCCTCCCACAATGAAAGGAATGAAATGCCCGAAGAGGAGCTTTTAACCTGGTAACCTTTGATTCTTTGATGCGGGCGGGCAATGCACAAAGAGCCACTGTGACGTGTCCCAGCAGCACTCTGTGTGATTGGTGGGTGTGTCTCTCAGAGTGAGTGAGTGAGTGAGTGTTTTCCCTGTAAAGTAGATAAGTGACCTTGTGGCAGCTCCTGCTTGAAGTGGTCCCACCAGTATGACACCACTGGCTAAAAGCACAGCATTCAAGAGTGATGTGATCCGGTCTCCCGGAAGAGACAGGCATGTGAAGAAACGGCATATTATCTTGCAAATCACATCCCTCTGCTGCTCTTCCACGTCCTTAGCAGAAACAGGCAAATGCTACGCTGTACTCTGACTGCTTGCCCCAGTACCCTGCCTCCTTACCTCCAGCACAGAGTTCCAGGCTCGGCTTGATGCTGAAACTTGGTACACACGTGGACTAAATGAGACATGCGGGTCTAGCATGTTGCCACAGAGTGGCAGCAAGCATGAAATCAGGAAAGGAAGAGGTGGCCCAGAAAAGGCAGCGTGCGATTGGGTGCCGACATCAGAGCTAAAGTGGGCGGAGCCCATGTAGAGACCTGGCACGTATAGAAAACATTCTAATTAAACGTGACAAGGCCTTTCAGCACAGCTAAGTGCTGCCAGGTAATACTGCACACAGAAAAACGTGCCGAGAACAAAGCCTACAGACTAAGGCAACTATTGTGTATGAACTGTCAGTTGTAACTGTCAGTCGTTCTACTGGGCCTGGTGAGCTTGGCTGCCAAAGAGCTGCTAACGGTCAGCCAGAGAAACAGAACCCTCATTGTAATGTGGGCGACAGAGCCCAAAATATTTATCATAACATTCAACACATTTGCCTTGGACTAAACCCACGAAGCATGCTTTGATAATATTTTTTAAACCTGAATGAACCCTTGCCACATTTTAGCAGCTGAACCCTCAAAACATTTACCACATTCAAGTTTGCAACACATTCATGCATCATTTTTCTTCTTGATAAAGAAAGGAACAAAACGAAAGATAAAACATGCAAAGCAATTTGTTAGTCATTTGGCAATTCTTTATTAGTGTCTTCATGACAAGGCAAAGTAAACAAAAACAGATGAAAGCTTTTATTCTTAAATCTTTATGGGACCAAAGCACACTTGCAAACCTACACAAGATGTTCTAAAAATGACAAAATAATCGAGTCAAAACAGTATTGCTCCATGGCAACCTTCCATCACAAAGGCGTCATTGAACATTGTCTTCGCAGACCTTCACTCTGGCCATGAGCTTACAAAAGAAAATTAATCTATCCCTGTTATCCGTGTTCTATCACACAAAAGTGCTTACACACAACTGCGTATAGCTACACAGCAGCATCTCCCAAAGGCAGCTCTTCCCATTTCTTTTCTGTTTAAATATTTTAACAGCCCTAATGTAAAATAAATAACATTATCTAGAACATGCTGTTAAGTGGCATATGACTTAATGAAAATGACCCTACCAAAGCAACTAACTACAATAATCATTGCATTAGCAGTACACTATTTCAGAAATTCTTCACCAGTCACACCATAGTCTCCACTCATTTTTGGCAAAGAAAAACTGCAACTCAGGTTGGTTACTAGTGTGTGCGCATGCGTGCGTGCGTCGTCCTTGTATGGTTCCTCTTCTCCAAATATGGACAGGCCTAGAGGTCACATGGACAAAGCAGAGTCCAGCTAGGCTCACTGCTTAAGCCACAATTGAGAAGTTAGCACAGCATACAAACACTTAATGGGAAAGAAGCGGCAAATGATGGTTTTGCAACACCTTCAAAAATGTTAAAACCCACACCCACGTCATTTTGCCCACGCCTACCTGGCCATACCAGCTAAACTGCAGAAGGCAAGGGACCTGTAACGGTTGGGACTTCAAAACAAGCCGTACCAGTTTACTCCACTTGATTTCCCCTTGTGTTTCCCCATCCACCCTCAATCTCCCCTGTACCCCCAACACGTGAAATTCAGTTTCTTTCACGGCAGATATGACTCTGATGTGCATTTCGCATTGTGGTACCGGGATAAGGCTTTATCACATGCACTGAAAAAGCTGCTCAAGCAGGGCAGAGTCGCCGCCTGGACTGCACATACAGAGCTGCTGTTTCAGCTGGTAATTTTCCATTGGCCCTTTGCAGTCAAGTGACTGCTGAAAGTGCTCAGAATGGCTCTTGCTTCAGGAGCAGTTCATACCAAACAGACCCACTCCAAAATATATACAACTGCTTAGGAAAAAGTGGGAGGAGGGGGAATAAAAGTACCAGGACAAAAAAGTAGGTCAGAGCAGTAAGCAGTTTCCAGCCCGGCTTTCCACTGTTGAAGCCCCACAGCAGCTGCTGGCCCCCCGTCCAGCCACAGCAGCACCCCCTCCCCCACACCGCATTCCTCCAAACGCAGCCATTCCCAGGCTCGCTGTGAAGTGAGGGGGATTGCATAACAGGCCTTGGACATTGTGAGGCCCCGGTGACCAGCTCAACAATGGGAAGAGGCAGAAGGGCTGGATTCATATGCAGATGTGAGAGTGTGTGTGTCTGAAACACAGCAAATCGCTTTCCCACATGGCAGCCAACCAGCACTTTTACCACCCCCCACCCCTTTAAGGCAGCAAAAAAGTTATTTCTGCCCCCTTTGGTTGTTCCCGACAATAAACAAGGGTGAGGTTATGAATGGCAGAAAAATTCAGGGGAACAAACAAACCTTATCTGAGGATTAAACACACCAGCGTGCAAGATTCTTGCAGGTTTTAGAATAGTTCTGGTGAAGCTGTAAGTCCATAATTACAATGCCAGCCGTATGCCTTGCAGATACTGTACATCAAGCACAGGCATCTCTGTGCACAAAAAGGGACCCAGTTAAATTGTTCACTCCTAGAATTTTCACAACAGAAATTCATCACAGACTTTGGTCTGGAAATCATTCTTTATTTGGCTAAGATCATGAACTGATGATCACCCAGTAATGATTAAATTTAGCCTTTGTCTCTCACTGTATACACTAATAAAACGATCCTGTAAGCATCTCAGATAGCTCTGTCTATGTACAAAATTTTTTATGGTCTCCCTGCATGCAAATTCTCCTTTGAAATGTTATGGAGCTCTTCTAGCAGAACCACTTCTAGGAAAGCTTAAATGTAGGTAGCTTGATGCTCTTGCTGTATTAAAAGAAAGCAGATCTGAGCAAAACACAGGAACTCAAAAATGAGGTGAAGCAAACCAGTAACCAGCAATCAAGCCTTTCCTTTGTCGCAGGCATCTGACGTTACCGTCTTCTTCAGCAAGAGCATACAGCTCAGTGTCCAAGTGAGAAGAGAGAGACCCCAAGGCAACCAGGAGCGAAGTGCCACAAGGCTAATGGTAAAAACAAGAGTGGCAAACTGTGGCACCTGGAAGCTCCTTATTTTGCCATTTCATCACCGTTGAAAAGAAACATTGCTGACTGTGTAAAAAAAAAAAAAAAAAAAATTTAAAAAATCTTTTGGTCAGTGCAGCTGTCGATTCCTACAAGGCTAGGAACAAGGGTACGTTAACTAAGTCGGAATTGTTCCCAGTTCTTCTGCTCTTCGGTTTGTATTTGAAAGGGACTCCATGGCCACAACTCATGAAAAAAAATGACCCAACAACAAATGGGGCACTGCGTTACCATAACCACACCAGGACACCACAATAAAGGCCTCTAATCTCTCTTTCTGGGAGGCGAAATGGAGCACAACACAATTAAAACAGCAAAATGTGGCCTACATGAAGAGTGTATGGAAGAAAGCTCTCCAATTTGGACTTACGGCTATCCAGAGTGTCAATATATGTGGGAGGGGGGTTTTCATCGGTCAGAAAGAGCTGATAACCTGGAGGCCAGGGGAATGAGGATTTGGGAGGATCCCATATGGAGTTGGGGAGCTAGTGATACAGGAAGAGGAAGCAACCAACAAGGCTACCATTTACACTCTACTGGCAGGATGTCCTGTAACTAATGGTCACCACTTACCCACCAGCCAATCATGGCCATTAGTTTCCAGAAGGACAGACAATGGAAACAAAAGAGCTTCATATTTCACATACATTCAAAAACAGGGTTCAGTCTGGGTACAGGCTTATAAATCAGTCTAACTCAACAGAAAAATCAACTCATCTTCAACTATTTTACACAATGACACTGTTGTCATGGGCAGCCACTGTCCCATTCTGACTGAGCCATTTCACAACGAGACCAGATTCCAACTATTCAAATACCATCTGACAGGCCTGGTTAATGATTTTGTTCCACCTGCCATACAAAATGTCTATACTTCTCAATCTTCAGTAGTGGTCACAAGACTGCAGGGCAAGAGGAAAAACAATCTGAGGGCACCTAAAAAAAACTGAACTGTGGCTTTTAAGGACCCACCATCTCAGTGGCTCTCAAGTGCTCCTTGCACAGGAAAAAGTAAAAGCATTCCATGTTTAATCAACTGGCTTTGCGGCAGTATTTGGTTGCCTTTGATGACAGGCCTGGATCAGATTACCTAATGACCCCCACTGTCATTCCATCCCCTTCCTTTCCAATACAATGGTGTTTTCCTGCAAAGCGTGAAGCTCTCACTAGGGGGGCGGGGGTCACATGTTTACTGAGGGGAGCTTTGCTTGAAGGATGGGGGGGACAGAAGGAAATCCCTAAGATCAGCTGAAGCGCTTTTGTGCCACTGACACTGGGGTCCTCACAGCCAGCCTAGAGGACGAGGACTGCTTTCTGCTGCTGAAGGCTGGCTGGACTTGACGACTCATGGGTCACGATGGGCCCCCATTAACGCTGCTTGACACGGAAGCGTCATTCCTGGTTCGCGGCATGCAGCCAAGCAATGGCTGACCATTTAAAAAGGTACATTTTGCACTAATTAGGTCACCACCAATTAAACTTCTGTTGTGTAGGCCGGTGACCGTCAGCTGCACTTGGGTTCCCCATTGGTGTGACAGGATGCTCAGCTCTTCGTTTATAAGGGGGGGGGCTCCTTTGTACAACTCTGCCGCTATACTGGCTGAAATGCTGCAGCTAAATCCAGACACATTTTAAGGCTGGACGCAGCCGCTTGTGTAACACTGCTGTTTGTGCCGTGCTCTCCTGGCTCACATCCGTGCTGGAAAGGCAGAGGAGCCAAGGAGAGACTCAGGCTCCATGGAGAGAAAGGCGCCCCACTGATGGCTGAAAGGAGGCCAGCTGTCTGCTATGGTGGGCTGTCACCATGGCCCCCTCCCCCACAACTTACACAGCTCTGCTGCACGGAGACACTGCGACTGTCTCAGCCGCCAGACCTGTATTCACCATCGCATTTGCTGGGCTGTAAACTGATTAAGTCCATATAAGGGTGGAAACCTTTTTGGTTTCGTTAGACACTCCCACAAATACTTTCTGAGTCAGGGTTCGATCAGGTACCAGGTTGACTGAGTAGCAATACTGTAATCAACTGATTCTCGAAATTCCTGACTGCATGGCCACCTCTGAACTGGAATCCTGAGCAACATAAATAGTTTATCTGCTCCCCATACTTCCTTGTCCGATTGTTTAGCAGTAAGACACCGAGGAAATACAAGGAGCACCGCAAAGGACGACGTGGAGCGAGCAAAGTTATATCTGCTTTCATGCAGGATGTTCCTCTGCAGCATCGAGCAGCATCACCGGCATGCAGAAACGTCAAGAGGCGCACTTTGCTGAAACTTCAATCGTGACCTCGAGGCTCTCGGAAAGTCCCTCAGAAGGCAGCAGAAAAAACAGTATTGTTGACTGTTCAGTCTCCACGAAGCAGAGTCTCGTGCTGAATGACTCGCTCTAATTTGCTTATGGGCGAAACCCTACCCTCCCCAAACCACACTGCTTGTCCAGCCTTTTGGAGAAAAGTGAACTAGGGAAAAGCAGCTGCTGGTATCACCCGGCCACCTCACCCCAGTGTGTGACCTTGGGCATGCTGGGAAGCGAGCAGAGAACAAGGAGCAGCTGCATGCAAGATGGAAACAATGGCAGGAAGCAGCAGCACACTGCAGTCTGGGGCTGGGGTGCTGGGGGCAGGGGCGAGAGTGACGGCCATTGAAGGGACGTTGTGAATTATTAATGGCCAGAGCAGAAGGCCAGACCGGCGCCTATTTGCACTGCTGCGTCATCCCATGGCTTGCTGGGCCTTCCTCCTCCACACACTATGGCTCTCAACCTGCTTCCCCAACAGAAGCATGCCTTTCCTCAGCATCTGCATTAATCAAGGCTGGGGATCCCAGGGGCCTGGTGGGCAACAAGGCGGAATTCTCACACAAGGAGAAATGTATGCAGAAAAATGGAAGCGTAGGACACCATAGTTCTACTTGGCTATATCCTATTTTATGTCTGAGGGCATTTACATCATGGAAATGTAGAGGGACGAACTAGTGATGGAACAAATGAGGCTTCAAAATCCAGCACAGCCAGTATTGACTAGCAGTTCAGGAGAGTAGCACCCATCACAGAATTTGTAGCCTCATTTAGCACCAGCATTGATTAGTTAGTTCAGGATACTCTGACCCATTGTGTTTTGAAGACTCATTTGTCCCATCACTACAAGAAGATAGACAAGACCACATCTACCCATCTGGAGCAATGTGCTCATATTAGTGGGAAAATAAGAGATGAGAGTTATTCAGAGAGCAGAGACGCCCAGGCCTGGTCAGACATTCACAGCACTGCTCAGTGCCATACTTCCAAGCATGGGAACGTGTCCCCACATGTGGCCTGGGTCCGGGCTCCAACCGGCCACCACATACCTTTGAGACACTCTTATTGCACTACTGATGAAAGGCCGTCTGGCAAGTTAAAAAGTGTCCCAGCAGACATCATCTGGATGGCGAGGCGACATTTGCAGGGGGGTTAGGGATTGGGAGAGAGTGGAAAACAAACAAGTGAACAGTCAAAGACACACAGGACTGGCTAATGGGAGGGGGCCTCCAGGGGGACGAGCACCATTGCATCCCGAGCCAAGACAGACAAGTCCCACCCATAAGTGACAAACATTGAAAGTCACACTGCACGGTAGAGGTATGCCTGGAGGACGGTGTTCCCACACTCGACATTCAGACACACGGTGCTGAGTGGCACCAAAGTGGAGCCAACATTTGTTCCAGCATGCATGCCGAACGGACCTCCCACCCATCTTATACGCACCAAACCCAAACAGCTCAATGAGCACTCGACCACAAAAAACACCAACTTACACAACGTCTTGGCCCCCATGTCTTTGCCTTGTCCCTCCCGGTGTGAATGTACAGTGTGTGGTAATAACTGTAAAACTGTTTGTAGCAGCTTTCATGCAGGAAATAGATGGGAAAACGAACAAAAAATGCGGGGGACGTAAACTTTAACCTTTTCAGAAAGTAATCAGACATATACTCATTCAAACATACCATTTCTGTGGCATACACATACACCACACTTACTCCCATTAAAGGCTCACATTGAGCCTACAATATAACCAGCACTAGAAGAAGTTGGTCACCAATTTAAACAACCAGCAAGTGTTTTGTCACTGGCTGAGCTGATCAGCCACACATGCATGTACTCACGCATAGTCTGTCCCGATGACCAACTCTGGTACACACTACTGCTTGGGGACACCTTTCAAGATCAAGTCCTGATGACCCATGCAAACCCTCACAAGCTGATGCCATTTCTGCAAGTTCCTGGAACAATTAGCAAATAGAAGCTGTTTCCCAAGCAGGGTGGTGAGATGAGTTTATGACGGGAGCAGCTCCACCTTACTGGTGCACTTCAACCGGGCTACATCCTGCTGGGGGCAATAAAGGCCCTAAAGGATTCAGATCCTGGAGCTGGGGGCCCAGAAATGACTCAAAAGGAAACGAGAACATTTTTAGGAGGTCATAAAAAAAGAATAAGGTTTATTCTCTTTTTACGGTTCCTACATTTATCACAGAAGTCTACCCATCGGCAAAAACGCACAATAGCCAATACACTTGGAGCAAATCATCCAGATAACCGGTGCCATTGGCCGGGTAAAACATTAACCCTGGTTCACTCACTGACAACCTCTAAAGGACAATGCACCCAAGGACACCAGTGACATTTTATAGTCAAATGGAACGATGCGCAGTATTCTGGACGAGCAGGTTAAGCCTGGAAAAAATACGGACTTACTACTGGCGATGCTCCAACGCATGCCGGTAACATGTCCTCCTGCCAGTGCGGCTCAACACCTGAGCGGTAAGCTAGCAAACAGTCATGGCTGAGTTTTTCCTTTTGCTTCGTCTGACAGCCCAGGAACGCAACCAGACGAGTGGGGATCAGGTGACCTGAAGTCTGCAGACTAATGCTTATTGCGAGGGGAAGCAGAGCGGTCTCTTCCCATGAAGGCGTGATCTCAAACTGTGACATGATGCCTGTTTTATGAGGTTACAAACAGCTATGCTCGTCAACTTTTTTATTCCCCTTTTACGTGCAGTAGCTTTTAGCCACATTTAACCACGTTTATAACAAACTTACTAACATGTTAAAGACTTTTGAACTTGCAATAATTCCACAACAGGTCTACGTCCCTTAGTGGTATAACCAATTCTAGAGAAGAACATACGAGCAGAGATCACTGTCCATGCTGTCACCCACTGCCTTCTGGGTAATCCCTGGCTGCCCTGCTGTTGTACAATTTCTTCAGGCAGAGCACCACCGCCTCCTCCCCCATCTATGCCACACAGCACTCAAACCA
Source organism: Gymnarchus niloticus (assembly GCA_009936485.2). Lineage (NCBI taxonomy): Eukaryota > Metazoa > Chordata > Actinopteri > Osteoglossiformes > Gymnarchidae > Gymnarchus > Gymnarchus niloticus. Next base: position 13,498,862 of record JAACJT020000007.1, read on the forward strand.
TTCATCCGGCACAGCAGTGAAAAACAGAGGAGGAACATTCAGCAGTCCAGCAGCACAAGCGGAAAGATGTACTTCAGCAGAAAACTGAAAATAAAAAACAGCCAGCTTACTGCATTTCTAATTAACCAAGAGTCAAACCTGAGAACAGAGAAGTTGACATTTTAACCACAATGGGCCATGCTAATGTGTCCGCCATCTGTCTTACCGCGGTTTCGGTAAAAGTTTCTCATCTTGAATCATGCGTGTTTGGGCGCAGGTGTCTACCCCCTACAAACCCAATGCTTTACTTTGAGCTTGGTTTCTCTCTCTCGCTCTTTTTTTTTTTTTTTTTTTTTTTTAAAAAAAAACAGTTACAGGGTATCTTAGGTAAGCAAATGCCTGGCAGGGCTGTTTAGTAATACAGCTGAACAGGTAACCAAAAAGTTACAAAAGAAAAATTTAAAAGGATGGAGTTTCACAATACAAACTCCTGCATTCACCTCTATTTCTCATACACGGCACAGCTGTTTACCATCAAACCAGCAGAAGTGTAGCCAGAGCGAGCATTACCTGATCCTGAGTCAGCGGCCCTCTCCGCAGGACGCCAAAATATGACATCATAGCACTAAAGCCAGGCTATATTTAGCAGCTATGCCTGAGCCCGAGTCTGACTGGGCCACCAGAAAACACCCTCAAAATTTGCCTCCTGGTGCTTTAAGTCGACTCAGCTCAGCAGCAAAGCAGCATGGGGTGTGGGATGGGGGGGGTCCATCCAGTTTGAACTGCCCTGCTTACAATCTACTCTATAACCAAGCTCAACACAGTTTAAGCAATTTTATAAAAGGTGGAATGAAACAGTTTTAGCGTCTTCCATCAATTCCAGTGAACACTTTCCTGGTTCTGGACTCATTCCATCTCAGAAAAAAATGCAGTCATTAAAATTACGATTTTATTTGAATCAATCAACATAAATCAAGACCAGTGGGGGTATATGTCAAAGCAAGTCTTACTTAGCAAGGTTTCTTGAGGCTTACTTCTGAGTTTTGGGTACAATGAAATGTAGTGTTCACAATCACAGTGCCATTTAACACTGATTACAGCAAGCAGGTTTAGTTAACCAGACTTAACTATTAACTCTGCGCATGTAAAACTCACTTTGTAGTACACTACACTAGAAATCAAGCATTTAAATGCATAAATATTATTGGATGGTGAATAAGGGTTTAACACTATTTCAAGGTGCTAAAATGCCGTACAATGTCTAAAGTGATACTTACAGCATATTAGACATGTGGGTACATGAAGAACGCACAGCCATCGGCATCACCAGCTGTAAGATGTCACTCGCTCTCCAATGTAATGGCTTTGCCACAGATGGCTATTTGTACAATGGTTTCGTCCACAGAACCTCAGGTTCTCCATACATCTGCTGGCAGTTCCCCATCGAGAGGGCTCCTGCATCTGTGCCCATCCGTGCCTGTACAGTATGTACTGTGCTTCACAGAGAGCTACTTCCTCCAGCCCAGACCACCAGATTGGCAGAGCACTGCTTTCCATAACCTCTGGGGCACCATTTTTGACCTGCTGGCCAATAAGGTGAGGTGATTGATGACACTGGCAAATGGGGCACGACTATCTGCCACAGTGCCCGCTCCGACCGGAGGGTCAGGAAAATCCAGAAAAGTCCAGGAAATCTGGCCCAGTTGATCCCTCTTCCCTAAACCTGAGCTGCACAATGTCATCCAAGGACAGGGATCAATGGAGAAAGACTCTCGTCCAGATATAGACACTGTGACCGTGCTTCGTGTTAAAAGCGCTATATAAATAAAATTGAATTGAATATAGACACCTTTGGTCAAGTATTGAAGCAAATCTCCATTATAATGTGATTTAATAAAAAAAAAAAAAAAAAAAACACATTCAAAATAAAGCAGGTTTGTATTTTCCAGACAGGTCTTTGAAGAGACTAATCAATTAAAAGAAGCGAGTTAATGAGCCAATGGGTCAAAGAGGCAGTTCAAACAGACCTGGTCTGCTCAAAGGCCCAACTTTCCAAACCAAACAGAACTATGTTCCTGCATGCAATCCAGTAAGAGCTGGATCTGCATGTGATCCAGGCCTTTGGGAATGATCTTCGGGGCCCACAGAGTTTTGTTCCGCTGCCATTCCCAACCCAACTCGCCACATTCCTCCTCACATTTGCCGCCGCCCCTCCCCCTGAATGGGAGCGTTCCACCCTCCCATTGCCATAGCAACCACCGCACATTAACCCGCAGGGGGAAGAGTGTCGCCAGTGGCCCGGTGCTGTGGGCCTTTCCCCGCAGGCAGAGTTGGACCAAACAGTACATGGAGGAGAAGCAGCACCTCACGGGCTAACAATCAGGCAGCTTTTTTCGTCTCCCCTAAACGGAGGAGGATCAGGAGAGTGTTTAAAGCCACTTACACAGTGGCAAGAGGCCACCACATGGGCGTCCACAGGGCCTCCCGTGGGCAGCACGGCATCTTGATTTCCATACTACCATCCATTGTATCTACCTGCCGCACAGCCTTCATTTCCTGAATAAACCCCCACTGGCACTGACCTCTGCTTTCCTGTGCACACAGGGAGGAGCAAAGGCAAGCTGAAAATCCATCTGCTTTCCATGATCTTGATAAGAATCGAGCAGGCCAGCTACCAGCGCCAGGGGCCTCTGACGGGAACAGCAGCTGAACTCCATGATCTGCTTCAGACGGAAGCAGATTAAGGCCCCCTCCACCACCCGAGCCCAGTTCTCTCCTCGAGGTCCCCCTCCCCTAACACACAGGCTGCCCAGGAGCTGCGGCAGCCGAATGTTACAGCTGCGTCGTCAAACACTAGTCTTAACGGAGACAGTATGCAAATGCAAGCTCTGTGCTACCAACGGCTTTCCTGTTACAACACACCATTCAAAAAAGACACCAAAATGTGTGCTCATGGCAGCCCTTCTGTTCATTTTAAAAGATGCAGCCTGACCAATATCTCCAGGAAGCTCTCTTGAGAGAGTTGTTTAAAAATCCTTCGGCAAGCCGCTAGGCATAGGAGGTGCCTGATCATGGAGTCTCCAACAGAAATGCACACAGCTAGTGATTAAAAGTGGTTTAAACTGGGTGGAAAAAACAGGACAGAAGAGAAACCGCAGCTCTGAGTTCCATGTCTTCATGCGTGTGATTAGTTCCCTTATAAAATGAAGCAACCAGAGTAAGCAGAGTGCTGCAGCCATTGGGGAAAGCTTGTAATTTTATAAATAGTACCACCAGTGCGTGATCCTGACCGGAGACCTTAGAGCTACATGAATAACTCTCAGCAGCACTGCTCTTCAGCTTGAGGCTTGCTACATCAGCACCGGCATCAGCTGATGCTGTCGAGGAGGCCAGAAGGTCCATCCATCCAGATCGTTCAGTATACACTTCAGGCCCAGAGCTTCCCCAACCCTTGCACTAAGTGCAAGTATAGTGCTAATACACTGTCCAACACAATGTGCTACTCAGCTGCAAATATTACCATGTTATCGTACGTACAGCCTCGATGTGACACTGCCCAACATTGAACACAACCGAGTAGTTAGCATCCTCATGTCTCGATGCTAATGGTGGCATTTTGCGGGTCCTTCCCTGTTCACAGACGGTGAATGAATGTACCGGCTGCTCTCTTCCCCTCTGTGGCTGCACTCTGGTTTTCCAGCCGGTGTGGCGTGCCAGCCAGAATCCACAACCCAGAGACAGAAGCAAGAAACGCATCATGCTGATACAAATCGAGCAGCACTCGGCATCTTGGAGCACTCTGCAAATAACGGTTAAGATAAAACCTGCAACCAAGCTGAAGTTTCAAAGTCTGGGAAGAGACTCAATGGGGGCGGCAGGAGCTCAGAAGAATGACATGTGACTCAATGACACGTCATTTCACCAGAGAACAAAGCCATGATGCCACAAAATTCAGATTTGAGTACAGCCCTATTATCAGAGACCCCCCAACAAAGCAAGACAGATTTTTCCAATTTAAGCAAACAACTTAAGCCTATTACCATTTAACAGTACTGTGACATGAGATAGGGAAAATAACCAAACATTGTAAATGCAGCTAATTCTGGGTCTAAACGTATGAAGTTAGAGGATGGAGGTACTTAAACATAAATTAGAAATCACATCAAAAAGGAGCTAGACTGCGAGACCTTTGGCATGGAGCAGGACACAAGATGTATGGCGAATATCCGGTTGACAAAATGTGATGGAGCAGGAAAAAACATCAGCACTGAAACCTGCAAGATTTCTGCAGCAGGGAGCTAGAAGACACAAACTAAAGTGCCATGAGAAACAAATGCAGTCACACATCTCATGTGTAGATACAGCACCTAAACAAACTTTAGAAAAAAAAAAAAGTGATACCAGACGAGAGCCTGGATTGAGGCCGATAATATCTCTGAAATGCAATTACACACGAAACATGGGAAACCAGTGCTTGCCTAGAGTGAGGAGTGAGAAATAAAATAATTACCTTGCTATTTCGGTTGAGAAAATATAACCTATCGCAGCGTGATGAGTCACTCTGTGGGTACTTCCATGTAAACAAGCAGGACCTGAAGTGCTTCGAGGCTCAGTGAACCCAGTGAACTGAGGAGGACAACATTCCTCTGAAAACACAGGCACCAAGGCGGGAGGCCCCCTCCACGTTTACAAATCGCAGCCGGTCAGATCCGCCCAGCTCTACTTCTGCACTGATCTGGGCCCGCACCAAAATACCTGGGGCTAGGAAACCTACCTGCTCTAAAGCAAGTCCACCTCACAGATGCCTGCAGCCCTACCAACCTGGTATTTCACAACAGACACCTTCTCACACCACTCAGGACGTCCATTAGAGTTTATCTCAAGTCCTAGAACTGGACACGGATGAGCTGAGGAAGCCGGGAGCTTATCATTTTAAAGGGGTAAAGAAACTCAGCGAACCTCCTAACATGGCATAAATCCCTCTGCGATGCATGGCCACTTGTGGTTTCCCTCATGACAACCGCATCCAGAAACGGACATGCACAAATCATGTGCTTTGCCTCAGAATACGTCAAAGACAGATGGTTAATCATGGGACTGTTGCCTCTCTTTTATAGCTGTAATCTGCCAGTATTATTACTATTTTTATACTACTTACCAGACACTTTCATTTTAGCTCAGTCGCATACCCAATGCATTTACCCAGAGTTACACACAATTTTTTATTTTTTTTTAAAAAACGTTGACGCAGCTGGATATTTGACTACAACAAGTGAGGTTAAACATGGTCCTCAGAGCTTAAACCCAGTCCTCAGAGCTTAAACCCCTCTGCAGCACTGCCTTAATCCCCATGTTAGCAGTCCACACAGGTCCAAACTTCCAAGGAGACATACAACAGAGTGCAGGGCACACAGAGAGCGTCTCGCTGCACAGCTGTCACTGTTCGCCATGCTGATCTGTTGTTCTGCACAGTGGGTGGCAGCAGCATGACACTGCTTTCAAACAAAAAGGGGAGGGGGTTTGCAGGTTGACTTAACCAGAATTTCTGGACTTAATCCTTTAAAATATGCACATGCAATAATGAGAGAAGCGTAAGGCATCTGAGAAGTTCAAGCCCTAGATATGCAAAAAACAACAACAAACAAAATCACCACTGCACAGGCCACGCAAACTACATACTGTCTAGTTATACTCTAGGCTGGATTTTACTCACTGCTCTCTGACAAACAGGAGACCACCCACATTGCACTGTAACAGTAAAACCTGCATTTTATTCTACAGTAAACAACTGTGAGCTTAAGCATTCGCTACTCCATCACAACTACATATCAGTACTGGATCCTAATTGTGGTTAAGATAAAACATCCCTCCCTGTCCCTCATTCTCTGATTTGGCAGCAGCTGAGCACAAACTGCAGCAGCCCATTGGTGCTCCTGGCAGGCAAAGGCACACGCTCTGAGAAGTCCTCAAAAGTCTCATCCCGGATATAAAGGGTCTCCAGTCTGTAACACTGAGAAGGCCTCCTAACAGTCACTCATCTTGGCGCGCAAAGCTACCACACAGGTGCTAGAGTACCGTTCTTTAATGTCCAAAGAAAATGCTGTCATCTGCCTGTTTGTTCAATGTCCCTGAAGCAGAGACACCCATATTAACGACCTCATAGGTCCAACCCCACCTCAGGTTTTCAGACCAATCTACAATGCAAGGTGAACCCTGAAACAGACACAAGAAGCTCTGATGTCAATATTGACCGGTGAGTCAATGAGGGAGATGAAATGGCTGGAGTGGTGCAAGAACAATAGAACCACTGAGAGATGGTCTACAGTCCCAAGAAACACCCACACATACCTACACCAAGGGTGGAGTTTCAAAGCAGCAGTGGACCAATGGTGAGGCAGTGCTACTGAAAATGTTTAATGAAGAGGTGAACTTGAGGAACTGCAGATCATACCTTTGAATTCCTAAGCTCCCCCCACAGCAAGTGAGGCACTGGTGGGCCAGCCTCTCTCATCAATTACCCTGAGCAAACATTGATTTTCTCCCCAGGCCGCCTATTTTAAGCGCAATGAACACACAGTGCTTCCCAAAAAGTAAACTCAGCAAGAATTGATTGGTGGTTAACAAAGGAAACATTTAATGCTTTCTGAGGAAAGCCTAAATTTTGGGGGGAACATAATTGTTTTCCCGTTTTCACACACTCAGCACGACAGCAATGCCAATGTCATGCACACTGGGGCCAAACGTAGCCTGAATGAAGGAGAACCTGAAACTATTTTTGCAAAAAGCACGGTTCATTTGGCCATGCTTGTTCCAGTTCCCTACAATAACATCTGACATAAGCTTCTAATGTTGGCCAGGATGACCGTCACAAAAAGCACGTGCATCACTAGAGTGGGGAGGTACCAGAGTGTGTCATTATACATGCAAAACAGAACAAGCAGCTGGGTTTGAAGATCTCAGGGTTGCAGAATGCTGCTCCTATTGAGAACTGAGCAGCAGTCAGTCTCCCTGCTACTGAGCCCCAGTTTTCACAGCAAAGGTCACTACTTCTCTGGACATGTGCAAGCCCTACATGATGGAGTAGAGGTTAGGCTCTAATGTTAGATCAGCTGCCCTTGGTGGCCCTGACACTTCAGAAATATCACGGTCTATAAGCCCTTACGCCACTCCGGCCTTGAACCAGGGCAGGGAAGCAGAGCATAAGCCTCAGAAAACAGTGGGCTGTGTGATAAAGCTCCCTCCCCATTACCCTCCATCCCAAGGACGGTGACCACACAGGAGTGCCTGTCCCTCTGCCCAGCAGCACGCAGAGGACAGGATGAACGTTAAAGCACCCTCCCCTCCCAGACCTCATTCTCATTCAGGGTTCTGCTTTCCTGTCCTCGCCCTGCCAGTCATCACACCATAGTCCCACCTACAGGGTGCAGGCACTGCAACGCATGAGAGCTGCACCGTATCACGACGGAAAGACCAGTGAGCATGTTATCTCAAGGAATGGATTCAGAACTTGCTTCACAATGTCTCAGACCATGGGAGTGGGGGGGCAGCAAAATAAATCAAAGGACTAAAAATGCTGCAGTTAAACATCTACTTTCTTGCACAAATCACCTTCACTACACAACTGGCTATAAGATCAGTCAATAACTGATGCTGTTTAAAATAGGTGTATAGCTGAATAACAAATTAGAAAAGGAGACCACACAGAAAAAACTTCCTGTGTGTAATGCTTGCTCAGAGGAGCAACTTCCTGCATGACGCTCATATCGAGAAAGAGATGGTTCATCAAATCAACTCAAGCAGGCAACATTTAGAGGCCGTCGTTTGTCATCTTTCTTTTGCAAAATACATGTTTTTAACATAGACATCTTAAATCTCATCTCATCTACACATATGGAAACTTGAAATGGAAAACAAAAAGGCTCTCAAAAAGTGGAGTAATTACAATTCCAAGCATGAATTCTTCCTGCTACACAAGCTGAGGCAGATCCTGCGATTACTGCAGCAGGCCAGCTGCAGCGACAGCATGCCAGGAGGCGGGGAAAGAGAGAGCAGCAGCATCCAGGGCCCACAGAAGACCACCTGGATCCGGACCCGTTTAACCCATTCAGCCAATGGCAGTATGTTGCCTCTCAGCTGGAGAAGTACCAGCATTAATTTATAGTGGTACAAGCTTAAAAGTGACTCCTGGGGGAGATGGGCATGCACAGACCACCTTATTGAAACACAGTAGGTTAAAGACGTGCAAAATATCAGCTGCCCTGGTGGAAACCAAAAGCATCAAAGCGAACACAGCACTGGTAGATATGAGTATTCTAAAACGCTTATGGGAAAAGAGGGAGCATTCTGCAGGAACATAAGCAGATAAAGGCCTAACACTAAGAGACTACATAACTTTCATCTGAAGACCTCAGAAGGTGGGTCAAACTCAGAGGGAGGCAAGCCAAGGCAGTGCTGGGGTGCATGGTTCATTGCTGCAGATGTTTATATGGCAGGCTACCTGATGACAACGTGTACACTCAGCACAGCATAAAATCAAAGGCAAAGGCATTTGTGCTGGAACAACATGTATGCAAATACTAACTACCCAAAAGGCCACAGCTCCTGCTCTCCGTAGTGCAGTATCTGAGCAACATTCTTCTTCGGTTGCAGACACAAAAACAGCATTTTATCAGGATTTAACGGCAAGCTATCAAATAAACAGTGGAACAGTGGGGGGGGCATTCTGATTTGTCTCTTTTGTAGCCTTCCTGCAAAGATAACACATAAAAGCCTGGGTACCGGGAATCAGACAAGACAAAATGAGGCCTGGAACATGATTAATGAAAGGCTTGTGTTTTTTGAGATTATGCTGGGAAATGGTGCTGGAAATTTTGGGCAATACATCCATTTGCCTTGGCGGTCAAGCTGTTGATTACAAAGCAACGACAGCCGGCAGAAAGTCATGGAGCTCTCAGCAGAGCAGGCTGCAACAAGCAGCCAAGGTACAGTGCATGGGGCTGAAGGCCAGAGGCCCTGGTTGAGGCCTCCATCATGCACTGCAGAGCTGCATTACGCTACAAGCTAATGAAGTGACAAAACATAAAGAGGGTTAAGCAGGGCGATACTACGGCTGGCCTCACGCCTTTGGGGATTTGGGTTTGAAAGCGGCACTGGCCAAGTGGAAATCGCAGGTATTGCCTGGTCATTTCTCTCCACCCAAAGCAATGCTAGAAATATGTCCACCATACATGTGAGAAATGTGTAATTAGACCTCAACATTACGTTGGGAGACCCCAGGATCAAGTTGGATCTGTGCCACTAGTCCTTAGAGGAGGCCGACTGCAAGCAGCACAGTACCTACAGTCCACGCAGGATGAGGAGTCTCAAACACAGGGGTGACAGCTAGGACACAGAAAAAACAAGCAGTAAGCAGAGTTTAGCCTACGCAAGTGTCGAGGGACCAGACAAGGGAGGACGACAAAAGCAGCAAGGGGGGAACAAGCTGAGGCCAGTTTTCCAACAAACAGATTGCTGAAGTTTGCAGATGCTATAATACAAAACTAAACAGCAAGAACTTTTTGGGTCATAAAGTGCTCTCTGTACCTGAACATATAAGGTTACAACCTGTACCTGGTTTTACTCCAAACAGCTGGACTAGTGTGCGTGTCAGAGAGGAACAGAACATGCTACACGTTCTCTCATCCCCAGGGCTGGACAGAGATGATCACTGTCTAAAGGTGGGTCTTATCAGTTCGCACAGAAACACAACACTAGCTAGTTCTGTTTGGCTTTGCAGTTGACGGACTGCATCTTTTGATATGGCTCTCCAGGGAAACAGGACTATTTCAGGGGAAGGGAGGAGACCTTGGTTGGGCCGGTTTTCCTCCCAGTGACTTCTAGGAATTAATGCAACTTCTCCACTAGAGTGCTGAGCCAGAACAAAGTAGAATTGGCCTTTTAAGATATAGAGGGACATTTTAAACTAATTTTACCGCTGCTCAATGTCAACAGTAAGGATTCAATACATCTTTTCATATATCCTTGTGGCACAACAATATTTAAATACTCATAGTAAACAATTCATTTACAAATTAAATTTCATTTGACAACACACTCCGCAACAGAGATGACACATTGAATGTCAACAACGGGTATGGTGGCAGTGTCTACTCATGTTGCCTGCAAAGTGCAAACCTGAAAACAGAAGCAGACTTCTTTAAAACAAACGCACCAGCTAATGGAAAAGCCTCATAGATGACAAAACAGAGTCAAAGAACCACTCTGCACTACTATATGGACAAGCCTGACATACCCCTTTTCCACCAACAGAGAATGAGTTCCGTTCTGGTTCACGCACCAAATTTAAAACCATTCCGAGCATTTCAACCAAAAAAAAAAAAAATTGGGTAGGAACCTGAAAAGTTGGTTCTCAACTGGAAACTAAAACAAAGCTGATTTTTACAACGCGAACCAAGACGACATCACTGGGCATGTCATTAGTTTGGAGAGGAAGCCAAGCACAGCAATGGTGAATGCAATGGAAAAGGATAAATCTTCAGGAAAAAAGAAAGTCCAGTGGTCTGTCAAGGAAAAGTATTTGCTGGCGATTTGGTCATCTCCTGTGAATCAGGAAAAGCTGGAGAGGAGCACAAGAAAAAGCACGCTGTACGCTGAACTAGTTGAGGAGTTGGCTAAAGCTGGGTTCACTCATAATCAGGAACAAGTAATAAACTTAAGTTTTTTTTTTAAAGAAGGATTACTGTGACTCAAAAAGTTGTCAAAAAGTGGAGCTGGACAGGGAAATATAGCACTAGCCTGTTGCTGTAGCTCTCGTGTGTAAAGTTTATTTTGGGATATAAATTGTGTAACTGGCATTTAAATAGCCTTAATATTGTAGTGCTTTAATATTGCCTTTTTCTTTACAATCGTCCAGCATCAGTAAGGACAGCCAGCAGACTTGCTTCAGATACCGAGCCCACCACCAGTAGGCCTGGTGGGGGACCTGTCCAGAATTGTCATTTCAGGTATTCAATAAATATTTAATACTCAATATATTTGAATATCCAAAATAAACTGAGTAGTAAAAATGTCATTACAGATATCATGTCAGACACCTACAATTACTTCCGTAGTGCATTCTGCAACATCCTCCATTGATGACGCATCCTTGATTACAATGGTTCCGCTCAAAACTGGTGGAAACGCAGGCTGGTTCGCTAGCTGGCACCAAGGTTCAAAGAATCCTGAACGGAACCAGTTCAAGAACTCATTCCCTGCTGGTGGAAAAGCGGTAACAGTGAGTTCCCACCTCAGAACCAGCATGGAAAAATCTGTAGTGAACAAGGACTCCAGCAGACCCTCCATGGGGACTTCCGGCATCGCAAAAAGGAATGTATGACTAGACCTGTCCTGCTGCTCAGCATCCTCAATCCCACCTCCTCCTCTCAGACACCGGACTGCCTCGAGGGAGCAGTCCAAGGATGAAGCCCGTTAAATCAATGCAAACTCCTCAGCTAGCCTCTGAGAGGCGGCGCTTCTTCTGTGTGTTGTGGCAAAGGGTGGGCAAACGGGGCTTTTCCCGATAAACATAGCCAGAGACCTTGGGGTCTAGGCATGAAAGCAGGCCCTGTTCTCTTCGTGAGGAAATCCGCCAAAGAAAGCCTAACATCTCTATTAGTGGGCTAAATCAAGCTGGCTCTGCTCAGCGAGAGAAAGGCACCGGCTTCCTCTCCCTCGCAGGGTCGTGGTTGCAGCGAGGAATCCTTCCTCATCTCCGCCTGGCTCCTCAACAGCGTGAGGCACAGATTCGCTTTTCACAAACGACTATTCAGAGCCTCTGCTCGCCGTTCATCCTTTTCAATCTCACACCTACACGTTCGCTCCCAAAAGCTGGGTGAAATGATCAGGCCATTTCCACGGCAACGGTGCATGGAGAGCCCTGACCCCTAAGCGAGTGCTCTCGGAAAACAAGAGGAGGGGGTGAGGGGTGGGGCGGGTGGAGAGGGGGAGGTGACTGCAGCTGTCTCCGTAGCACCCGGCTGCGCTGCAATCTGCCGCTCAGATCAGCCCCCCTGCTGCACTACCTGCCTGCCACCCCTTCCACCCTACCAACCCCTTACTGGAACAAAGCAGCTCAGGATCCCGATGGATTTAACTACCCTAGCCCATCCCCTGCCCAGGCATCTGTGTCACGTGTCTGGTTCAACCTGACTGCTTCCATGACCTTGCATCATACCCACAACAAGAGGAGGCCATGAAAGCCAACCCCCACCCGTATCTTACACATCAAAGAGGGCACAGGCATCCTTGGAAGACCACTCAGATGAGCCAGAACTCTGTCCCAAAGCCCAGGGAAAGATGGTGGCTCATTTTTCTTTCAGCTTCAGACGAGTCATGCGAACTGCTCAAGTCATGACACCTTGAGCTCTCATGAACTTGCTGCATATGGAGTTTGAGCCTCAGTCCATACGGTACCACTTTATTTCAATAAAAGGATCCTATTAAGCTTCGAAAGAAGGATCCCCACACACCCTTCTTCAGTCACATGGCACAACACACACCGTACAACACGAAAGGTAATTTGGCACACTTGTTCCAACATAAACAGAGAAGGAGAAGATGACAAGAGACTGTGTGCCGAGTAGATAGAAATCTCACGTCAGGAATCTAGCGTGTTTAGGAGTAGTTTGTTAAGAAAAAAGATGAGCTAGCATAATGACATTCAAAAAATAATAATTTTATGCATGACTGTGGCAAGATCGTTAGTACAGATCTCTAGCTATAACTGTACCCAAATTACTGAAACCCCTTGCCAAAAAAATCTCTTCCCCATGCAAGGACTAAGCCAGGTCTTTATGAAAGGCATTATTTTCCACATTTCCAGAACCAGTTCACCAGACAGGATGACTTATAGTAGCTGCTTGGCATTTACCAAAGGTTTAATAGGTCACGCGTGTACAGAGAAACCCGCTTTGAGCCACGCAGGGGAAAATGAAAGGAGTATTCATAGAGAATGAACCAATACGCTCCTCCAGCAGTGTGTCAAAGGTCACAGCAAACTGCCCTCCTACACCGACCAACATACACACGCATTCTATCATGTCACAGTGAGCAAAGTTCCCATTCAGACAAACATACATTATGCAGATCATTACAATCTATAATGTAAAGGAGTTCTTCATGCTGCTAGAGTGGAAGCTTTCTGTAGCACAAAGCCTCAAACCTGAGAACTAACATGGCTACATCAGCACACAGCTAGTCTGATGCTAACAAAGGAAACGTTAGGTCAACGGCAGTTCATTCTGCACAGGCCAGAAAAGCATTACCCACCCCCCCCGGGGCCTGACTGGTTCCTCTGCTGAGCGATAGTGGGATTCACGGCCAATCAGACGACACAGTGATGACTTCATCCTTATGCATCACGCTCTTAATGCCAATCCAGCTCACATGCTTGAGCAAAATGGCTTTAGCAAAAAAGAGCGCTGCAAAGAGGGATCATTTGTTCCCACCTGCTGCCCCAGGCTTTCCTGCTAAAGGCTCAGGCACTTTGTTTAATCGTGACACTCGATAGTGATGCAGCACTATAGGTGCTGGCCTTCACCGTCCATAATTTTAAAGCATGACATTAACAATTTGCGATGCACACAGCATCAAACAGTGCTAACAATTATACACTTTTACCTTTGAAAACTTTGTGCGTTTACTAAAAGCAGGGACTACATTTAACTATACAACAGGCTAGAAATTTGAACGCCTTTTAACTGGTCCCTCACCACTGCAAGACTGCCCTGTCCAACAGCAACAAAAGCTGGATGCACTGAGTTCTAAAGCTGTCTAGGCCCTGGAGCAAGCTTAAGTCAGCACTTCGCCAATGATGTGCAGTTCTGCCACAGATGCACTGACGGGGTTCTACGGCCCATAAAAGCAGATGTCACACTAAAGCTCCAGTCTGAAAGCAGAGCCAGCAGGATTGGGGGGGTGGGGGGTCTCACTGCAAGAGCCAATGACTAAAGGGCAAAACCCAGAAAAAAACTCTGATGAACCACACATTACTTACAAATACTGTTTTGAATGTCTCATCTGGTATGATACCCTGTGGTTTGAAACATGCATTGTTAATTTAAAAAACAGGCATGCACAATGAGAGACCAGTGATTTTTTTTAAGCTCAAGAATAAAACAATGGGCAGTCTAAACTACAGTCGCAGGAAAGATGAGACCCAGCACAAGCACCGTGGCACGGCTTCTCTAGCAGCCATCAGAATGGCATTGGCCCGCTCAGATATGAGAGAAATGCTACTCTGCAGGGTCGTGCCGAAAGCTGCCTCCTCCCCATACAGAGTGCTGCTTGTTGGGAGCACACAGGGGTCTTTAACAGAGCATTAGCATGGGTCTGGCTAGGAGAGGAGCCCGCTGCCCCAATGAACAAAGGCCCCACAGTCAACTCAGCCCAGGCTCTGCCACTTATGCTACATGACTGGCAGCAGCAACTTCCCTGTTCGGAGTGTGGCAGACTAATCTCAGCAAGGGACAGAGCTCGGCTCCGGAAAACGTTTGAACGAGCGGAGCGAAGACAATGTTGGGAGGGAGACGGACGGCAGAATAACAGCTAAGATCCCCTCATCATGAGAGGCAATCCAGCACGACACTGTGAGCACACAGAGTGTTGCAAACAGATTCAGGCAGTCATTACTGCAGTGGACTACAAGCTGGGGGAGGAGAAAGGAAGGCTTAAACTAGAGCTGAGGGCTTTTTTCGTTGGCTTCCAACCAACCACATCTGCACATTTGGGATTTCGGGGCAGCTGAGTGTAAAGCCTGATTCTGAATTACAGTGCTGGTACTGGATGCCTGGAAACCACGTGACTGGCATCACATGCGTGGAAGGGGTGGCGGCAGATCTGAGCACGTAATGAGCTCAGTAATCCATCTCCCAGTTTCTAAGAGGCTGTAGACACTGCAGGCTCACTGCAGTCTAACAGGAGATAGCATGCAAGAAAGACAGGGGAAGCTGTGTCACATGACCCAGAAGCCAGGGCACAGCTCCTTGCCAATCGCCTCCTTGAGAAGGGGACGCAGAGCTGTGATCCACTTTCTCAACCATCTTGGGGGGCTACCGCAGCATACTTTTGGACAACTTAAGTGTCTGGCTGTTCCTTCATTTCCCAGCAACACCACGCTGGCTGTTCTGTGCAGGCATGAAGGGTCTTCTGCGGCATACCTGCCTGTTCCACTGGTCCCATCTAGCGCTGACCTGGCTCCTATAGGCTGCTGCACACGGCCTTCCTCCATCATAAAACGGCAGCTGATTACCCCACTCAGCTTCCGTGATTAGAGAGCGCCGAGACACCCCGCCCTCACCCTGCCCTGCTGACACCCGTCAAAGATCCCCACTGATAAGCCCCATTGTAAAGGCCGCTTGGGTGACACATAACGCCTCATAATCAGCTGCCATCTGCTACGAGATGGGCAAGCCGACGCCTGCTGCTCACCATGGAAAAGCCACGCCCCCCAAACGGCAGCACAGCCGTGGACCATGAAAACAAGCAAGCTCGCAGGCAGGAGGAATGCTACCAGTCTTGCCCGTCCCCACAAACAGGTTGCATTGAAAAACACTGCTCTCCCTGAAGGTGGAGCCCAGTTTTACCGTCTGCTACTCCACACTGCGTTTCGAAACATGACACGGGGCGACAGAGCAACAATCACAGCACAAGAGGGACACCACAGGACCGCAAGAAGCAGAAAGGCACATATTTACCGATTCCATGGCCGTCTTCACTGGGGCGAGGTTAAAATCCAAAAGACTGCCTGCCGCAATCAAGTCCTTAAAAATACTAAAAAAAAAAAAATAAAAAAAATACAAAAAAGTACAATTAGTTGACAGAATGCTCCACTTACACATTCCTCACAAGCAAAAGCTGGGAAATCTGCCTTTGTGCCAAGCGCCTTCTCACAGAGAGGGGCTGCACTAACAGCTAGGTTAAAGAAAGGCTGAAGTAATGCATGTTCCGTTCAGTACGCTCTTCATTTCAGTGGTTAAAATTCAATCGAACCACCGCCCCCCTGCTGACCCACAGGGCCTTGTCGGGCCCCCTTGCATTTAGAGGAAGGATGGTTTATTTGGATTCAATGGGTGAGTTGAGGAGCTTTTCAAATACTTTCAGATGCACACTGGCTACAACCCCACCCTTGAGAGAAGTTGCATTAAAATGCACATGGGGTGTCCATAGAGGCACAGACATGTCCCATGGCACCTGCTCGTTTCTCCGGCAGTGCAGGTCGTTGTGTTCTATCAGCCTCATGGAAGCTCCCTTGTAACCCAAGATCATTTGGAAAAGTCAGGCTCCAAGGACAAAACTGCAGCACGTTGACATTTAGTTAAAAGCACTTCCTGAGGCGCATGCACGCCAGGCAGGTACACATGCACGTGAACACACACACACACACAGCAAACTGCCATCAGTCACTGCCTAGGAGGCAGGAAAAGCACAAGGGCAAAGGAGAAGCCGCTGCAGGACGCCTCTGATGCATCCCAGCAGGTGGTCGCTTGGCTCAGCTCTGCTGCAGTCATTGCATCCCAAGACCTACCATGTAAGATCGTACATGCTCCCAGCCCCTCAGTTTTCTGCCCCGTGGTTGCCTCTTGCCTCCTCTTCACAAGCCCTCCCTTCACATATCCTAAGACTGATTCCTCAAAGGGGCTCAAATGAGAACACCCACAGTACCAGACACTTGCCGCGACAGATTCGTACATATAATGAACTGTTAAAGGTCTGGAAAATTCAACATGAGGCAGAGGTGGGAGAGGGAGTGATAAAAATTCATATAGCTATCATGAAGGGGACCCATTGAAGGGTGAATGAAAGATGAAGAACATACTGCTTTATTGTTCTCAAGTCAGGGATGACAGGGCCAACAGAAAAGTATAAACAGGGCACAGGACAGGGCATGCCAACTCCTCTGTTCTGAAGTAGACTGCCTGTCCAAGAAAAGAGGTGTTGAACTCTGAACTAAACATACCCAAAGGAAAAGCTGCTCTTTTGTAGTAGAGGCGTGGGATCATTTAAAATGAGTGTGGATTGCAAAACAACATGGAGCGACATATGTCAATCGGACTGAGCCCAGAATTCTGATGTCAAACAAGAACACAAAAGTACGAATTGGACAACTTGAATGAATTCTTTCATTTTCTATCGAACATTTAATTATATTAAGAGTATGTTTTAGAAAATCAACCCCAACAGTGAGCCGTTTTGGAAAACCAACCTAAACAGAGTTGCTTTGGATAATTAACCTAATGGAATGTGATGCAGCGATCTGTCATTTAACAGCAGTACTGCACGGCAGCCTAATCCTACCAGAAACTGCAACAGGCCCAGACAGTTCAAACGTAGACTCCCTGCCGGAGTTCAAAAAACCTGCGCTGTGGCCCTATGCGGTGAGGCCACATCCCCAGGCAGAGGTGAGTGTGATGCCTTAGGGCCTCAAACTAAAAGGTAGCCAGTAGCCTCCCGACTGCCCGGGGGCATAATAGGACCCCTTGTGCAGCAGAGCCACCTGCACTCCTGCCGCTCGGCGTTTTAGTCCCCACCTCGAGGCGAACAGGCATATCGAGCCAATCCAACAAGCCAGATAGATGTTCAGTGAGGAGAGCCACTTCCGTGTCTCTAATCGAGCGGGCGAGGTATTTGAAATGGCACCGTTCCCTGATTTGGGCTACGTGTGACCAAGCAGGGCAACAGGGTACTGGGAAAGTACCGGCTCTCACAGAATTTCAGCACTATGACTGTTAATCACCTCCGGTGCACATTTCACTAGTGAAACACTGACACTTAACATGCCAGAAAGCCGACATATTGACAGTATCAATCTACCACTACCATACGCAGACCCCTCACCACCACACAGAAGGTAAGCTAACAGTGCTTCTACCTACTAAGGACCCTTGACATACTTACGAGACATAGGATGTATTTGCCTCATGGACTACAGGAGAACCCTGCAAGGACGATCATTACATTCAGTTTTATGGGGTGCCGACCGACTCACAGGCAACTCATTCATGCATTTGGGTGTGCGAAGCACAACTATAAGCCAGTCAGAAGCTAACTGACTAAAAGTTTTAGAGAGCCAGTTTAAGAAAAATGAAATTACTGAGTGTTACTATATGCATGATTACACCCACACTAACACACGTAAAACAGCAGTATTCACTTTAATAAAGTACATAAGACTGAATTTCATTTAGCCTGCATTTAGAGATACATTTGAATGCTCTTTGGGGGGGGGAGAACCTGTAAATGCATGCACAAAAACTATACATATTAATTCTGTTCAGTGTATGCAGCTCATAAATTTGCAGGGGGTCCCAGTTCAGTTTTACCCACAAGCCCAGGGTGCCCCTCAGCTCACGCAGAGTACACACGAGACGGTTCCAAAAAAAAAAAAAAAAGTGAGGCACATGGTGGCCAAGGCACCAAACCCCACCACTGCCAGCAGTACTTTGCTTATAGATCTACAGTCCAGAGCAACCTCAGTTCACACCACACAACACTTTCAGTGCTGGGGCATGAGGGAAGATTAGCCAGACTAGACAGAAAGACAGTCAACCCTATACCTCAACTCTTATGGACTGGTGTGAGCTGCTGGTAACGTACCGCACAGCTGGGAAACACAAACCACAAAGAATAAAAAGACAGTAACAGAACGTTAAAAGGAATTCAAATTCAATATTCTGTAGTCACAGAAGATAGGAGAATAACAGCGCTCATCTTCTATGAGTGCAGCCATCCCTATGCAGCCTGATGGTTTGTTGTCACCCGTCCCCTCATCCTGCTCTCCAAAGCTCTGTTCTACAAGAACCACCATGCTTTCCACAACTCGGTCCGCTTCACTTGTCTGTGAAATCAGGACAACCCCCCACATACACACACAGTCTCCTCTGCCTTTGTCGAGCACACCTGCAAACCAGCCATCTTCTCTAGAGTCCGTAAATGCTGCGCTTCACTCTAACAGGACAAGCCACGTGGAGCACAGGACAGAGGGGCCGACAGTCACAGGTCAACCACGGCCCGAACGGAAAAAAAGAGATGGCCCCATTTGTGAATTATTGAATATCTCCAACTTTTTCAAAGCCAAAACTGGTTTTTAAAAGCTCACACTTAATATTATTTTAGTCATTCACTTGTGTAATGATGCGCCTAATCAGAACCTTTAAGTGCCCCCGTGTTTATTCTCCAACTGCTACCCTCAATTTAACCATTTCTTAAGCAACCATCAGACTGATAAAAGCACCATTTTGCTAAATTACACAATTTCCAACTGTTAATTCTGTAACACGAGGTTGAAAAATATGACGACGAATTATGGGTCACGTCACGTTTCCTATCCAAAGTTTTATATTTCAAGCATCAAGTATCTGCTGGAGAGGCCTTATTGTCATATGCAGTGCAGGCCAGCGAAATACTGGCCCCACCATACAGGGAAGCAACTTGACCCAGCTACTGAAGAGAAAGCAGGGAGGAAACAGAAAGAGGAGAGAAAAAATGAGGCACAGGGCTCCTCTCCAAAACAATGACATGATCGAATCCAGTGGGGATGATGGCATGCTTCTCAGCCCCCTAGATGAGCATGCAAATAAAACCCGTCGTGAAGGGCACTAAGACAGAGGGGTGGCTGGCAGGCGGCCGTCACAACGCCCCCACTCAACCCCCCCATGGCATACTGCAAGTGATACGGGGTGAGCAAAATCACGGGCAGCGACGGTATCCGGGACATTTCTGGAGTGCCCGTAGCTTCAACTACTCAGGAGGACAAAAAGAAGTGCCATCTGCTCCCCCAACATACAGGCCCCATTGATTTCAACACTGATACCTGGCAAAATCAAAATTCTGAGCACCAGCTCAAGAACCTGCATTAAAACATCAATACACATCTGATAGTCTGTATGGGGTGTTTACTGCATTAAGAACAGTCCAAAAGCACAGGACATGATGTAGAGGGGACTGCCAAAGACTGGCACAAGCTAGACTGACCCTTGGGCTGCTCTTCTACACATCACTCAGGGTCATCAGCCATGGTTTTTTTTTTGTTTTTTTTTTTTAAAATGCTAGAAAGCAGCTGAGATAACCAATCAGATAACTGGGAGAACCCAAGTGCCAGAAGACAGACTCATCAATTGTCCAACAAGTGATCGGCTCTCCGGCACGGTGACCAATGACTGGCCTGGTAAAAAGAGGAGCCATTACAGAAGCATATGTCAGCCATCAGCAGGTGAGCCAGAGGCGGGCCACTGCAGACAGGCCAGTCAGATGCCAAATGGATATGACAAGTAGTGGAGAGAAAAAAAAAAAAAAAAAAAAGGAGGAAATGGTTTGTGGCCAGGTAACTTCTAAAGCAGAAGTTAACTCAATATGCTTCCATAATTATCAACCCTTACAAACCACTACACAGTCAGCTAGGTAAATAATGAATAAAGCAAAAGCAGCATGAATAAATGGCAGGAATACAATGTTAAAACAGCTATCAGCACAGCCCCCCCCCCCCCACACACACACACACACACACACACACACACACAAGACCTGGAACAGACATTGCTTCCCATGCACTTGCCGCTGTGTTTATACTTCATAAACACCCCACATTTGCTTGTCACCATGACAACCAGTCCACCGTGCCGCCTGCCCCATGCTCGGAGAAACTCGAATGCCGGCCTTAATTCAGAACACGTGTTCTGTCACGAAGACCATACATCTCACAGCCTCCCCCCGCACTCGAAACACGCAATTATTTTCAATGCAGCAGAGGGTTGCGATTTTTCTTTCAATTAGTAGGCTGCAGTATGGCGTCGATGGCCGGCTGAAACACCTGCAGTGAGCGTGACGGAGGGCAACGGCTGCCCGATCGATACGGCCACTGCTTCATCCCTCTCGCTGTAATGTCATACCAGATTGATCTGCAAGGTCAACTAGTCCGAGAAAAGGACTTTGTGTAACGTACAGAGTAAATGGGCTCCACCTACTTGCAACCACTCTTCAACTGGAAAATTTACATGAGTATATATCAAAGGGGGTGGTAGTTTTTATGAGGTGGCTCAATAGAACACTACTTACACACACTGCTAAGATGCTGATGCAGTTCTCATTCACTCCGGTTGACAGTGTGCAAACATGTAGAGGTATGTATTCATGACAAAAATACTGATGCCTGAGAGACCAGAGGAAAGGCCTGCATGACTGCTGGGTAAACTGGGCATGCTAATCCAGCAGGCAAGGGGACGCCTAAATGTCAGACTGGCATGGCGACGCGCTGGCTTCTCCCTACAGCTGCTATCAACCGACAGAGGATCTGTGATGGGACATTGCCTGTGCCCATCCCCCAAGCCTCACACACCCCCGCCGTCTTCAGCAGAGGTAGATTACGTGTCACAGAATGCATCCCCTCCCCCACCCAGCCATCATCGCATTTCACGTCAGATGGAAGGAGCACTCTGCCTTTCATTTGACAGTGAGCAGCCTGGCAAGCCGTGCGATGGGGTATTGTATTGCTCTCATTTTAATACCCAATTAAAAAAATAAATAAATAAATAGAAGATGGGTAGGGAGATAAAGTACACAATTAACCCCACAAGCGTTTTATCTACCCACCCACAAGCACATTCACGCCACCCTGCCCATCACCATGGGAATATTTACCATCGATACACCAAGGCTATTTGGAGTCTGCTACACCAGGCTGGCATAATACCTTTGCAGGTTCAATCGTGAGGTTTAACATGCATTTATTGCATTCAACTCGCTGAACAGAAAAAATAATGAATGTTTCTTTCAGCCATTTTCAATGTGAAACCCTGAACCACATTCATTTCAGGCAAGGCTACTGGTAAAGGAAAAGATAATGCTTCAGTGCTGCCTTTAAAAAGGGCTATAGCCAGAGAAGGACGAGGCGGACGACAAACAAAATCACAAATCGCCCAGAAACCAAGCCTTCGCAAGAGACCAAGAGGCTGGTAACTAACCAAGGTTTGAGGAACATTTATCTGTTCAGTAACCAGGCTGAGGCAACTTAGCCTGTCTAGCATGATGCAGTTTAAGTTCCTGGGTGCAGCAGAAATGAGGAGCACGGAGGATGAGCCATTACTGCCCCTGATATTCTAAGCAGCAGCTGCTGCAAGAGCAGCAAAGAAGACAGCTGTATGCTTAAGGAAGGTGCTTAATCCAAACTTCAAGTAAACCCCCAGCTGTGTGAACTGGTGTAAAAGAAGCTGATAGGATAGGCATTCATGCTGAGCTAATATGTAAATAAACTGGTAAAAGCACAGATTGGGTGACACTGACGTAAAGACAGCGGAGGCAAGGTAATGTATTGTGGACAACCGAGGCCTCAGACTGCAAGGGGGCCTGTGTGTCTGGGAGAGGTCACAGGGGCCCCAAGTCAGAAAGCCCACTGCTCCCTCCAGCCTCTTCCCAGTACTGCAAGGGGACACAGAGGTGCTTACTCAAGCCGTGTACAAAAAAAAGTGTCCATCTGCTACAGCTTGCACACGGGGATGCACTACAGAGCATGCCTATGGCTCCAGCACAATCCCTGCATTCCCAACAAGCACCTAGAGGCATCCGGTTCGCTGTCTCTAACCATCTCCATGGCAGCGAGCACAGAGGGTTGCCGTGGTATTGACAGAGCAACGCAGTCTACCATTTACAGTCCCCCCCCCCCGGCCATAAGCCATGCTAACACCTTTGATTAAAAGCAGTAAGACACACCTGAGTCTCCCCAGCACAGCAGAAATCAAACCAATGCAGGGAGACATGTCTGATAGACCCCTCACCCTCTTTAATGAAATCTGTCTCACCCATTGGGACCCATTCAGGCCGACGCTAATGACATCTGTTCTGCCACTATCCACACTCTCTGAAAGCCATGTCGCTCTCTATTCTTTTTTCCCGCCGTTCTTCCTTCCACCTCGTTGTCAACACCAAAGAGAGGGTCGGTCATGTGTGGTTTCAGACGCATCCCATCACCCCCCGGCGGCACTGCCAACCCATCCCCCGTTTCTCATTTACGACTCAGGAAGCTGGAATGGAAAACGCATGAATTACAGATAGGAGAAAATCAGCATGGGGGGTGGGGAGCAAGTAAAAGGATGCAGAGCAGGCAAGGACTGGGTGCACTCTCCTCTGTCTGAGCTCTATGCGAGAGCATACATTATTTAAAGGCTGCAGCTTGCCTCCCCTTCCTCGTTCAAAGAGCAAGGCACCGTTAAACTCCAGCACCCACCCCCCAACATTTGACGGACTGACACTTGCACCGTGCCAAAGTAAATCCCATACTGCAATTCAGACTAAAAACACAACACAACCAGCCAGATGTCATTTCCTTCAGATTTCTGTCTAACGCAAATTCCACAGCACACAGCCTTACAACAAGACCAGGGTCACACGTTAAGTCTGTTTTGTCATACCCTCCCCTCCCTCCAGTTGAGCACCACACGCCTGGAACCCCCCTGCTAACTGGTCATGACTCCCGGCTGCTCGCCCATACCGCTCCGCCCTGACGTAGCAAAATAAGATTCCCACTCTCCGGCGGCAGTCCTTTGGGTTCGCACTTTCAGCACACCCCCCTGCTAACCTGTTCCTGGGCAAAAAAAAAGTCGACCGACACCCCGGGTGACCTGCTATCCGAGATGCTGGCTGCCAGGAAGCAAATGGAGTCAGATTTCTGAGGCCCAATGCCAATAGTAACCATAGTTGTCAGAACATGAATTTACACACATGCAGATCATTAAAAGGGACTAGCACCAGAGATTAAGCAAAAACATTTTCATGAAGTCAAAATTGTATTTAAAGTGATAATTTAATACAAAGGCTAACGACGATGAGATTTCATAGCAAATGGCAGACATGCTGAATACTGCCCTGCAGTGCAACAGACAATTTCAGGGAAATGCAGTCCTGTGCATAAGCGATCATCCCTGTGACCTGCATCTCCTTCTCCCCTCACAGGCACTGTGCAGTGGAATTCAAATAAATACCACTGAAATGAAAGGAAATCTGCCAATCATTTATAGACTTGTGAGCCTCCTGTTAGGAAGAGGGAATGGGAGCAAGGGAGCACCCACTGACAAAGATCAATCACATGAAAAACATTTAGAGAAACGTGACATAGCTTTTGGATTATACGCATGGAACTAACACATGCTTAAATGAAGGAAGGGAAACATCAGGACTACAGCAACGGCTTCCATTACCATATACACTCAATGAAAGTGACGAAAGGACAGAAGATTCACAACAGAGGCATTTAAGCTAGTCTGCAAGCTTTGTGCTGTGTAGATTAGTGCACTCAAGACAGCAAAACTGCTAGATAACAGTAGCTGTTTTCAGCCAGGCACTAGCATTTGGGTTTTGACAGTGGGTGCACAGGACACACAATCATTAGCAAAAATATATTAAATAACCCCTTTTCCATTACACGTTATTGTTTATATAGTGAACAGATCAGTGGTGTGATGCAAGTTTGGTAGCCACTTAAATCTGTCTCCATAAAGTGTGGTGTCATCGTCAACATGCTAGTAGATAGAAAGGAAGCAAAAGTGGTCTCACGTATTTCCAAAGAAGGGATAAAGGTGCACCAATTCACATCAAATCCACTCAAAATACATCACGACACCAACAAGAACCTGGGACTGACCATTATCTTATTAAAAGATCCCGAAAAGCAAGATAGTCCAAACACTGCACTGGTCAGCAACTATAGTGTGTGGCAAATAAAAGGGCATTTCCAACCCGGCAGCCATCATCTGATGTTAAACGCAATGGAAAGACTGGATTTTTGGGTGAATCACCTTATCTCTTAGCGCTAAAGGGGAAAAGGCCGGTGGGGGGGGGGGGGACTATAAACGCCGAGATAAGAGCCCCAGGTAAGGCCTTTTCATGGGACAGGCTGAGCTGCAGTGTACCACACTTCACATTTGAAAGCCACGTACACAGACCACACCAGCACTGACACGCTAAATGAAGAGCTTCTCCACCTAAAGAACACTCTCGCTACAGGAGGGGGTTGGGAAAAACACTGCAGGCCCTAACACAGTTAATTCATAGTGAGGTTTTGAAGAGCTGAAAACATCAACATACAAAAACCCCTGAACTGCCTGAGCCACTGTTCTTATTTTTATACTATGATAACAGTATACAGTGTTTGAGAAACTGGCCGTCTAGCAACATAAGCAGCAGAGCTAAAATCTGAATGGCCAGCCCAGTTAGGTATGCCTGACAGCCATGTCCCCCCTCCCTTCCTTCTGCAGCTGGATTTCAATGCAAATGGCCTGAGTCAATGGATCCAGCTGGTCCATCAATAGGGTGCCGCCTTTAAAGGCCTGAGTGATTGTGAATCAAGCCCACCCCACCTCACACTCCCACCCAGGAGGGGGCTGGGTGGCTAAGATAGCAACCAATGCTGGAGGTGCAGAGAAGAAAACAGGGAGTAGAATTAAGATCTAGAACATCTCATGTTCTCTCTTATTCCATCCCCGTGCTACACAGCTTAGCAGCCCTCACAGTAAACTTGAGCTAAAGTTCCTGTTCTCCTCCAGAACCCACAGATCCATGGGAAACCACCTCTCAGATGTATTAACACCAAAGACACCATCTGTGTTTCTCTTTCAACAGTCCCCGAAGGTGGAGCCAGAAGCATGGGCCATATTCGAAAGCCTCTGTTCTTTGTCTAGAGGTGTCAGTCCTCAGAAACATTGTCATTCCCAATTTATTGTTAAGCCATTCAAGTTTCTTCCACACCTCTTCAGTTTGTCTATTGTGTGGATGGAGGGCTTTAGACTCATAATGGGTCTACCAGATAAATGGATCCATTTTCAGCCAAGAAACCCTGCTAGGACTCTAGCTAACTCAAACATTTTGATTTCCGCTAGATATTTTTGTACACTGAACAAACGACAGGCAAACAAAAAGACAAGTTTATACACCACCTATGTTTAGACACCATCCAAGCTAAAAAAAAAAAAAAGCCATTCATTCTTAAACACAACCAGAACTTAAAACACATGTTCACTTTCACTAAAATAATGGATTTTCTCCTACATTTCACTTTAATTCTACTCCATGTGCAATAAAGACTCGTGCAATAATGTCTCAGGCAGACTGAGTGCTGTCTACTTCTTATTTTAAACTACAATTCATATTTGATATTACAGTGTGCATATGCTAGCTTCCCTCCTTTATATTTCTCCTATGTGCAA
The DNA here is from genome assembly GCA_009936485.2 of Gymnarchus niloticus. Classification (NCBI taxonomy): domain Eukaryota; kingdom Metazoa; phylum Chordata; class Actinopteri; order Osteoglossiformes; family Gymnarchidae; genus Gymnarchus; species Gymnarchus niloticus. Next base: position 13,525,069 of record JAACJT020000007.1, read on the forward strand.
TAAGGACTCATGCAATATGTTTCATGCAGATGGACTGTGGTCTACCTACCTCATTTTACACTACAATTCATATTTTGGTATTTTGTGTACATATGCTAGCTCCCATATTTTATATTTCCTTATTTATATATTTCATTTATTTTCCTGTATAAATCTCTCTGACACAGGGACTACACTTAATTTCGTTGTACTCGTTACAATGACAATAAAGATATTCTGATTCTGGAAAACTGATTTTGGGAAAATCATTTTTGAATTCCTTCTATACGTACTATGGCCTCATGTTCTGCAGAGAACCAGAAGAAAGAGAGAGACAGACATTTCCCACTGAACCCCCACAAGGTGGAACCCAAAATAAACTACTGTAGTTGACAAATACCAATGGAGACCCTCAAAACACCCCCTTTAAAGCCTCCTACAGCTCTGTAACAATCACCAGGAAGTTTTACCAGACATAGAAAGAACCTCCAGGAGACACTGGCCACCGAGGGACACAGTCAGCCAAAGTCCCCCCACCCCACCAAAACATCAACTGTTGTTCCTGACTCACCCCTCCCCCCACAACCAAACTGCCTCTGAATCACACCGATTTTCCCAGAGCTGTCGCCACCCTCCGCAATCACACAACTGGTTAGTGTGGGATTCCATTTTGCAGAGGTCAGATTTTTCTTATGGTCTGTCATATGAACTTTTAATGTAAAGTTTAAAGTATGCCAACCTTAAAGGCTAGACTGTGACTGGCTACAGAGCAGAACCTTACACAGGACCACAGAAAGAGGGATACAATCAGGGGTCTGCTGGCAGGGGGGCATACCCAAACCAACATCACACAATAGGTTCTAAATAGGCTTTGAACAAAATACCACAAATATTGCACAAGACGCCCACAGAAATAAGGAAAGAAAAAAAATAAAAGCAGGAAGTGCAATCCCCCATCATACAATGTGGGGAATGTCGGGAAACAAAACGGCACAATCAAGCATGTGGTCAGGAAACCCAATGGTCCAAACTGTCCAGCTGCCTCTGTGCTTTCCTGTTTTCCCTACACACGTGAGCCATATCACTGTGACGGTGCACTGCTACTGTGCAACATGGTGTCTGTTAATAAATTGTGCAGCTGTAAATGTCACAGAATCTGCTGTCACTGGGAAGAGACTGTACGTCAATTACTAACTTCGCCTTGGACTCACTTGGGGAAGGGAGATGCAGCAGGGAAGAGAACAGGGAAAAAAAAAAATACCATTCTGCTCAACCATGTGGTCTGGAGCCAAGAGCACACAAACAAACAAGGCAGGTCCCCCAGTGTACCAAAAGGGTGAAATCTGCCGTCAGAATGGGCAGCTCACTCCAACTTTAGCAACAACATGTACAAAACAGGAGAAGATGCGGTGAAAGCACCCCAATAAGATGTAAAGTCATAAGGAATAGCAGGTGATAAAAGCAGTAGCAGGGAGTCTCTTCGGGACAGACCAGGACTTCCCAGGAAACAGTGCATGGTCAACTGGGATGTCATGATGTAGACATGCAAACTGTGCCACTGCCCTTAGCCCCATGAAGGCCTTTTATTGTTCCTCCGCAGTGCTCACATTTCTGACCGCCGCATCCTATTACATTGCATGCTGGGGGGTGGGGGGCACATCTGAAAATGACTCTTCCCAGACCTTCACTGGGGCCTCAGATGGGGGGGGCATTTGGCCAGGGACAAAAGTCTTAGTATGCAACCCCCCCCCCCACTCCCACAGGCCATTGAAAGCCAGAGCACATGGAAAGGCTTGAAACAAGGCCGAGGACAAGGGGGGAGAAAGAAAAAAAGAACCCTCGAGAAACCAAGATCAAATAACTCAGCTCACAACCACACAGCCCCCAGAGAAGAGCATTTCCTGTCTCCATCAAATGCCTCGTTCAGTATTCCACCTCAAGTCCACAACAAGACAGACACCCATGTAACAAATTGCACACACATTCTTCATAAATACACGAATGCACACAGTACATTTCAGTCTTATCACGATCAAAACCGATGCCACGTACCCTATGTGAGACTCCAAAAAGATCCCTCTCAATGTGCAATGATTTTAAGAGAATGGCACTGTTAATTACCAGGCTACATCAGAATATGTTATAGAAATTCAGATGAAGAATGATTGGCTTAAAAAAAAAAACTGATTAACACGTGGTTAATCTTCTGACACATTTAATTGGGTCCCAAAAACCAACCATATGTCAGGTGAAGAAAACAAGGAGTCTTGGTATAAGGTAATATTCACTGAAATGGTCAACCCAGTACTGCCAAGTTAAATGCGGATTAATGATTAAGTAAAATGGTAGACAAGTATCTTAACATTTAAAAGGAATGTACTGAGTTGAACAGAGAGTGAAGAATCATTCATGCAAGTATACAAACACCAACCACTCGATTTCAAAAACATTTCCAAATTCCGTCTGGGTTTGCATTTTTAAAAATATGCAGTACAAGAAGCTTCAAACCCAGGAGGGGCGGACATTGCAAAATAACTGCGAAAATATATGTAAATGCAAACAAGTCTTCCATGCATTGCTTAAAGTGAACATCAAGTGAAATTGAAGCAAAAATTATTTTAACGATGGAAACAGCCCTGAGTACTGCAGTGGTATCCCTCAACCATTAATGCCGCAGCAATACTGGATCAGGATGATCTTTTCTTTTTAAGCTGCTTATCTTGTACAATTCCTTTTTCATTCCATTCCAAGATATGGAAAGACAATACACAATCAAATGTTAAACTGTAAAAAAAAAAAAAAAAAACCGTTTAAAAATAATATCCAACCAGGATGTATTTAAATATTTCAAGATGGCCACACATTACAGATGTAAGCAATACAGCCTTCCAAATGAGTAAATAAAGCACAGTAACTTATTTTTACGTAACACCCAGCCACCAAGCAAGTATTAGGCAAAACAATCCAAAACGTCGTGAGCGTGATTTCGGACACACGCAGTCCAAAGGGAGACAACCCTATACACCAGCATCCAGAACCGAAGCCCCCTACTGCAAACCCACAACCAAAACAAAACCATGGCCATACAGGTGACTGTGCAGCGGTGCACTACCGCAATGACTCTCGATCATCAACACTACACCCACGGCTGACATTAGACTTCCCACCAGCCGAAAGCCACATGGTACCTAACATCAGCTGTGTCGTCTTTTCGTGAGTGTTTATTACGTAACATTTTAGATCTTAAAAACGTAAAAAGATATAGAAGAATTACTGCCGAACGAAACCGTGACGTGTCATTATAGTGATGGTTCGAAGCACAGCACTGTATCCATAGCAGGAAAATAAGGAGTCTTATTTAGGCAGTTGGAAACGAGCTCCCCCCACCTCACCCCCAGCCCAACAACCCGCCATTGAAATAGCAGAAAACGAACCCCCGTCTCTGAGCAGGGCAAGCCGGTACCTTAACAAGATTACATGTGTTTCCAGCACATCTGTATACGGTGTGTGTGTGTGT
>JAACJT020000007.1:13537886-13566659 GCA_009936485.2 Gymnarchus niloticus
TTGGCAATTAACTCTCAAACGCTTCGCCACCAGTCGAGGTGACATCATCAGTGCACAAGTTGTTTGATTGATGATGTCACCTCGACTGGTGACGAAGCTTGTTTGACTGATGATGTCACCTCGACTGGTGACGAAGCTTGTTTGACTGATGATGTCACCTCAACTGGTGACGAAGCGTTTGAAAGTTAATTGCCAAGCTCGGCGGACAACTCAACACCTCGACCATCAACCTGAGCTACGAGGACCACCAATATTTTCTGTAATTTCCAATGGCTAGGCTCTTACAACCATCCGTTAAAGCCACTCACTATAGACTGGACTTACACTGTCCCATATACTGTCCAGATGAGTATCTCACGTTTGAATGACAAACGGCTTCCGTATAGTAAGGTCAGTGCTGAAAGAATGACAAACGGCTTGCGTATTTAGTTATTTTGTAATATGGGCCTGGACATTAACTGTTGGTTCACGAATAATTAAAAACAATCTTCATTACTAACTCAGATTTCCCTGTGCCTCTATTTCTTGCATGTTAGCTCATCCTGTGCCATCTGTATACCCACCCAATTATCACCTCAGATGTCTTCCCATTTTATTTACTCTAAATCATTCCTGCATTGTGTACTGTCCTCCAAATTCAGGGCTGCCAACCACTTTAAAATACATTGCAGATCGACACAATGTGTGAAATTTCAAATCACAAAATTACTATACAATGAATGCAACGTAAATGTGCATGATGTTAGCATTAATGAAAAACATATTAGAAGCAATTTAATAGCAACTTTCCGGTGTAGAAAAAAAACAGGTTTTTGGCAATCCATTCTTATACTTAGCACCTCCCTGTTACCATAGACACTAAAACACCATCAACTCCAGGATTCTCACATCAGAGCCATTTCCCAGCAAGCCCACCTCTCCTTAGAAAGCAGTCGAAGAACTTGTATCAAAAGCCACACTAACACAGATAAAACAACAGAATTGTGAGATAAGGTACTAGAGGCAGATTCTCAGTTGCAGGTGAACAGACAGGACAAACATCCCGTTGTGGTAACCAAGGCTGCCTGCATCTGAAGCACTGTACAGACCCAGGGTTATTTCATTAGGTCTGGTGTGAACTTCACTGTGTCATGTGACCATATGTGAGTATTGGGCTCCAGTCCAACTAGGTAGTGGGGAAAGTGTTTGTCTGAGGCACTCATGCTGGTGACAAGGGATGCCAAATTCTGGAGCAAACGTGGGTGTTGGAGACATCTCCTTAATGTGAATCATAGAGGTTAGCCAGCTTCTTGAAGCGTGGTCCCCAGTCATTGAGGTAGTCATAGTCCTGGTCTTGGTCGGAGCTGCCGGAAGCGATGGAACTCAGGCTGCCAGCCAGGGACCCATCACCCTCATAATCATAGATGAGAACCGTGTCATAGGGGGGAACATTGGGGTCTTTGTCCGCAGCATCCAGGCCCTAGAATATAGAAAAAGCCTGTCAGCCACGTGATCCTCCACCGAAGGTGTTGTATTTAAACTTGATAAGGCTCAGTGTGAAGCCGGACCAGACCAAGCAGCCCTTACATCATTGATGAAGTCCTCAATGTCAGTGGGGTCTGCGGGCCGTTTCCACAGATATGTAGGGGAGGGAAAATTTTGAGGAGCATCTTTCCGCATTGGCTGCCTCCCTCTAGGGAAAGCACAGCCTGGGCTGGGGAAGAAGGTACCAGGCAATAGAGCAGCAGAACCTTTGGCTGGAAAGAAAGCTGTGGGTGGAATCAGCTTGTTGGGGTTTCTCAGCTGCTCGATGTTGTAAGCGTTCTGGGAAGGGAGAGGAATACACACATACAGTGTGTGTGTGTGTGCGCGCATGTGCATCGAAGGGAATAACATTCCATCTCAGCATGTACGTCAAATATTTCCTTCTTTGCATCTGCAACATGAATGCAGCGCTAACACCTTCTCCTGCTGGCAAAATTACCAAAACACAAACACCTTATAAAGGAAAGATATAGAGCTAAAGTAAGCAGTGTAACTGAGGCATGAGGCAGGCATACTCATACCTCATCCTCCTCTCCACCTCCCTGCTCATCGTAGTTCAGGACATTGTCGCGAATGTCATCTTCCGACACCCCTTTCAGAATGCCACCTTTCTTGATGTTATGCAGTCTGCAGTTACCCAGTGTCACCACAAGGAGCAGCAGAACTGCAGTAGTGAAATAATATGTGATGAGATGAGAGCGTGAGCAGTGAATTTAGTTTTGTGTTTACTTGAATAGAACAGAAAATGTTATGTAATAGAAAAGGCATGAATATTACAAGTATTTACCTTTTTCTTAACACAAGACATCCGAGAACAATTTCTAATTCAAAATTCAATTCAAAAAATGTTTTTTGGTGTTGTGTCTGCAAAGATTTTTGCATTACACCCTTCCAAGTATACAGCATTTTTTCTTATAGTAATATACAATTTTTAGTACTTACAGAGGAGGAGCATAATGCTGCCTATAATAACCAGTAGAGCGGCGATACTGAGCCCCACATGGGTGGCAAAGAACGCTGCAGCTGCTGGCTTGCAAATCCCAAAGACGTCACACCTGCAGACAGTCACATTGAGTGTGGACACTGTAAAGAGTCCATCTGCATCTGACACCTTGATAGGAATGGGGTAGAGACCAGACTCCAATTCTCTATTAGGGGATAACCTGGAGTGGGTCTCTGAAAAGAAAAGAAAAGGAAAGAAAAGGAAAGAAAAGAAAAGAAAAGAAAAAAAAGAAAGTGAACTACAAGGATAGGTTATGAAATTACTTGACCAAAATCTTCAGGGTGTTGAGTGTCCACAAAGGTTATCTGACTATGTATAGATTAATTTATTTCATGAAATTAAGTGATATTTCTTGACCATTGTAGAGGGACAGGTACATCTTTTGGAATTCTTTAGTTTTCACATATTCCTTCTTGCTCTGCGTGCTACGCGCATGGGTGAGAGCAAAGCTTGGGGACAGAGCACAGGGTGAGCATTTCCTCTGCCACTCGTGGAGCTGCTTTAGGCTTAAGGGCCTTGCTCAAGGGCTCCATTGTGACATGTTCACTCAGCCAGCCATGGGATACAATAAAAAGCAGCTATATTATTAGCTTATCATCCATTGCTCTTGTATGTATTGAATTATTTGTGATTATTGTGCTGTCCCTCCCAATTTTGAGTTCTGTCTTCACAGTATGATTTACACCATCCTGGGGTCGGGGTAATTTCACACTGGGCAGCTAACGGGGTATACTGTTTTAGTTTTTGGTCTTTTATTTGTGTCTACTCCTCCCCAAGGCTGTAGCGTCAGTCCTCACCATTGATCTTGTGGATGGTCCAGTTAGTAACAGAGTGATCTACCAACTTGAAGGTGAAAGGCTCAGCATGAGGGGGCATGTCCAGGTCCAGGGCACTCAGAAACAGGCCAGAGTGCTCTTCGGCGTTGACACACACCTCCCCACTTGCCGGGGGGATGAGATGTGGGGGGAAGTCGTTAGTTTGTTTCAGCTTTATCTCCAAGGTGGCTGTGGTGGAGGAACCACCCCCGTCTGCAATAAACACCACAAATGAGAAACATGACAGAGTTGCATTTGAAATGCCTGGGGTGACCAGAGGCTGTGGGCATGGCCATTTTTACAGATGACCATGTCAACACCAGGCCAGAAATTCCCTCTCTTTGAAAAAGAGCAGGAAGGAAAAATTTGATTTTGTCCATTCTGGCATTAAGGTACAACAAACTGTACAGTGGAGCAGGAGGATCGTCATGTTGTCATATTCTTAAGCGCATCTGTTCAGAAATAAATGGATATATAGAGTTTCACACCTGGGTCTGAGACCTTGACGACTGCGTGATAGATGTCGTGTTTGACGTTGGCTGATCGTGGATCAAAGGACTTTCTGGCCCTGATCACCCCAGTCACTGGGTCTATTCTGAGCCATTCGTCAGGATCATATTCCATGTAAAACCTTTTAAAAACATTAAAGCGCAGATTCACATTACTGACATTAATAACAATGTCACAAGGCAGTGTCCTGTTAGCTATGTTATGGGGGGAGAAGGCGCACCTCAGTCTGTCATTTTCTGGGTCATATGCCTTGATAATCGTCAACACTGTGCCAGGAACAATGGACTCAGGCACCTCCACCTTGATGGGGTTTTCAATGAAGCGAGGGGCTTCATTCTCATTCAGGACAATGATGGTCACCGTAGTGCTGCTCACAGGCAGGCTGGGAGCCTTGTGGCTCAGTGGGGCTTCATTCTGTGCCGTCAGAACCAGCCGGTGTACTTTCTGTACCTCATAGTCCAGTGGCTGTAATTAAAGCAGCAGAGAACCGGTGGCTGTCCTGATTGGAACAAAACACAATACGGCAGGCTGCTTCGATGGTTTGTACTTCTACAGGTACTGTAGCTAGCCTACCGATGGCCAAGCTAAAACTGTTTGAAGTTTTTGGTCATATTCCTGATATAAGTGCAACATTTGAATTCAACATAGTACCACCTGCTTTTTCGAAATGCTGTCAGTAAATTAAGGAAATCATACTGCACATTTCAATGTGAATAATGTCCATCCGTCTTCCACACTTATCCAAATTTGAGTCACCAGGATAAGTGGGGGGCTGGTGCCTATCCCAGGCAACACTGGGCACAAGGCTGGGGTGTGTTTGTAAAGAAAATACCACATATATCATAAGTTTCTGAATTATTTTTACCTGTATTGTGGATGCATTCTGTTGAACACTGGATCATCTAGGGTTTTTTTACATTAATAAATTACTCATAAGGACAGCCGTCAGACTTGGACTTCAGGAAACATGAGGTACAGCATGGTTTTGAGGTATGTGTTCCAGGCTGGGCAGGCTATATTACCAAGTCATTCTTTCTCATGCTACTTTTAACACTCATTTACTTCAACACCACATTGTTGCACACTGGTCTTATGTAATGACACACGTCAGTAGGTGGTTTGAGAGCCATGCAAGCAGCTAAAGAAGTCTAACTTAACTGACAAGTAAATGACATACATAAAACAGTCACACACTTTGATTTCACCACCTCTTGACCAGTAAATGACTTACCTTCACCGCGTACAAAATGGCCGCATTGGTAACAGGGTCTGTTTGGACAGCAAAGTGACCGGAGGGATCCCCTTTGACAATAGAGTAGATGGTTCTCCAGTTGGGTGTTCCCGGCTCATCCTTGTCCGTGGTGTTAATTCTGTCTATCTCATATGTGCCTCTGTTCTCCAGGGCTGTCATGGTATACTACAGCAGACAGAAAGAGACACTCAGCTCCTAGCTGCCTTGAAACAGTCAAGTTACATTGGCAGTAGCTGTTGTAATGGATGTTTTTTTACCCATATACTTCAAAAGAACATGCAAATAACCCTTGATATCAGAAGAACAACACAGAAACTTTATACTAGAGTTATAATTACTGAAGCAGTCCTCTATTGTTTGTTTAAGCAAAGAAGACAGTGATGGATGATCCATGTGTCACCTTTTGATATTAAATAATGCTAAATTAAATATAAATACCTCATTAAGGATCTGATAGCTGTAATTAAACCCATGACTCCTGATTAAATTGCAAGGCTATGAGTGAGTGGGGGTAAGATTCTATATAAGAGTAGGGCACAGTTACACTGGCTGTCTTGTTTAATTCCTACAGTTAGAGTGGAACACACTACAGCACCATCACACACAAGCACGCACACACCTGATCACTGGAGAACAGTGGGACATGGTTGTTGATATCAGTAATGTATATGGTAGCGTACGCATAATCCGACAGCCCCTCCCCTGACATGTCGGAAACCTGCAGCGTCAGCCGGAAGGACTTCACAACCTGTTACAGTGCACAAGGTGGACAGCGCCAGCACACAATGAGACATGGAAGAATGTTGCCACAGCATTATAACAACATTTCTTCCTGGGTGACACGTTTTCATGAATGAATTCAGCAGGCACATTTGTCCAAAGCATACAAGTCAGGTCAGAAAGCAGGGTCATCCAGCACCCCTAAAGCAGTAGCGGTTAAGAGTCTTGCTCAAGGACCTAGCAGTAATAGACCTACTCTGCGAGCCAAGATTCAAACCCACAATCATCTGGACACAGGCACAGATCTCTAATCCGTTGAACTACACACATACTATGTAAAGACAGAAAGATGAAGAGAGCGTGGCTGTTTTCTTCATAGGACTCTACTGAATGTTCTCTACCACAAGTGCACCACTGCAGTGAACTCTTCTACCTCTGCAGCAATCCGTTTGCACTAGAGAGGCTCCCACCTACCATCACGTCCAGCCCTACGTCTCTGGTGTATATCATCCCCGTCTCATTGTTGATGCCGAACATGGTTTTGTTGACGCTGAAACGTGGCACGCTTTCCTGCATTACGATGGAGTACCTCAGGGCTGCATTCTCCGTGTCAGGGTCGTCCGCATCCGTCGCTGACACATTGGTGACCGCAGTTCCTGTTCGGATCACATCAGTGTGTGGTCATACACGGTCCTCCACATACGCGCAGCTGCAGATGAACCTTGTCTATTAATCACTCATTTCTTGCATGACTACAGGGTTTGACCTGATGCAAGGTCACTGAGAACACCCGTTCCAGTCACGTATACATTATTCATGATGGGCAGCATTTCTGATTAGCCTGCAAAGTCCTGGGCATAAGTATAAGCTCACCTGGTATGGAGAACTCAGGGACATAGCCTACAAACACAGACTGCGTGAAGTTTGGCTTGTTGTCATTCTGGTCCATCACAATGATTTCAATGGTGGACGGGTTCTCTATCCGCTCGCCACTGGGTGACAGGGCGAAGGCCTTAAGCTGAAGGAATATGGAAAATTCACACTTATGGGTAACTGACACTAGATTAACAGGTTGGGTGTGTAGATAGGTAAGCTAGGTAGGTAGGAAGGATAGGTAGGTAGGCAGTAGTGCTGGCAACCTAGCTTTCAGGTATTGAGTTCACATGTATTTTTTTTAAACTAGGAATTTTAATTTACCTAGTTCTGCTATATGTACTAGGTAAAAAATAAACTTTAGCAGAACTAGGTAAAATTCATATCTTGACCGAAACAAATCACTTGAATTTTTAGCTTTTACAAGGCCGTGAATACAATACAATTTTTGATGTGGAATTCTTGAGCATTTCAACTTCACTCAAGGTTCTAGACTAGGGCATCCACAATGGCCCTGATCCCAGTAAAAATGTTTGCAGGCCAGTGAAAAGGATGTATTTGTGGCTCTGTGGGCACGTATAATTTTTTAGTGTTCATGGTATGCTGCATGGCACTCTGGAAGTATTTTTGTAAGTGATCCTGTTCACCAGATGAAAATTGAGAGATTTCTCTGGCTAATTAAATAGCAAGAAAGAAGAAGAGAGTGAAACACTGTGACTGTGCTCCTCCTCTTAGAAATCCATAGCACTGCAGCTCAAACTGAGTACAATGGAGAATCAAAGACAGACATTCCCCTACATACGATTTACACATTTTCAAAGTTACCAAGACGACCGAAGATATGAAAATGTAATTTCATAAATTATAGTCAACAATGAATAAAAATTGAGTTCCGGATGGTAAATCCTATATCGTACGACATGTTCAGCTAGCATGTTGCCGTGGCTAAACAGCAGGAAACTGTTATCCATTGTTTATGACCATTTCAATTGTATAATACAATTTGCTGCCATTGAATTTGTGTCAAGTTGTGGCTCTATCATATAAATGAAATCTCCCATGCTGAAATGGTCTCTGGTCAAGTAGAGCCTGGATAAAACTGGACATGCCTGGTCCTGTAGTCGCCAAGAGTGAAAATTATTAGCTTATGCATGTTTCAATTTTACCTTTAATTTTAAATAAGCTTCGCGTTTGATTTTTAACCGTAAGTTTGTAAATTATAAATAAGCTAGTTGGTTCGGGAAAATTACCATAACATATCTCTGTTACTGCATAGGCCTAGTGCTGCTGATCAGAGCAGAGAAAAGTCATTCATATACCAACCAAATGAAAAACAAAATATTATTAAAATATCAATAAAACAATCTAAGTGTTTCCAATATAACTGATGTTGCATTAATCCCAGTTTAGCCTGTTAATGCACTTAAAGACAATTTGTAATTGCAATTTGTAACCTGATCTGGGTAAAGTACCTAGCTTTAATATAGATTTTTTTTTTTTAAACTAGTTACAGTATACCTAGTTACACTTAATTTGTTTAACTGAGCAGTCTCAATTGTACTTTTACTCACCCAGTTTTACAAAAAAAAAAAAACAACTAGGTTGCCAACACTAATAGGCAGACAGACAGACAAAACAGCAGTGACATGAAACATCTAATAGACTACGCCCCAGGTAGGGTGTGTAATTAGAGACAAATAAGGCAAGCAACAAGGGGCCAGAAGAGATACATACAACATATAGAAAATGTGAGTTACACTTACATTAAAGCGACTGTGCTTCTCCCTGTCAAGTTGTTTCTTACTCTTGATCCAACCAGTGGTATCTTCGATTTCGAAAAAGTCTTTGGGATCCTGATCCACTCCTGGACCTTCCAGCTTGTAGATGACCTTACCAGTGAAAACCTTATCTGATTTGATCTAGAAAGCAGATGGAAGGGCATGGGTAGGGCCAGACAGGAGGGCTCGTTTTTAAGAAAAGCAGGGCAGATGGCAACACGACAAACTGGTAACGATGTTAGGTGTTTGCAGATTACACATCCCTTCTTGCTCTTTTATTCCAGCCCATGTAATGAGGACGTCTGCTCACACGGCTCACTTTGAAGGAGATATTTGACCAGCAATAAGCAACTGCAAGGTGTCTTACAAGCCAACAAAACCGTTTATAGCAGCCTACCAACTACACAAATAATCCTGCCCTACACCATGCAGTACATACGTGTTCCACCTGGTGTATTTCATAGTCCAGACTCAGACTGTAGTTTACATTGAGGATCACCATACTGTCAGAGCCCCTTTACTGACAAACAGATATTAATGTCTGTACTGGGGGCCCCAGCTATGTAGCCATACCACATAGTACTGTGTTCCATAGAGACCTCTGCCAGAGAGTATCAAAAAACAAACAATGCATTTACTGGAGGGCAAAGGAGTGAAGGTACCTGAACTATTTTCTCAGGAACTTGCTTGCTGTTCTCCGAGATCCGAATGGGAGGTATGATCCAATCCCTCTTCACTCTGCGGAGGTCAATACTTCCTGCTGTATTCCTCCTCCATGGGTACAAGGCATCAACATGGTTCCAGTACATATGGGTGGCAGCACAGGCCTGAAAGATACCGAGACTGTATCCAGGCTCTGGTCTGTGTCATGCACATAAAGGTACACTTTATGTTTCCTAAAGCCTCAGAACAGGACTCAATGTACACATACTCCCCATCACATCAATGTAACAAACCACCTTCCCAAACACCGTACATGTGCTCTCCACATGGAAACCCCCACTGTAATATTACACAGATGCTTTTGATGAAATAAGACAATCAGAAAAACCTAGCCGTGATGTAATGCTGCACACATGTCCTTGTGATAGAGTTCCAAGTTGTGCTCATGGCATTCATCTCCATATGACAAATGTGGTTTACGCCGGTGCATAAATCATTTATTCCCTTCTCCATTTGCACCGAGCAGACACATAACATCAACTTAGCTCAGACTTTGCTGTCATACAAATGTTTCAGACATTTAAGGCAAATGGAATTTGACTATAAACCACCTATGAAGATTGAATACAGACAGAAGCTAATTTAAGCTGCAAGTTAAAATGTAGCTAACAGCCGTGGTAGGATCGGGGGTCGGGGGTGGAGAGATCTTTTCCCATTCATTCTAGAGGAGCAGTGACCTTTGGCTCTATCCCTAATACAGACTCTGCATGCTGGGCTGGGCATTTGGGTGGCTGGAAAGACCCTGGGTTCGAGTTTCATGCACACACACTTGCTCACATACCATCCACCCCCCAGAGCAGCTGCCTGACCCTAGAGCAGGATTTGATTTTCCCAACCGGACGCCAGTATGGCGATATAAACAAGCCCCTTTTCAAGAGCCGCTCTGCACCTGACTGGACCCCTGGGCTCTTCTGGTAGCTCAGCATTCCCCAGCCACCCTGAACCCCCCCCAGGGAACCCACCGAGATCATGCTCCGCATGATTAAAATATGCATCTTCTTCGCCGACGGGTCCCTGTCGAAACCTAGCTTCCAGCTACCTGACTCTGCCTGTTAAAAGTGATTGGAAATTTACTGGGGGAAGAGGAATGATCTGGAGCAGAAGATCAGTAAGGAAGAACATGGGAACTGACAGGCAGAACTGGGCATCAGGAGCAGAGTGCTGGTTATTATGGTGTAAAAATTAAACCAAGAAATAAAGTTAAATGCTATCTTAGTGATTCATGAGGTAGTAGAGAGAGATAAGGAGGGACACTGAGCTCCCAGAAGTGTGGAATCGGTGATGTAGACCACCTGGTGAGTTTAGAAGTGTGAGAGTCATACCATTCGCAAGTCCAGCATGCCCAGCATGTCACCCACACGCCGCTGTTCCGATAGGTAGGATTGCCAGCACCGGCTGGCACGCATTAAGGGACTTAAAGGGCTAATCTTAGACTATAGCAGGCACCCTGGTGCCCAGAAATATATCCCCAATATTTGTTATGGTTTATTCATTGTTAAATTAACTATAAATCTGGAAAAGTGGGCAGTTGGCTGAGATTGTATCACCTGGAGGGTTGGCTTACCAATTAGGCAAGCATCACAGGGAGACTGACTGGCAAGGCAGCTAACCCCACACCTGTCCTCGCCCTCTGTGACACATTAAGCGTTTTGTGGAAATTTTTCAGGCCATTTTACACAACAGCCTCTGACCTCTCACAGCTAGCTATATTTGGACAGTTGTAAACTCTCTGGGGGCCCTACCCTCAACAACTGTGACAGCACAGAACAGTCAAATTGGGCCATCTTTCAGTACTTAAAGAATGATTAATGCCCAAAAAAGGGAATTTCAATTTTATCTGGCCCTATAACACTGAGCAGGATAAAAGGTTAGAAGATGGATGGATGGATGGATGGATGGATGGATGGATAGAATTTTATCTGCCTCATTGTTTATTTGGGACTTTAAGAAAAGGACAGATCCGGCCTACAAATTTTCAGTCCAGTCTGACACAGAACTGCTGCTACCAGAGCAGAGTTCAGGCTATCAGGTGAAAGCCATCAGGCCAGACCTCCCTACCCTTTCTTCCCTGACCTGCCTCCTGACACCTGTGTCAGATTTTACGCTTTGCTGTGACTGATAACCTCAGTCTCTCCAGGGATGTAGTAGAGAGAAAACCTACAGCAGGGTTTTTCACTGAGGGCAGGGGAAGAGCTTATTGTAAACCACCTACATTACCTTACCTACAGCCCACTCAGAGAAAAGTGAATACAGACAACCCACTAAGTGACCAATACCAGCCAAGGTCACATGACTTCCTTCTCTGGGTGCTAGTCCTGAATAAAACCTCTGTGTAAAACAGCACCAAGCTAAGATGAGCATGCCCAATCCTGCTGGAGTCCTCCAAGATAAAAACTGATATGGGAACAGAAATAAGGCTGGAAAATGCTTATTGTGAACAAAGAAAACTTGCATGTGAGATCCAGAGATTAGATTAATTCCAGTCAATATAGAAACAGACAAACAATAAACTATCCTTACAGATGTGTTGCACAATCACTCCAAAAAGCACCCTGCTCTGTCAAATGTTTGTGGTATTAATAAAATCATTAATAGTATGCTATTAGATCATAAAGGAGACTGCAAGACAGTATAAAATGATTGGATGGAAGACAAGTGGGTGGATGGATGGATGGATGGATGGATAGATGGATGGATGGATGGAATACGTAAGAAACAAAAGTACCTGAAGGATCAGAGGATATTACCTCCCCAATCGTTCCCGTGCCTCCCCTGACTCCTCCCACAGTGATTTCCCGCAGGTCCTAAGACCCCCGGTCTTGCACAGCATCTCCCTAGGTCATAACTACACAATTTATTCTCTTATTGCCATCCCTTCCACGTCTGAAAACTCAGCAGTGCAGAACATCACACGCTGAAGGCATCCCACCGAAGCATCGACTTCAAAGACATGCTGGAACTAAATGACACCAGGAAATTTGTAAAAAGAGATGATAATTATTACTGATTTTTTATTGAATTATGGGCAGTGCTGTGGTCCCGTTTTTTGTAACTACTTACTTTAATCTGTCACAGTATTTTGTATTGCAGTCACTTCCTATTTGCACTACTGTACTATATGTATACGGTCCACTTAAATCTGTGTACAATAGTTAGATATAGCATGGTTTATTTGTAAATGGCATATATCATTATAGACAGTTACAATATCTCTACTTATATGCCAAATGTACATGATTGCACTAATAAGTATGACTATTCTGCATCCTAATGTTGCTAATACAGAGATAAATGTTTGGTTTGTGTTTTGTTTGTATAATTTATGTGCACTGTCAAAAGACCTCGGCAACTTAGCATTTCACTGCATTGTACCAAGTATGATAGCATGTGACAAATAGACTTGATTTGATGGTGTCCCTGTTTGTGAGTGAGACTGCATGTCTGAAGAGAGGAAAGGTGCTGGTGCACATCCAAATGTGCAAGGATGTGGAACTGAATATTGAGTTCCACCACGCTGGGATGTCTTCTTCCTACCATATTGAGATGTATGCATGTGTTGTGGGGGTGAATCAGACCGGTGGCCATGTCCCTCTCTTCTGTACATTCAGGGTCGGTCAGGTTGTTTTTAGTCATCCATTGCCCTCTTTTCATTCATATCTTTTTTCCAACCTGGGGGACGAGAGTACAGGCTGCAGCTCTGAGCCTGCCAACATAAAAGCACTTCAGCTTGGAGCAGAGGATACAAGAGAACCCCTTCTGCCCCCCAGAAGCCCTGACTTAGTGTCTGTGTGCCAGAAGACTCAATTCCATCACCCACTACAATACAAAGTCAGAATAATGGTCTGTATTAAGGCCCCAACTGCTAATTTAGATGCGACCTGCAGCCTTTTATTCAATTAGCCTTGGTAAAAGACATTTATTTTCTCTGGGACTCAATGGCAGCTTTGAGCGGACAATCATGGAGAACTTGTACATGGCCCAGCCATTGAGTGATGAAAAGCCCAAGGTCAACAATTACGATGCAGGGCTAGTAGATAAAAGCATTGCATCTTGGACATTAACAGCTCTCTCGGACAGCAGATTGAAACTGAATTTCTGTCTCTGGAATGTAACTGTGGCGAAAGAACATTTAGAGAGACAGATTAAATACAGAAGTACGTTAAAAATGATAGAGGGAGAACAGGAGATGGAGAGAATAACGTGTTAAACGCAGACTGCTCGGCCATAGCTAAGCTGCAAAAACAGGCCAAAATGCTGTCAAGACCCCTGCGGCCAAGAGGAGATGAACATCCATGTGAATCAGACATGCCCTATCTTGACTGAGTGATTGTTTCCAACAGGCGATTCTTCATTGCAGAGTTGGCACTGATGGCCCTTTACAGCTGGATTTATCTCTAATTTCATGGCTTAGGAGTGACTGTGTCCCAGCTTGCCTGCTGGGATTACAGGCCGGACAAACAGCACATGTAGTGAGGCGTCATCGTCAAACAGCTGCCTGCCATCACCCCTGCTCTCACCACCAAGTAGCCCAAACAGGCTTCCCATTGAGCACATGCTCCTTGGCCTCCTACGACATTCTCACGGGACACAATCTCGCTGGTTCTGTGGTCTTCCTGTGCTCCTGAAAGCAATTTGAGGGGCACCCCCAATCAATCAGGAGAATATAACTAGTGAGATCGTGTTTTACGCCATTAGAAACAGCTTACTGTTATTTTAACGGTCCACCAGATTTCCACCAGATTCTGATGTGTTCAGCATCTACAGAATAAACCTCCTAATCAAACTGATTTAGATGTGCCCATCACACTGTTAACATTTAACCCATTTGGAAAATCTTATGGACACATGGACTAATCCCAGTTCTGAATGCAAACTTAGCCCATTTGTATGTACATGCATATTCGGATATAGAAGTGACTGGCACTGAAACCATCCATTTGTGATATGAGTGGTGTCTGGGAATGACATTACTGATGTATGGGTATGACAATGAACTCAAACCGGCGATTCCCGTAACGTGTTCAAATCTGGGACCTTGGTGTTCTTTTAGCTGTTCCAGTTCACAGAGAAAAGACGCTTAATCCATCAGAAGGCAATAACTATTTTATAAGGGTGTTCCAATCTATCTAGCCCATAACTCCGAGGAAGCTGTAGAGGTGGAAGATGTACAGTCATGATACCTTCCATCATGAGAATTACAGCTCAAGCCAGAGCCACGTGTGGATGAATTGCTCTGAACAAAAGGGAAAAATCAAGTGCCATTTTGTTAAGCATAGCTATTTTCCCTGTATGTTTCATGCAAACACTGGCATCCGTCAAATTTCTAGTTTTTTTTTTTTTGTCATTATAAACCACTCGAGTGGGTCTTTTCATTAAAAGCAACTGAAGGCCACATATTTCACCATTGAATCTGTGCTGCATTAGAGCTATAAACAGACAAGAGTAATTGATTAAATTTGCAATTACGTTTAAATGTTTCTGTTTTCATAATCAGGACTGATAGAAAGTTTTATAATGGTGTTGATGACATGGAGTCGTGTTTTTTTTTTCCCCAATTATACAACAGAATCCAACATAAGCTTTATGCAGCATTTGACTAATTAATCAAGAATATTCATTACTTTATATTCATTAATAATGAGTCTGTTTAGACTTGATATTTCCATTGTTTATCCTGCTTGGAATGCGTTTAATGTCTGCGAAAGAACCTTTCATTTTTCTCAGGGACGCTGAATATTGATTCAGCTCAACAAAGTCTGTTTTTGAGGCTATTTGGGGCGGTTGCTCCACCCGGTGCATACCAAAAAACGACAGCTTCTCCTCAGAACTTTCAGTTGGGATGGTTTGGACATGAATCGATGCTTTTCCCACCTGCTATCAACTGTTTAATTACTAGTTACTAGCAGCCTTAATACAATTCTGAGGCTGTCGTTTTACACAAGATATTTATACTTCTGACCATTTTAACCATAATAGTTTAAATAGATAAACATGCAAAATATAAGATGTGAAAAACAAATTAAAAGTATTCTTTTTTTAAGTGACTGTTAAATTAATTTTGCCCCCAAAGCATTTATTATTTCAGATGAGGTTAGTCTCAACACTGGAGAAGTTACCCACTCCAACCAAGTGGCAGGTCCAGCCCGGCCCAGCCCAGGCCAATGCATCCCTCACCTGAAAGACAGCAGCTAGCAGCATGCAGAGCCCCATCAATGCCTCAGAGGCCATCTTCATCTCTCTCGCACCGGAGCACGGGGGATTCCTGGGTGGACGTGTGGCCGGAGCAGAGTCTCCAAACTTGTCAGACTTACTCCCCCTGACTCGCACACTTTCTCTGGACTGAGCGACCAGGCGAATGACTGACAGCACATGTGCTGAGTGGAGCATGGGAGGGCTGAAACCTGAGCCCCCTGACGTCCACACACGGACTCGGGGCCGGACCACAGAGAGACACAGAGCAGCTGCTCACGCTGTACCCCCTGGACACCCCCTCCAGCTGAATGGGTTGCCTGATGTTCACTACACTTAGATGGACTAACAAAGTACCTGCTTCTCATAGAAAAAAGGGGCGAGCTGTCATTCTCGGGCTCTCTGACATTCTGTCACTCCAGACTGTCTTGTTCTCCTTCTTTGCTGCACATCGTGCCAGTGAGCATCGTTTGGCAGCCATCACGTGCTTGGAAAGCTTCGGGCTGGTGGACAGCGCCTTACTGGTTACTGTACACCCAGGACTTCCTGCAGGGGCCCCTGGGAGGTCAAAGGTTAACAGAGATTATGCACAGCCGGCCGTTCAACAGCCGTTCCTGTAGCACATAAGGTGAGGGGAGGCAATTACAGCAGGGTGTCTGATCTAATCATCTTACTGGCTAGAGCTGGCTTATATCTGTGAAACAGCCAGCCCTTCTGGATAACACCATCACAGCTGTAATATCAGAAAGCCCAGCAAGGCCTGCTCTTCAGAAGCTATGGAGATCCCTTTTTGACTTTTCTCATCTGCATTTTGAGCTCATGTTGAGGATTAGAAGAAAAAAAAGAAAGAAGTAGAACCCCTCTCAGTCAAGGTAATACATCTGTGAGAAGTGTTGCTATGGCAAAGAAACAGGAAGTGACATATGGAGACCCAGTGGGATGCTGGCATCCAGGTCCTATCAGTGGAATGAAGAAGAAAGGACACCTGTCGGTGTGTCACACGGCAGGCCAGCTGGTACAGGCTGTGCCCCCCACCCCCTGCTCACACCTGACCCCAGAACCACACCCTGCTCAGGAACTCCTGTACCCATTTTTTCAATAAGATCACATTCCACAAATGGGAAAAGCAGGGCACAGCTGCCATTTTTACTACCAGTTTCACTGGCCTACCAAGAGAAAAGACAGCAAATCTGAAAGATTTATTAAAGCTTACTAAACCATAAGTGCTCTTAGAGTATATACTAGTGATGGGACAAATGAGGTTTCAAAATCTGTAGTGGGTGGGAGTATCCTGAACTAACAAATCAATGGTGGCTATAGTTTGGGATACTCCCACTCACCAAAGGGTTTGAAGCCTCATTAGTCCCATCACTAGTTTATACACTCAGGAGGCAGTTATTTTAGTAACTTGTTATCGTAGACAGCCTGCTCCTCCAAAGAGTGAATCATGTGGCTGCAACTGAAATCATACAGACA
Source organism: Gymnarchus niloticus (assembly GCA_009936485.2). Classification (NCBI taxonomy): domain Eukaryota; kingdom Metazoa; phylum Chordata; class Actinopteri; order Osteoglossiformes; family Gymnarchidae; genus Gymnarchus; species Gymnarchus niloticus. The sequence goes on from JAACJT020000007.1 coordinate 13,554,750, forward strand.
GGGTTAAGAGGGTCACTTACTGTTTGACTAAGCAAAGAATGGCCAAGTTATCGGATGTTAGCAATGTTAAAAGGGGTGGGATATTGGTACCATAGTGCTGGGTTCAGCTTCTCAGTAAAAGGTACTCTCCTAGGAATTCTGAAATCGACAATGTCTAGAATTTACAGAGAACAGTGCGATAACCAAAAATGTTCATGCAGTGGCAGTTCTGTCGCCGAAAACACCTCGTTGATGAGAGAGGCCAGAGGAGAACAACCAGATTCATGAACAGGAAGGCCAAAAGTGCAAAAATAACAGCTCAGTACAACAGTAGTTTGCAGAAAGGCTTCTCCAAACATACAGCTTGTCAACCCATTATGAAGTTCTGGAGACAAAAGGGGGTCATACTGGGTTCTACAAAGGAGTACCTAATAAAGTAGCCATCGAGTGTTACAAATCTGAAGGTGCTAAACATTATTTGTTTCAAGTATTATATCATTAAATAAACTGAAAGACTCATGGGTGAGCCGACCAGCTTGAAAATGAAAAACACCAAGATGATGGTGATTAATGGGTCATAGAAGACACTTTATAATGTAACCATGGTTAGGCTATATATGCTTGTAAAAATGACCTGACTGAGTGCGGAGAGCTCATTCCATGGACGGCTCATTCCTCTGCCCCTTGCTGCTCTCCCCTCTACCAGCATGGATAGTGCTCCTCACAGGTGCTAATAGGGAGAACAGCCTGCCCACAGACGGGTGCCGATTACATCAGCTCACTTTCTCATTTTGACCGCACCGGGGTGACAGCGGTGGGGCCACCATAAGCCCTTTGCTATTACAGTGCCAGACGGCCGAACCCGACTCTCTACTGTATTGATGGAACGTGCATCTGTAGAGAAAGACGATTCCAGAGCTGATGTGAGCAGTGGTGATTAGAGTTATTTACAGGCCTTTGGAAACACTGCTATTGGTGTCTTTCTGCCTCTATCTTAGTAGGACACGTCACCAATCTAAATCACAGCACTGCCGGTGAGCCCCCTGGTGGCAGCCTAATGGCAGGCAATTTCCAGTACATTAATATGATTAAATATATTTGGTTCAATAATAAAAACAACAGAGTTGTTTCTGAAAAGGACAACCGAGAGCTTTGAAATCCAGGAAAGCAAAATCTGAGCAGCTGCCAGCAGGGGGCAGTAGAGCACCACCTTCAGATAGGTGTCACTATAAGCTGAGGCTACGTTGGGAGACCTAAATGTGCTTTGTGGCAAATAGATTTATTGCTGCATTTTATTCCAGAGGCTACTATTTTTATTGTCTTTTACATCTAAATAGAATAACTTTCATTTTCCTGGAAATGCCAAGCGCTTGTTCTTATAAAAGCATAAACAGAAAGTTTAATGTTCTACAAATCCACAACATGGGCATATGATTAATGCATTGTGTAAAGTCGAGCTCAAAACACACCTTGTTATAGACAGACATCAGTTCTAAATTGATACTTACAAAAATCTGTGCATGATATTTAAAGTCTGTTCCCAAACTGCTGATCCATCATATACTCCCTCAACTGTGGCCAGAAAATTGTGGTACTAGAACACAAACAAACATTCATTGAAATTTTCATGATGTCACTTCTATGAAAAACCAGCTTTCCAGCCGTTGGACCACAGATCCATGTGGAGAACTGCCTTTGCAAATGGCACAGGGACACCAGGGGAAAAGCTTCTAGTCTGAGCTGAAAAATGCAGGTGGTTTTCAGGCGGAAAAACAACATAATGATAGTGAGCCTTAAGAACATGGAGCATTTGTTAATTATGCATGGTGTCATATTTAAAAATCTTTCACTGGGATCAGTTTAAAAAAAAGAAAAAAGTGCCCTGCTTAGACAGGTGTATATTATTTCTATTGTTCTGAAGCCACTGGCATCAGAGCACAAACCACAGACGTACCAGGGACTCCAGCACAAACCACCAGACACACCGCTCTTGAGAAAGTCGCACATGGCAGCTCGTGGTGTCGACTCACCGCGTTGACCTTGCATGGAGATAATGGGCACTTCTCGCAGAATCGATCCTACCGAATCTGAGGCGGGGGAGCTGCCCCATGGCTGTGGTGAAGGGCAACGGCAGCTCTGAGACAAGCTGGCGTTTGTGGACGATGGGCGTCGCCGTGGGACTCCAGCATGCTGAGTGTCTCATGGTCCTGCTGTTTGCAACCACCAGCATTAAAAATCACTTCTATTGGAATGGCTGAGGGTTGGGGGTACTGGTTACACATATTGGGCAAGAAGAGGCTGACAATTTAACGAATGTGCAGAGTGGGGGGGTTCAAATTCTGCTGCTCTCTGTTTTAGGTGATTGTGAATGCTCTTCATTTTGCGCATGTTTCCGCCTGCAGTCTGAAGCCATGCATTTCAGTTAACTTGTGTTTCTATGCTGCTAACTGTGATGGTGCATATACCCTGAGGTCTGGCATCCCATACACGGTGTGCACCAGGCTTGTGCCTTGTGATTGCCTGGCATCCCATATAGGGTGTATCCCAACCTTGTGCCCTGTGGACTGGCATCCCATCCAGAGTGTACCACAGGCTTGTATTGCATGCATCCTGGAATCGACTCAGGGAGTCCTCCTTCCAACCTAATCCAGTATCACTGACTGGTTGGTTGGTTGGTTGGTTGGTTGTTTGGTTGGAAGGAAGGAAGGAAGGAAGGAAGGAAGGAAGGAAAAAAAACACCTAGTGAAACCTTTAACGATTCCATTAAAATCAGCTGTGAGCATCACCATGCCCCAGTTTTCACTGGCAAGTTTCGACAAAGCCCGTGCAGCTTTTTCCAAGATCCCCTTATCGAGAGGAGCTGTGGGAAGGAGCATGAAAAAACAGCCTCCTGCATAAACAAAACTCAAAATTGCACATTTCACCAAGAAAAAAAAAGCAAGAAGCTGCAGAGGTGAGCATCTCATGAAAGGAACGCTGGAGTCAAACACAACGGATGCCTCTGATCTGGGGGTCACCGTCCAAACTGAAGACGATTATTCTGCTTTGCTCATAAACAGATTAAGAAAATCTGGAATGAATGAGCCAACAATGAGGAGCATTTTACTTCCCGTTCAGGATCACAGATCAGGCCCTGCCCCCCATATGTGGCTCCAGACCCACAGATATGGAAAGAGTACACTCTGTTACCATTACTTTAAATGCAAATCCACCATTTTTACAGTTATGTCCTCAGATTCCAGCACATGCAAATTTGCAACATTATAACTATACTCAAAAAAAAAAAAAAAAAGGTACATCCCATACGAGGACTCTGTGGGGTCACACCACCCGCTCCTCTTCTTCCTCCCTTTCGCTCACAGCAAGGAGGAGGCAACACACAGCATTTAGAGATGACAGTTGCTGGCACGGTGAGGGTAATCTCCTTCGTGGGCTGTCAGAGCCAGCCACGTCACCGCCTGCCCTCGCCACGCCAGTCATTCCACCGGCAATGTCAGCTTGTCAGCCCACATATGCTGGCCCACCGCGGAGGGGGTGTGGGGGCATAGCCAGCCTCCGTCTCTTTCCTGCTGCCCCCCCGACCTGTCTGCAAGCCAGCTTGCTCCCCGGCTGACCCCTTTCAAGCGCTTGGCGGGGGGAGGGGTATAAAACAGTAACATTTCATTTCTGTCCCAATAAATATCCCAAGAGCAGAGCGCTTGTCATTATGGATTGAGTATTTTCAGCTCCAGTTTTAATGTCAACGTTTGGTCAATTTATTAAACTCACGCTTCCAAAAATTTCCTATTTTATCCAATAAGGAAAAGTTAATTTGAAAACACTTAGTGAAAATGTGTTTTGATTAGAGCAGTGCTGATGCAGCACTGATGACCCGCTGTCAGTCTCTCTCTGGGAGGTCATCAAGCCGTGTCAATCGGGACAGCAATCACACTCACACACAACACATCATTGCCTGAGAGCTCCTCCTGCAGGGCTGGCTGCACACTGCGCAAGCCAAAGGTGGCTGTCCACATTACCAACAAATCTGCAGGGACATTTCTTATTTTTACACAGACTACCTGAGGCTGAGGCTTTCGTCTGAGGAAAACTAAGAGAAGTATTAATGAAACGCAGGGCTGACAAAAGGTGGAGAGTATGGCCTGCTTTCAATCTGATCTGCAGCTTAACGAAGTCCGTGCTGCAGTACAGTTTCCCCAGTTACTCAGAAAGGTATAGCAACTTCGAAACATTGAGAAGTCAACCCATAGGCCTAACAGAACAGTGCTCCATCTTTCAGCCATCATCGTATGTCATACAACTTTCCTTAAGGTTTTTTATTTAAGGCCTTCCATCTCTGACGTTCATCTCTCCTTATGTGCTTACACTCAATCTACAGCAACTACAAACAGAACTAAAAAGTCATGTGTCATTCTTAGCTAATAAAGACCCGTTTTGTCCCTGCCCATCTTGTCCCTGACTGGGGTATTTGTTAGCAAGATGCTGCCCTTTGCAGCCCAGTGACGAGCTTCCAGGGCTAAAGATGATAAATACCACAAAGCCAGGTTCAGCGCACCCAGGCAAACGAGTAGAAAAAGGCCCCAAAGCCCAATCAGGAGTGTCATCCAGAACGGCGCCTGTCACCATCACTCCCAGTAACGATGAGGTGAAGTGTCTTTTCTTCCCCTTTTTTTCCTCCCACTGTTCACTGCTTTCCTGAGTGACAGGCCAGGCTAATCGCTGCCAGAGAACTCAACATCTTATCTGTGACAAGGAAGCCCACTAAACCAAGAGTGCACATGTGCAGAAACCACCATGTACAATTAGACCCCCGCAATAAATATAGGGGGTATAATAAATAAATATAAATAAGACTGTGCTGCTCCTGTTTGAAAAGAAGAATAGTGCAGTGTGGGATACACCAGCACCAAATCCATAGATTCTGCTCCTTCAACAGGCCACTCGACTGAACAGCTAACCCTGATTCTAACCCTCTGTGGCAGGGGCAGAGGGGCACAGCTGTTCCCTTCCAGTGGGCATAGAGGCAGAAGTGGGTAAATGTGCATAGAGGCACCCCCGTGTGTGTGTGTTCTTTGTGTCCGACTGCTGGTAAAAGAGAGAAATAAATCAAGTCAAATCAATTAGTGGCAAGCCCTGCTTTTGTGTCATTACCCATTCTGTCATTAACGCTGATCACAGACAGTGGCAGCAGGCCAAAAAGGCATTTTAATTGTTCCCCAACACTTATGAATCCGGTGGCATCACAACACTGGTGTTGATAGATGAGGCTTAGCAGAATGGTAGGATGCACTAACATTCCTCTCCCTACTAGACACTTTACAGTCAGTGCATCAGTAGTCATGCATCCGGAGCGACAAGACCTCAGAGGTGAGGAGATATGCTGTCTCCAACATCAGACTGATTCCAGGAAGGCTGTGCGGGAGTTGCCTCATAAGGAGGCTGTCAGAAGAATTTCCAAATATCTAACCATTTTCCAAACTGCTTTATCCTATTCAGGGTCATGGGGGGGTGCTCAGATGACATGAAGCCTATCCCAGGCAGTCTTGGGCACTAGGCAGGGGGACACCCTGGATCGAGTGGAAGCTTTGACTTATCCATTGTGCCATTCTACACTTCCAAATATTAAAAAAAAAAAAAAGAAAAAAAAATACAAAACCTTGTAAATTAAGTAACAGGCAGTACAGGAATTGAAGAAACTCAACCTGAAGGTTGCTGGTTTAAGTCCTGGGAGGGGGCTCAGCTTCAGCACCCGTGAATAGATGGGTGTGAACCCCACCAGAAAAAGGCCAGCTGTGTAAAGTATTTTCATTGATAATCGAATTAAAGCATCAGTTAAGACGCTAAATGTTGAGTTGTTGAGTTCTCTTTTGGCATGCGATGCCCCCCCCCACGCTCCCATGGCACTGATTGGGGACAGAGAAAAAAAAACTAGTGCAGATGAGGTGGGGGCCCACTTCCTGCGGCAAAGCAGTAATGATCACCCTGCAGATTCTCTCTCTCTCTCTCTCTCTCTCAGGTGCCCTCTTAATGCACAGATAAAATGGGCAGCTCTGAATAATTAATACCCCAGCCCATTAACGAGGCATTAGAATGCCTTTTACCTCTCGACAATTCTTTACTTTTAAATCCCGGACCGGTGCCCTCTGTTGTGAAACACGGCCGGTCTTGTTTAAATGTCAGCTTAGTAATTAAGTGTGGCGTACGAGTCCTGGCTGACAGACGAGCAGGCGCCCAGGACCACTCCAGGCCAAAAGCTCAGCTGCAGAGCACAACTCCGGCTCCGAGTCCAAACAGCCGCCATTGGAATCCGCAGTACCCAGCCTCCAAAACCCACAAGAAAGTTTTTGGTCCCGGATACGCTCCATCTTACCTTTTTTAAATGCATCTTCACTTGGGATAAGGTCTCAATAAACAATTACTCCCCCCTCCCCCTGTGACCTATAATAAGGGTGGCCACAGATTTGACCCATCCCTATACACACACAGCTGGAAGATCCACGTCAGGAGCCAATGGAGATACTGGAGGAGAGTCCATGTGTCCGCTCTGTACAAAAATTAATCAATATCCAGGATGGATGGTACAGTGGGTGGGTGGGGGTGGATCGATGAGGAGACACAGCGTTACCCATCCATGCAGAAAGAGCACACAGCCTCTGCCTCCCCAGAGATTGGCGAGGCAGGGATGGAGATGGGCAGATCAAGATTAAACACCACCGACACGCCTCACCGACAGCATGCCAAGTCAAATATGACACTGGCCCCACTGATCTCAGGCCAGATTTGCACTGCAACTCCCCTCCTTCCTAATCAATGAACAAGAATCATTTCAAAGGGCAGCCTGACCTATAATACAGTGAGATCAAACCCAGCACACCAAATTACAGCAGGACACAAAGTCCATTCCAGGATATAAACATCTGTGTTTCAGAGCCTGCTCGGTAAAAGAAAAATCACCACGTAAAAACATTTTGTCTTTCACAACACATTTCTGACAGCGTTTTGAGACGACCACTAGGTGCCCCGGCCCGGCCCTGCTCGCCTGGACATGACGCAGGGGTACTTTACAGTATTTGTATCCCCGATCATCCATCAAAGCGATCGATCACACTCCCAGCAGCTTTTATTAATGATCTTGTCAGCCTCCGAGCTCCGGGGTGCCTGCACTTGTCCAGAATGATAGATCATTAGCCAGTCGGCCTGCTATTTATTCTCCAGTGACCTTGTCTCTCCACATTGTCGAGTGCACGCAGAGTTATGAGCGCAGGGACATAATTTAATATTGATCTGCTCCTCCAAAGTTTTAAACCAGATCTTCAGTCCATTAAAGATAAAAGCTGCTGCTGGACTCCCCAAACTGCAGGCGCACACGCACGCACACACACACACACACACACACACACACACACACACACACACACACACACACACCTATGCATACACCTACACACATGTTCTTGCTGGCTGAGCAGGAGAGAACCTTCTGCATGCCAAAGTACCCTTTCCCACTCTTCTGGCTGCATTCCGCTGGACCTCCAGACCGAGGACTATGGCCTGTTTGTTGAAATCATCTGAGGCAGTAAAACCGGGAACCAGCTTGCATGTCTGGACTCTCTCAACAAATCCATCATCTGCAGCTTTTTTTTTTTTTTTAAAAATAAGTGGCCTTGGAGAAATAAATACCCGCAGCTAACGCAGCTAAAACTCATTTCCTGTATTGACATCGACCATCCAAAATGTGTAGCGGGTTTTGGAGTTGAACAAGACCAAACTCTAAAAGGAAGCCCTGGATATTGATTAGTGATGCCAGAGATCTCACCAAGCCTGTCCTTCTCCCATGCTAGCTTCCTATGCAAAATCATCTATTTTAAAGGATTTTTAATTTACTCTAAACATTTGTTGTTTTTATGTCTTGCAGTAACTTCAAACAAAGGGACCTATTTAATCAAGCGTTCAGAGTGTTCAAAGACAAATCTGATATGAACCCCATACCGAATCATTTATGATGAACTGCTTTCATGTATGATGTGACTTGAGAAAATAAAGACGAGGGGAAAGAAAAAAGTAAAAAATAAATAAATAAATAAATAAATAAATAAAAAATCACCTTGGGCTGAACAATACAATTAGAGCACAAAACCTCAAACAATGCATTCAATTAGAGAGTTATCAATACCAAACAGAGGGATTTGAAATTTAAAGCCAAGAACATCTGAGTTATTAAAGCAGTGCTACTAATTTGAATTTGCCGTCATGAGACGGTGCACAAATTCCCATCTTCTCCCTCGCAGCATTTAACGCTGCAGGAGAAAGATCCAAATACAGCCCCTCTCAGCCTCACCCCCCGCTTCCCCCTCAAACCCCCAGGGGCCCAATAAGCTGCCTGATACAGACAGCCTCCACATCCTCACTCTGGCGGGCAACAGGGTGGGGGGAAAGGGAGGTTGTAGGAATGTCTGACTGAGACCTCATGCACTCCATCATCCTGGAGTGTCCCCACTGTCCCCCCTGAAGGCACCCCCCTCCACCCGCCACATTGAGTTTGTCCAGTGCTGCCACTGCCATCTTTCCCCCAACATCCATCCTGCTCCAGCAACTCCAGTATCCAGAACCCCACTCCCTTAATCAGCTCTCTGGGGGCTCTGGGCAGAGAGCCGGGGGGGGGACGACACATACTTTGACTGCTGCTCTGTTGGGCCTGTTTACACTCTTATTTTTTTCATTCTCTCCACATTTGAACAGCAGCCCGCCCCCGCTGGCCGTCCCCATGCCACCGACAGCGAGACGGGGGGAGCCACAGCACCAGGACGAACAGCCAAGCGCCGCTGGCACCATGCCCACCGCAGCTGGAAGCAGGAGTAATTGGGTGATTTATGGCTATGAAGGGCTTCCATATTATAAGCTAATTTATACAAGGTACCTTGTAACATCGCATCCCACCCCATGTGCTCAGCACTCTGCTGTGGAACGCTGTCCTGCACATTAATCAGAGCAACGACGATCTGCATGCACCATGACAATACTGCCACACACCCCCTCACCATTCAAGGTTCAAGGCCTCGGGAGCTCTGTCTCTACCTCCCTCATGAAGGTTTGCCCCCGTTCCCCAAACTCTCGATCCCACCATGGTCAGGCTGTGCCACAGGTCCACGTTGGGCCAGAATGGCACTATAAAACAGTGTTGACAGGTAGAGCTAAAAATCAATTGTTTTGAATGCATTTTTAACACCAGCATTGATTGTGCACACTTACAGCCCAACCCAGCTTAAGCCACTCCATTTATTAGGGGGCCACCTGGGAGAGGACCTGTGGAGGAACCCAGGCCTCCATAAATGCGAACGTCTCACCCATTTATTGGAAAGTTCCTGCCAGAAGCAGAAGCCTCAACCCCACCGTAGCTCAGGGATAGTCCACACCCAGCACCCCGGCAGATAGCTCATCACCTCCAACAAAATTCGTTAAGTTACCGCCTTTATTTGTTCCATCACATTCCTCAGGGCAGGTAAATAAGAGCCGTGCCCAGAGAAGCCACTCTACTGACCCCATCATCATCATCCTAATCAATCATCATAATTACTGCCATCATCATAGTAATTAAATACAAAATGGACACAAATCTCAACAGTCTCATCATTCCACTCATCGATCACAATACATCGAAAACACCGCAGACATCATGATCAACACTGACACCACTGGAAGGCACCCCACATCCACCGGGTAACCCGCCCATCATCTTCAGTCCGGTTGGTAGAGGCGCCACCAAGATGGTTCTTCTTACTGTGACGAGGGGGCCTCATCCAGCTAACACAAAGTGACAGAGGGCTAGCGGTTCCTAAGTAGGGAAGAACCGCTTGAGCAGTTCTTTCTTATTGACCTTTCCCATCTGGTTCCTGGGCATCTCATCCACCAGGACCAGGCCAGTGGGAATGATGTAGGACGCCATCCTCTCCCTGGAAGAAGAGCAGACAGAACCAGCAGGCGGCCGTCACGAATTCACAGTGGAACTCTTTGCTGTCTGCCAGCGTGAGATAAACGCCTCACGGCGACTATGGAAACCGACTGCATTAAAAAAATAAAAAAATAAAAAAATAAACCCCCAGGACTTATTTTCTTATCAATGCTAAACGCACAAATAGTAACACTAGTGTTTAATAAAGAGGGCTTAAATCGAGAAACAACAAGCTGATGTTAAACGTTACCTTTTCTTTTTAAAGGTATTATTACACACACAAGTCAGGTTTCTATGTCTGACTTTCTGGGTGTCTTGCTCACTCAGTCCGCTTGTCTGCCTCCCTCTCCCTCTGCCTCTCCCTCCCTCTCTCACTCCCTGCCTGCCTGCCTGCCCCCCTCCACCCTTCTCCTTCTCCCCAGTCAGCTGTGTGGGCCTGAATGTAAACAGCTAGCTCTATTTGTTTCTCTCCTTGTCTGAGAGGCAGCAGCGGTGCTGTCTGACAGATATGAAGACTGACAGCTATTGCACAGGCCTTCACCGATGAACGAGCATTCTGGAGCTCAGCACCATCCCCCCTCCCCCCCCCCAACTCTGTCCACCTTGAGGTGGCAGGTCGCTGGCATGGACACTAATCCGCCTCGCAGGATGGCTGTTCGCCCTCGGCCACACGCACAGAGACACAAACAAGATAGCCCCTCCACACCCCCGTATGGAGGCTCACACGCACCCGTCGCCCACACACACACACACACACACACACACACACACACACACACACACACACACACACACAGGCCGTGGTGCGCGCACGCGTGACGGGGAGATGGTGAGCGACAGCCTGAAGCTGCTCCACTGAAAAGGGACATGTGTCTCCTGCCAGTCTGTGGGGGGGCCAAAGCAAATGTGAGTGACATTTAAAAACAGCAGCAGCAGCCGTATGGATGGGAGCTCCTCAGTGGTGCCTCCTGGACAAAGGGCTGCATCCCCCCTCTACTCCACTCATTTTTTCTACCATTTCCCATCAGTGCTGAGAATTTTCAAATTAAAATGAAAGAACCCACAAATCACTCAACACTCAGCCTTGCCTAGATCAAAACAATGTCACTGACTGCAGTTATTTAAAGTCCCACCACTAGGGGCAACACCACAAACGGCAGTCATCTTGAGCTACAGTCATACCTCGCCCAGGTCTTAAGCTCATCCAGAGTCAGATTCTTCCTCTGCTTCAGCTGCACGACAGCCGTCACCCTCTGGCCCCAAGTGGCGTCTCGTACCCCAACAACAGCAACATCTAGGTGACAATGGTTAAACTCCTTTAGGATTTGGCTTTTGCAAACAATCCCTTGCAGACCTTACTATGGTGCAGACTGATCATTCAGCTCTCCAAGAGTCCTTTACCTATAATGTCAGGGTGAGCCAGCAAATGTCGCTCCACTTCGAGGGCGCTGATCTTGTACCCTCCGCTCTTAATGATGTCCACGGACGTCCGGCCCATGATCCAGTACACGCCATCTCTGTAAACAGCCGTATCCCCTGCAGGTGGACAACGCAAAACACAGGAATCCATTCAGAAGCAGTGGTTTTCCCGGAGCTTTTTGAAATATACACAGCCCCGACGAGGTTTCCACTTAATGAGCTGCACTTAAAGCAACAGAGCAAAATGAACTCAGCACGTGTGTCACCAGCAAAACCATCCTGCAACAACTCCGCTTCGGCGTGATAATTGGACTTGACTATTGCGCCCATCACTTCCCAGCCGGCCAGTCTCCTGCAGCAGGACTCCGGGAAAACACCTGGCACTCGACCGCTCTCAATTTTCCACGATCCCAGCTGCCAGGAGGGACGCTCGGCTGGGGCTCCCTCTAATGACTTCCCCATGTCCTGCTCAGAGGCCACGCCACGCCCCCCCCCCCCCCCCCCCCCCCCCCCCCCCCCCCCCCCCCCCCCCCCCCACCCCCGCACCCCACCCCCCACCCACCCAA